>CM076582.1:458718231-459318231 GCA_034641835.2 Pinus albicaulis | reverse complement strand
CAAGCTAGGGACTTTGTACCCTTCTAAGTCTCTGGTGAATAAATTGTTCCTGTGGAAAAAGTTGTATAACCTGAGGATGAAGGATGGAGACTTTATGACAGAGCATATGAATGCCTTCAATACTATAGTAAGTTAGTTTTCATGTGTTGATATTAAAATCTCAAATGAAGATAAGTGCATTAGTTTGTTGTGTTCTATACCAGACTCATGGGACAGTCTGGTTATTGCAATAGGTAGCAATACAACTACCTTGAATTTTGATGACATTGTCTCAGCCTTGCTGTCGGAGGAAATGAGACGGAGAAATATGGAGGTTCAAAGTGGAGATGCCTTATCTGTACAAGGAAGGTCCCAGAACAGAAACAAGAATAAGGTTTTGAGTGGTAGATCTAAATCTAGAGGGAGATCTAAATCTTTGGAAAGTTTGTAAAGGTGTGCTAGAAATGCCCAAAGGAAGGGCACTAACAAAAAAGGATGTAGATCTAAAGCTCCAGAGGATGGGAAAGAGATCCGATGATGTTTTCCAGAAAGGAAAAGCCATCTCTGATGAAGGTGGGGATGTGTGTTTGCCTCTTCTTCAAATACACATGTAGATCATGAGTCATGGTTGATTGACTCGGGTGCATCCTTTCACTTCACTCCCCATAGGGAGTGGTTTTGCGAGTATGAGAAATATGATGGAAGTGATGTCTTCTTAGGTGAGGATAGGAAGGCCAGAATCGTCGGACGTGGAAAATTCAAGATGAAGCTACAAGGTGGAAGGATTAGAACACTTCTTGGTGTTCTGCACATTCCTGCATTGGCCAGAAATCTGATTTCTGTAAGCAAGATGGATGATGCAGGTGTAAAAACAGTGTTCGAGAAAGATATCTATAAGATGGTTCGGGGAGCACCGGTATTAATGCGGGGAGTTTGGATTGGAACTCTGTACAAGCTTCAGGGCAGCAGTATTATTGATGGGTGCAATAGTTATGTGGTTCCTGAAAGTGGAGAAGAAATCCTAGCGGTCTCTAGAGAAAAGACCATGCTATGGCATCAAAGGCTTGGACATATTGGAGAGAAGGACCTTCAGATACTGCATGGAAATGGTATGGTAGAAGGTATGTCTAATAGCTCTTTGTATTTCAATTTTTGTGAACATTGTGTATATGGGAAGCAGAATCGGGTGAGTTTTCCTTCTGGTGCTAAGAGGGAAAATAAGATATTAGAGCTTGTGCACAGTGATGTGTTTGGACCTATGTTGGTTCCATCACTGGGTAAGTCTATGTACTATGTTTCATTCATAGATGACTTCTCAAGGAATACATGGATATATTTCTTGAGGAAGAAATCTGAAGTCTTTGACAGATTTAAAGAATTTAAGGCTCTGGTGGAAAATCAGACAGAGAAGAAGATAAAGGCGTTGAGGACAGATAATGGTGGGGAGTTCTGCAAGAAGGAATTTGAAGAGTTCTATAAGAAGTGTGGTATAGCACGATAGAAGACTACTCCATACACACTGCAGCAAAATGGAGTTGCAGAAAGAATGAACAGAACACTGATGGAAAAGGCAAGAAGCATGCTCAGTGGTACCGGGTTAGGACAAGAATTCTGGGCAGAGGCAGTGGAGACTGCATGCTATCTGGTTAACAGATCACCTTCATTAGTGTTGGAGGATAAGACCCCTCATGAGGTATGGACTGGTAAGAAACCTTCTCTTTCACATCTAAGGGTATTTGGATGTGATGCATATGTACATGTTCTAAAGGAGAAAAGGACCAAGTTGGATAATAAATCTGAAAGGTGCATCTTTATTGGGTATAAGGATGGTTTAAAGGGTTACAAGCTTTGGAACCCAGAAACAAGGAAGGTTGTGTACATCCGAGATGTGGTGTTTAGAGAAGTGAAAGATGTTGTTAAACATGAAGTCCTATCAAAGGAACCTGAAAAGATAGAGTTTGAGCTAAAGGAGGATGAATCAGACTCTACAACAGAAGAAGACTCAAAAGAGGAAGAGCCACAAACTCCAGCTGTGAGAAGATCAGTTCGGGAAAGAAGACAACCAGAAAGGTATAGTCCATCTGCTTTTTGTTCAAATTTTGCTTTAACTATAACTGATGATGATCCCAGAACCGTCAGGGAGGCAGTGGATTCAGAGGATGGAAAACCCTAGAAGGAGGCCATGGTCATGAACAGATCTTGCATAAAAATGAGGCATGGCATTTGGTGGAGTTGTTGGCTGGAAGGAAGCCCATCGAGAGCAAATGGGTGTTTAAGAAGAAGATGAATGTAGAAGGCAAGGTGGAGAAATACAAATCTCGATTGGTAGCCAAAGGTTATTCCCAGGTGCCGGGAATTGATTTTGGTGATATTTTTCTCCCTATTGCCAAAGTTACTTCTATTAGATTACCTTTATCTGTTGCTGTTGCATTTGATTTTGAGATAGAATAGATGGATGTGAAGACAACATTTCTTCACGGGGGTCTAGAAGAGGAGATCTACATGAAGCAACCCGAAGGCTTTATGGTGAAGGGTAAGAAAGAACTGGTATGCAGGTTGAAGAAGTCTCTGTATGGGTTAAAACAATCACCAAGGATGTGGTATCAGAAATTTGATACCTATATATGGGGACTTGGCTTCACCAGAAGCAAGGAGGATCACTATGTTTATTTTAAATTAATTGGTGACCGTGTTATTTATTTGGTCTTGTATGTGGATGATATGTTGTTTATTGGAAATGACAAAGAAATTATCCAAGATTTCAAGACCGAAATGTTTTCCAAATTCGACATGAAGGATCTTGGTGTTGCAAACTATATTTTGAGCATGGAAATTAAGAGAGATCGGGCAAAGAGGAAGCTCTGGTTAACCAGAGGAAGTATGTCGAGACTATATTGTAGAGGTTCAATATGCAGGATAGTAAACCGGTGAATGTTCTGATTCCTGTAGGTACAAAGATGTCTGCTGAACAGTGTCCCAAGACACAAGAAGAAGAGGAGGATATGTCCCGTGTTCCATATGCAAGTGCAGTGGGTAGCCTGATGTATGCAATGGTCTGTACTAGACCAGACATTGCACATGTAGTGGGAGTATTGAGCAGGCTTATGTCAAACCCAGGGAAGGAGCATTGGACAAGAATCGAGCGGGCTTGAAAGATATTTGGGTGTACAATAGCGATTATGTTCTCATAAGCACCCTAAAGAACCCGAGGATTGAGAGTGTTGGAAATTCATGGTTTTTTGCAGAGACGAGGGTTGAGATCCTGGACCAAAGAAGACTGCTGGCGTGTATGTGTTTAGCCTCAGGTGCTGTTACATCTGGCTGATTAGCAAAAGACAGGTTTCACTACTTTCTTTCAACCACAGAGGCGGGATTACATGGTGCACAGCACAGCATATGTTTACCTCCATGTAAAAGACAGCAAATTTAGTTGCAAAGATTGGTGACCAAGTATAAATAAAAGCTATAAGGATAGACCGTGATAGCCAAAGTGCAATTTTCTTGGCTAAGAACCCTGCTTATCATTCAAAGACAAAGCACATTGATGTTCAATATCACTTTGTTAGAGATATGGTTGAGGCTAAAAGGGTGTTGTCGGTAAAGGTGGACACTTTGAAGAATGTTGCAGATGCATTGACTCTTAAGTCTGCAGTTGAGCACCTGGGGAAGTCTTCTTGGGTGAGAGAAAACACCAGAGCAGGTGCTGAGCTAATGACCTCACTTCCTGTGTGGGCCCTTTGTGGAAAAGAAACAAGTGGAGAATGTTGGTTTTGTGTTATATTTTTCTTTTGGAAGAGCCACTTTAATGGGGGGGGGATTATTGTGGGGGGAAAATACCCACTATACGTTGTACTGTTGTTATGGTCATGAATGAAGGAAACGCCCAGAAAAAAATTTAAATGATTTCTCCTGGGTGGGTGGACCCAGCCCATGGTTTTGTGCATGGGTTTACACATGGTTTTGGGGTACGATGGTTTTCAACCCTTGGTATTTTGTAGATCCGGTCAAGGGAACTACAATTATGTTCTAATCCAGGGTTAATGGATTGGGGTTTATGTATGCTTCGGCATGTATATATATGTGTTGTAACACTAAAAGGAATATAATGAAAAATCAAGCTGGTCGTCCCAATTTGGGATCCAGGGGAAAATCTCTGTTTATCTGTTTTATGTTTTATGCTCTCGCTATTGTTTATTTTCTGTTATAAGATTCGTGTGTAGATAATTTATGTTCAGGGTTAAAACCTACAATTTACCCATATATGTGGTTCCCCTCTATATATACTGTCTATAAGTCATTAGACTGTGTCAGTCACTTATTCCCTTCAATTATGAGTTATTGTTCATACTCTAAAAAGAGGTATTACCAAATTAATAATATAAACCAATGTTAAGAAACCAAATCCTAATGTAGTCCCATTATCCATAGAAGCACTTACAAAGCTTTATCTTGAGTTAGACTTTCTTGAAAGATTTCAGATCTTCCAAACATTCATGCCTACATATGTTGAAATACCAAAGATTAACCCTCCATACTCATCCTCCAAATTTCCTGAAGGATCAAGACATGTTATTTCAATGGTGTCCTTTATTCTTGGTTATTTTACTGATGAGCACACTGATGAGTCCATACTTGGTTTTCTATCCACTTTTGTGCCTGGTCAACCCCCCACGGTCATTTATAACTATGCTGAGTATATAGCTGATAGTATCCATGATCAGCTAGTAAAACTTCCCACTGAAGGAGTTTTCAGATACACCTCCTTCCTCTTTCATATGTTCCTTTACTTCCAAGTAGATAAATTTCCAATCACTCATCAGAAATTGGATGTAGAAGGTAATCCATTGTTAGTCATTTTTTGGACTTCCATAATCATAAAAGAATCAACAGAATTCACTTATGCATATTTATTGACTGTTTTTTTTACCCATTGATAAACATGCTTACAAACATTGTACATGCAAGGATAAGTAATGAGATAAAGAAAGTGTTAAAACATCCAATAAAGCTAATCTGATATTTTTTGAAATTTTTACTGCAAAATCCACAGAGATTTAGAGTCTTTGGGGTCAACTCTTTTCTCCCCTATAAATTACTAAAATAATGTGCCAACAGAGTTTTGCCTTAGGAGTACATAAGAAAATTCTCAATTGTGTCTCTATAAAACTTCTTGGCTACTAAAAGGAAGACTCATCTCAAGTTTAAAAACCATGTGGGTCTTTCATTTGCAATTGTAGGAAGGGGGAGAGGTGCACAGAAAACAATTACTTGAATATAAGTTTAAGAAAGTTTTTTTTAACTGTATGATCCCAAGAATATTCAAAGAAATGAGGTTAAATGAAAATTAACCCATTATATCCATGATGAAGTGCCTGAGATTAACAGTTTTCCAATCAAACAGAAATGGTTGGACAATACTGTGACGGGCAGGGGCTAAAATTTGACACAATGCACTAAGACCAGTATACTCAGAGAATAGAACCAAAGAGTATCAGAGAAGAAGGCACCTATAAAGATGAAACAACAACAGAGACCAGATTCAAAATCAGATATAATAAGAAACCTAAGCTCAATCTAGTGAACAAAGAGAAGGAAACAATTGAGGTTCTAGATGAAGAAAATCCATAGAAGAACACAGATGCTACTACAGCTATTGTGAATGAGTAGGAAAATGATACTTCAGACACTCAGATGATTGAAAAACAACAAAGCATGGAGGCATCTTCATCACAAGAATCGTAGGATACGATATTGATATTGTTGTGTAAACTACCCAAAAGAGAAGAAAAGAGATATCAACCCCTTAGAAATGAGCCACTTCGAGGGGGCAACCTCCAATACATTACATAAATGAACAATTCTTGGATGATACAATTTACAAAAACCTCCTTTCTATATATAGGAGTCCATGGGGCCATAATGTAATCCTAGTGGGCCACAATGTAATCCTAGCCGACCTAACAATAATAATTTATGGGCACAATAATAACAAAATGGGGGTTACAAGGGTACAATAATAACAATAAGGGGGTTACACTAACAACAATAAGGGACTATACTAGTAATATAGGGACCTAACATGCCCCTCTCCTTCAAAAAAGTGTTGTCCTCAACGCTGGAGTAGCTCTGGGTGCTTCTGTATAAAATTCTCATCCTCCCATGTAGAATCTTCAGTGGGTAAGTTCTTCCACTTGATGAGATACTCTGAAATTGATCGATTACGTAGCTGTCGGGTTCTTGTTTCCGTGACCGCTTCAGGTTCCAATATGATTTTTCCTTCCTCATCAAGTTCTAGCAATATTGTTTCAACTGGAAGATTTTCACCTATAACTTTCTTTAAGCATGAAACATGGAAAACTGGATGCACTCGCGAAGAAGCAGGAAGCTCCAATTTGTATGCCATAGTACCAATCTTTTGCAACACCTTGTAAGGACCATAGTACTTTGGCGATAATTTATTATCCTTCTTAGCTTGCTTGAGGGACATTTGTTTGTATGGTCGTAGCCGTAAAAATACCCAATCTCCTACATCAAAACTTCTCTCGCTGCGATGTTGATCTGCCTGTTGTTTCATTCGATTTTGTGCCAAATTCAGGTTATCCTTTAAGAGTTGGAGAACTTCTTGCTGATGCTCGATGTGATCTTCCACTGCTTGAACCTTCTAATTTTCTCTTAAATATGATGTGATGGATGGTGGATGATATCCATAAAGTGCCATAAATGGGGTCATTTTTGCTGCAGTATGGAAGGAAGTGTTATACCACCATTCAGCGAGAGGTAACCACTTGACCCATTGTATTTGTTTATCAGATACAAAACAACGAAGATATCCTTCCAAACATTTATTTACTATCTCAGTTTGACCATCAGATTGAGGATGATAAGATGAGCTATGAGGTAATTGAGTACCCAAACAAGAAAATAACTCCGTCCAAAAATTTCCAGTAAAAATGGGATCTCTGTCGCTCACAATAACCCTTGGGCTTCCATGTAGCTTTTGAATTCTATCCATAAATGTAGTAGTAACTGTACTTGCTTTAAATGGATGAGATAATGCACAAAAGTGTGCATACTTGGTAAGTCTATCAACTACCACCATGATGACACTCTTTCCTTCGGACTTAGGTAAACCTGTGATAAAATCCATTGAAATATCCTCCCAACGTTGACTTGGAATGGATAAAGGTTGTAGAAGTCCCCGGGTCTTAATTGTTTCCACTTTATTCTGCTGGAAAACCAAACATTCCGCCACAAAATTTTGAATATCAAATTTAAGGCCATCCCAAAAAAAATCTTTCTTCACCCTGTGGTATGTTTTTAAAAATCCTGAGTGTCCTCCTAAAGGAGAAGTGTGCAATTCCAGAAGAATATTTTGTTTTAGTTGGGAATTCTTACAAAGATATAAGCGATCTTTGTACCATAAGGAATCATTTTTCCAACTAAATGTATCAGATGTACTAGGATCTTGCCGCAACTTTTGAATGAGTGTCCATACATCTTTGTCCTTCTTCCATTCATCTCTTGCTTCGGTTATCCAATCTGGTTGGATAATAGAAATGGCACAAAGCAATGCTTCCACCTCTTCATTCTTTCTTGAGAGTGCATCTCCAACAACATTAAGCTTTCCTTTTTTGTAGATTATTTCAAAGTCATAACCCAACATCTTTGTGACCCATTTTTGCTGCTCTTCTGAAGATAGTCTTTGTTCCAAAAATTTTTTAAGACTATCATGATCAGTTTTTACCTTGAAGTGTCTTCCCATTAGGTAAGTTCGCCATTTCTTTAGTGCATGTAGTATTGCTAACATTTCCTTCTCATAAATAGGTTTCTGTAAATACTTTCCTTTGATTTGACGACTTTCAAAAGCAATGGGTCTTCCTTCCTGCATTAAAACTGCACCAATTCCATTTCCTGAGGCATCACATTCCACAATAAAGGTTTTTGTGAAGTCTGGCGTAGCTAAGACCGGTGCTAGGCACATTGCCTCTTTAAGATGTTCAAAGGCCTTAGTTGCATCAGGAGTCCATGAAAATGCATCTTTCTTCAATAATGTTGTTAGAGGTGCTGCTATTCTCCCATAATTCTTAACAAACTTGCGATAATACCTCGTTAACCCGAGAAATCCTCGCAACTTCTTTATGGTAGTGGGGACTTTCCATTCCTTAATGGATTTAATTTTGTTAGGGTCTACTTTAACACCCTCGTGAGATACAATATGACCCAGATATTCCACCTCTTGTACTCCAAAGAACATTTGGATGTTTTTGCATATAATTGTTTCTCCTGCAATAGTTTGAGCACCCTGTCAACATGTTCAACATGATCCTTCCAAGACCTGCCGTAGATTAGTATATCATCAAAAAATACTAGCACAAATTTTCTAAGGAAGGGTTTGAAAATGGAATTCATCAACCCTTGAAATGTAGAAGGTGCATTGGTAAGGCCAAAAGGCATGACCAAAAATTCATAATGACCCTCATGAGTTCGAAATGTTATTTTTGGAATATCTTTAGTCTTCATTCTAATTTGATGATATCCTGAACGAAGATCCAACTTGGTAAAATAAATTGCTCCATGTAATTCATCCAATAATTCATCAATCACAGGAATGGGAAATTTATATTTAATGGTGAGCTTATTGAGCTCCCTATAATCCGTACACATTCGCCATGATCCATCCTTCTTGTGTACCAATACTACAGGAGCAGAGAAAGAACTTTGACTAGGTTGAATTATACCCGCCTCTAACATTTCTGCAATCATACGTTCAATTTCGCTCTTTTGGAAGTAAGGATATCTATAAGGCCTGATGTTTGGAGGAACACTTCCCGGAATCAAATGAATAGCATGATCATGATCACGAATAGGTGGGAGTCCTTTGGGAGTTTCAAACACCTTGGAATGATTGTCCAAGACTTGTTTGAGATCTGCAGAAATAGATGATTTTGATGTCAGAACTTCTAGTGAGCATAATTGTGCAATTACGCCTCGTTGTTCTTTCTTTAGAAGCTTTGTCATGACATTAGAACTTATTATCCTTCTCGGCTTCCCTTCAATACCCCGTAATTCGACTTCCTTTCCTTTTGAAAAAAATTTCAAGAAAAGTTCTTGAAAATTAAAAGCTACCGTCCCAAAAGATTGTAACCATTGTACTCCTAGTACAACATCAACACCTCCCATAGGAATGGAAAGCATTGGACTAGTCAATACATATTCCCCCATGGTTAGCTTGATATTATGGCATTTTCCAGAGCAATTTATAGTCCCTCCATTTGCAACCATCACTTGACATTCTGGTGCTGGGTATAGGAAACAATTTAATTCCTTGGCTACCTTACAATGAATAAAATTATGGGTGCTACCTGAATCAATCAACACTATTACCTTTTTCTTCTTGATATGTCCTTCTATCTTGAGAGTTTGAGTGGTAATTCCTGCCAGTGCATTACACGACATGGTCGGATTCATTTCTTTCCCTTCTATGGCTGGTTCCTGGTGTATATCGTCTTCTTGTTCATTTTCTTCTTCCTCTTCACAATCTATGTAAAATAATTTCTTCTCAGCGCACTTATGACTTTTAGTGTATTTGCTATCACAACTGTAGCAAAGCCCTTTTGCTCTTTTTTCTTCCAATTGTTGTGGTGTCAACCTTGTAGGTTGTGGAAATATAGACGTAGCAACACTTCCTTCTTTATAGAATTGAGTGGTAGGCTTCCTTGTCGCCATTATTTTACATTCAACTTTTCTTGCCAACCTGAATGCCTTCTCCAATGAATTCGGTTCCAAAACACGAACTTCATGTTGGATGTTATCCTTTAAAGTGCCTATGAAGAGATCGATCCTGTGTTCCTCTGGAATATCAGTTACCCTTATATTCAATTTTTGGAAGTCCTCAATGTGCTGCCCCACTAAACCCCTTTGTTTGAGATTTATCAATTGGCTAAAGAAGGTGTTGCTCTTTGTATCCTCATAATGTGCTATCATTTCCTCCGTAAAAATTGACCAAGTGACAATTTTTTACGGGAGCAAAGCCATCGATACCATACAAATGTATTTTGTTCTAAATGTAAAGTTGCAATGCGTACCTTTTGTGTGTTTTGCACATTATGGAGATCAAAATATTGCTCCATCCGTAGTATCCATGTTACAGGATCCTTTCCATCAAACTTCCTCATATCCATTTTTGGAATATGGTGGTTCTTCCCTCCAACAGTAGAGTTTATGAAATCACGATTAACATTTATTTTGTTCTCATCATGAGTTTCCTCTACTATCTTTTCACCATTAGGAAACATTTCTTGTATCAACTTTCCCAAACCTTCTATGTCTACTTTTAGATCTTTCTTCATGTTTTCCATGTTGTCTTTCATTTTTTCATCGATCTTAGCTTCCATGTCATCCATCTTAGCTTCCATGCCCACTTCCATGCCATCCATCTTAGCTTCCAAACCATTAATCTTAGCTTCCACGCCTTTCTTCAAACCATCCATCTTATTTTCCACGCCCTTCTTCAAAACTTCCATTTCATTTTTTTTTGTTCTTTGCGAGAGAGAAATTTGTTGCACTTGCTCTTGTAATTTTGATATGTCATGTTGCCATTCTTCGTCTTCATGAGTCATAGTAGAGCCTTCTAAAGGCTTAATGGGTGTTGAATTCTTTTTAGGGGCCATTTTAGACTCCAATATTGATATATATTCTACAATAGGCCCTTGCAATCAATTCAACTTGATTCTTCAAACAAGACTTATGCAATTCGGAAAAAAAATACACACCTTTTACTAGCTTTGAGGAGCTCGATATTTAAATTGTATTATCTCTGTGCTTGAAAATCTTCGATATCTGAAATTCCGCACCGAACTGCCCTCTAAATTCTCTTTGAATGCCATGCTGTGGTCCGTCTCGATTTGGATTCTCCAAGACAAAGTTGTGTCCAATCTCCCACAATGACCTAATTATGAATCGGTTCGCAGAGCGAACTTCTAATACCTTCTGCCATGTGTCACTGTTTTGTCCTTTGTCTCTGAAATTGATAGCCAAGAAACTACCTATGTGATTGTGACCCACCTTTACTGCACTCTAATCCGATGCCCGCAGAGTATTATCGAACTTTTCCCACGATCACCTCTTTGAGATGAAATTCCGGAGCCTAAAAAAGCACTACCTTCCATGCATCATATCTCCAAAATATTGTGAACCAAGCTCTGAAATTTTTTGAAGAGTTTCCTCAAAGATTTCAGCTTCGCACCATACGAATTTCAGATTCTGAACCTCTAGACAAAAAGAAAATAAATCTACGATGACCTGTTTAGGAGCCTGAAAAGAGACCTAACTTCCACAGATCATATCTCCGAAAATATTGCGAACCAAGCTCTGAAATTTTTATAAAATCTTCCCCAGGATTTCGGATTCGTACCCTAAAAATTTCAGCTTCTGAAAATTCGTAGAAAAAAAATTTATAGCGAAAATTCCACGATGACCTGTTTGGAGCAGCGAAACCCTAGAATCCAAAGCCTCTGATACCAAATGTTGTGTAACCAGCTCCAAAAATAGAAGAAAAGAGATATCAACGCCTTAGAAATGAGCCACTTCGAGGGGGCAACCTCCAATACATTACATAAATGAACAATTCTTGGATGATACAATTTACAAACCTCCTTTCTATATATAGGAGTCCATGGGGCCATAATGTAATCCTAGTGGGCCACAATGTAATCCTAGCCGACCTAACAATAATAATTTAAGGGCACAATAATAACAAAATGGGGGTTACAAGGGTACAAAAATAACAATAAGGGGGTACACTAACAATAATAAGGGGCTATACTAGTGATATAGGGACCTAACAGATATTAAGGAAAAGTACAAACAAATCAAAGCTAAAAGTGAAGAGATCAATAAAGATTTCTATTCACAGTATCTAAAGCAGAATCTAGGAAATCAAAATAGGCTTCTTTCAGCCTTTGATTACAAAAATAAAAAATTTCTAATGATAGTGCTATAGCCAACAGTGCCTAAAACTACAACAGAATCATATTATAAGAAGGTTGACTTTGAAGTACCAGTGCAAAGCATTCATCCCTTAGATCAAATTTAGTTTCACAAGCAAAGCTCAGAAATGCTTTATTCTACTATGACAACAAAGGCAATGAGTGCCCAGAAACTCTAGAACACTATAAGAAATTTGAGAGATCATATTAGGATTGAAAAAGCTTCTTCTTATGCTAAAAACACTAGAATCAAGTCTTTAGAAAAACTGGTGATTGAAGTAGGGTATGACCCTTCAAATGTGAAAGTAGCATAAGAATTGGTGAAAAAGAAAAATGCTGACATTTAAGCACTTAGAAAGAAATTGAAACTGCCTCCAACAAAACATCCTTAGGCTAAAGAGACTGTGCAAGTGGAAAATCAGAAAGATGAGATGATGAGTCTCATACTACAAATGACAGCACAAATTAAGGAAATCGAGATAGAAATGGACAAGCTTGTGCAAGAGAAAGAAGCAAAAAAAGCTCAGTGTGTTCCTCCTAAAGTCATCCCCATGGTAACTATAGTAGTTCCTTCAAATTTAGTAGAGGATTTGGCACCAAAAGTCCCATTGGCCACATCTGTGCCAATGATTTCTTCCACTACTTCTGCTACTGAATCTTCTACTTCAACAGTACAACAAACAGATGAGGCCAGTAAACTCATTAAAGCCATGAAAGAGAAGTCCATACAGAATAATGAGATCTATATATTGAAAGAAAAAATCAAGAACTTGGAAGATTCCAAGAAATTGGTACAAATAAATGCTAAAATAGAGGAGCAAAAGGCCAAAAGGTTAAGTGAGCAGCTTAAGATGGTTGAAGTAGAATTAACTTTGAAAGAGCCAATGGCTTACATAAAAAATCAGTTGTGGTCCAAAATCATTGAGTCAATCAATGATACTTGGCCTTTTATTCAGGTAATTTATGAAAAAAAGGACTTAATCAAAGTAGCCAAAGAAGAAATTGTGAAGACAAAGGAAGAGCTAGGTGCTAAACCTGAAGAAGCCCTAGAAATAATCAAGTTTCTCAACACTAAAAACATGCAAGAATTTGATGAGATAGTGATAACTGATAGAACTGAAACAATTCTTGAGGTGAGAAAGGTAACTTCAAAGAAAAGCTTGATGAAGCAGCTAGAATAGAAGTGTCAAAATATGGACATAGCCATACCTAGATTCATGGTTAAGTTTGACACATTGAGGCAAAAAGGTTTGCCAAACATTCTTGTTATAAATGATAAACTAATGATGCAAGAAGATTACAACAAGAAGATCAAAGATTTTTCCAAGGAACAAGTAAACAAGGCAGATTGGCAAGGAGTGCCTACAGGAAATGTGTTGCACAAAAGTGTTGAAGATTTTTTTTATTTACAACATGAGATAAAACATCTCTATGTGGTAGAGCCAACCTTTATTAGATACACAGAAGCTGATGATAATTTCAGTAAACTTACAAATATCAAGTTACCTGATGAATAATTTTGGCAAAAGCTTACTAACTTACTGTAAAAGACAGTTTATAGTGAAAGAAGATGAAAAACAGAGTGCTATTTTTACAGCAGTAAAAGAGTCCAACAACAAGTAAAAGAGTATCATATGGTTAAAGTGTATGAGATGAAGAGTATCAAATGAGGAGATAAAACTTCAAAATAGATTGAAGATCTTTTTTCCAGTGTTAAAGACAACACAACAACCAGCTACACCCAAATCCAAATAGTATTACTATTTAATTTGAATATGTAGGATAGCTTGCAAGTTTCTTATGTAGTTGTTACTATATTTTTGTAATAGATATTTTATTTTCCTTAGAAAATTCCTATGATTTTTCTAGGATATTTTGTATTTATTTTTGTATAATACTTCACTCTTTGAAGTATTAGTGTGGAATAATTTGCTGAAGATTTCTATAGTCAATATTTATGTACTTGAAGGGTTTTTGTACCAATTTTCAAGTCAGCATGGCTAGATCAAATAAATAAAGCATCATGTTTCAGGATTCATGTGTTGGGCTACTCAAGTGAAGTACTTTATATTGTTATTTGTTAAATATTCTTATGTTTTCCATCCATAAATAAATGTATTCTAAATTTTAATGTGAATTCAGGAAGTGATATATCATAATTTGTTAAAAACACTCTATTATTTACTAGTTTTCATTTTAATGTTTTCTGCTAATTTCCAGAGTAGGGAACCCTTAATTTCTCCCTCTTTCGAATGACCTCTGTCCTTTTCACTCCTTATCCAAATCAAAGAATCCTTGATTTCTCTTTATTCCTATTAAACCACTTCACCAATTAGGGTCAAATATCTTGAGTGTCTCTACTATCTTGCCCTGAAAATATTTGACTTTATACCTTGATCGTGACCTATCTGCTTGACACTTTGACTCCATTTTCTCGATGGAAAAATATATCTACCACTATCCATCTCAATAAGTGATTTTCCCACCAAACCAAACCAAATTTCCCTATATAACTAGCCTAAAATCAAATACAAAACAAAGTTAAATCTTATAGAGAGAGCCCTCTCTGATCCTTAGGAAGGCTAGATCCTAAAGCTTAAAAGTAGGTCTATGGTTACCTCTAATATTCTTAAAACTATAAAATCAAAATCTCACAACTTTGGGAATTATTAGAGTGATAACAACATGTATGATAAATTAAAAAAGAAGGGTAAATTACGTACTGGTCCTCCTTTTAATATATTTAGGCACATGCCTATAATCCCAAGGATTCAAAGGCTCTTTTGTTGCAAATAATTAGCTACGTTGCAGGGATGGCATGCCTCACATAGAATTGAGTTGGGAGTTATGCGAATCCCAACTAATTCAACAGCCATGAAGCATATAGAGGATACATGGCCTAAAAAGTTAAAGGATAAAGTACAAAGTCTACAACTCAGCATGGCCATGGATGGCGTCAAGCCATATTCCCTCCAGAACACCAACTATTTTGGTTGGCTTGTAGTAGTGATCAATAAAAATATCCCCCCATGGTTTTCCAGTGAAGAATGAACATCTTATGTTGGCTATGATAGTCCCTGGTAGAAGACAAGTGAAGAATATGGATGTCTACTTACAACCACTAGTAGATTAATTAAAGGAATTATGGGATAGGATAAATGTATACGATGTATCAAGACCCATTGCAGCAGAGAGGAGTTTTACGTTTTATGGCATATGCGCTTACATGACACATGATTATCCAAGCTTAGGAGTTTTCTCTGGTAAATTACATGTTTAATTTATTGATTTGTTTATATACGTAACAATATTCTTTCACATATTAGTTATTTAATTCGTTGTAATTATTTTGATCTTCATGATATTCTTTAACATGCCATGCATATTAATTGTATATAATAATCTCGCAGGTCTTGTAACAAAAGGGTATTTTGGATGTAAATGTTGTGGACCTTCTCTGAAATCTAGATGATCCAAGGACCTACGAAAGCCAGTGTATGATTTCTCCAGGGTATTCCTCCCAGAAGAACACCCTTACAGAAGATTAGCATCCGCTTTCAATGGTAAACGAGAGACATCTCAAAGGCCTCCAATAACGACTCCAGCTGAATGGCTTAGAGAATATGAGAGAGAGAAGGAGAAGGAGTTCATATAAATGTTCAATTCAAATGGGGAGCCTATGTTCGATGATCCAGAATTCTTAGACACCTATGTTTAGAAATTTCCAATTGGGATGAAAAGAAAATCTATCTTTTATAACCTCCCATATTGGGAGCATCTTAAGTTTACCCACTTATTAGATCCCATGCATATATTTAAAAATGTTTCATCTTATTTATGGAGGAACATATCATCGAAACAAAGTGACACATTGGTTTTTAGGAAATATCTTATTACTTCAAAAACTAAAAAGAAACATTGGCCTAGATGATTAGAAAGTACAAGATCAGAGGCAGGCGTTGGTCCCTCTAATTCATGGTATTTAAAAGAAGGTGATCTCCCATGGATTTTAAAAAAAGATGATCTTTCTTTGGCAAAGGAAGTTGTAATGGGTGTGAGGGTGCCATCTTCATACGGGTATTCACTATGGCACTGCTTCACTGTGGATGACCATTTGAATATTCTAAGAGTATGTATAATGTCAAAATCATGATTTTATTATTTTTTATATTAATAAATTTTATCCCATGTAGGGATCATAAAACATAACTAATTTTGTATATTATTTCACGTGTTTATAACTTTACAGTGTCATTATCCTTTGTTCATGCGTGGGTGTATGAAACATGAATTCCCTCAAGACCTAGGACGTGCCATATCTAAATTATCTGCATTTGTATGTTGGATCACGCCAAAGTAGATTCATGTGGCTATCATTCCACGGTGGCATCAATAGATAGTTGAGATTGTTTGTATGTTTGAGAAGGAACTTCCGACGAGTTTCATGGACTTTCAGGTTCATCTTCTAATCCACATAGTAGATGAGGTTGAATTAGTTGGGGTGGTTTCTTTTCATTGGATGTTCTTCTTAGCAAGGTACATAAAGAAATTGAAAGGTTTTGTTCGAAAAAGGGAAAAACCCGAGGTGTCTATGGTAGAGGGGTACATATCATATGAGTCTTTCTATTATTCCAGTGAGTACATCAATCATATCGACAACAAACCTGGTGCGGTGATTTGGGATGATGAAAGGGATGAAGAGAAAAGATAAGGGGAGTTGCTCCAAACGAGTGGAAAAAGCGCATGATAAAGAGTAAGTGACTGATAATTTTTCAAATTTACAAAAAGTAAATATTCATGTTGAACTTCGATATAATGTATATTTTGATCTCTATATACTATATAATTTTGGTTTGATTTCATCAGTGAATGCAGAAATTGAAGCAATCAATAAATTAATTCTTTAAAATTCCGAAGCGACACAATTGTGGGTCACATTGTAACAAAAGAGGATAAAATGGGATAGTGACAGGAAAGAATTCAGACGGTTGAATGGTAGAAGTGTGCCTTATCGAGATCATTTAAAAGAAAATATGCCAAAAATATTCCCCAACAGTTGGTTTGCTGACCAAGTCAAAGAGAAATATGGTGCAACCGGTCGTTACCCACATACTGAAGAGGATGCGCTAAACGTAGGGATTGGGTGCAACAACTCGTTAATAATCTATTTAACTTATATTACATTTGAAACTTAATAATGCACCTTTCAAATGTAATTACATCTATATTTTATATTTCAACTGTTGGGTTGTTATAAGACATAGGACACTATGATTTTTTAACTATTTTATAATAGGTGCATTTGTTCCCATATATGTGGGCATATGGACACCATTTTCGCACAAAAAATGCCGATGCTGGAAACATCAGACGAGACTGTGGAGTGGAAGTCGAGTTTGATCAATCTATTCAATCTAGCCACCGTGATCAGAACCTAGTATGAGGGATGTTAGGTTACGTCGGAAAGATACAAGATATCATTGAAGTGGATTTCTCTTCTTTCCAATGTGTTGTTTTTAGGTGCAAGTGGTGGGACACCTTTGATCGGAATAATGTAAAGGAAGATCACGATAGTAGGCTGATATGTATCAGCTCTAGAAATATGTGGGATGAAGCTAAGGAGCCCTATGTTTTCCCAAAACATTGCAACCAGGTGTTTTTTAACCCAAATGTGTTGGATAGGGATTGGTGGTTCATATTTCGACATGACCCTAGATCAAAAAATATTTTTGAGAAAAATAGTGTTATCGTGCCATGCGAGCTAGAAGATAATGAGGGTGATCATGAGAACTGAGAGTGATATGGTACATGTGTTCTCTTAAAAATGGCAGACCACCTGACAAGTCATGGCTCTTGTACAAAAGAATCAACATAATATAGAAGTGGGAAAATAATGAGTTTATTGTCATTGGTGTTGAGTGAAATGGTTGAAATTAGAAGTGAGAGGCACCTCACCTCCTCACTACCAAATGTAGCAATACGTAACTGACCTCCAGAGACTTGAAAATATAAAGGAGACAATATATCCATGCTAATGTATCTCTAGGATTACACCAAATGACTCCATGCTGCATAGCGAACTGGAACCTCTGTGAACGAGGGAAAATCCACCCCTCCTTGATAGACTTGTAATGAAATAGATGTCCTCCTCAATGGGCGTGTACCACTGGTTAGGACCAACCCGGAAAGCTTGTAGGTGGGCATTCCACCCGTGGATAAGATGTTGCAAAAACAAATCATGGATTTTTAGGGAAGTAGCCTCCTCATAGAACTTGAGGAGGCCTACCTGACTTAGGAGTCCCTGAGTAGCTTCTATAATAGGGTGAGGGTATGCATCTCTCTCCCTCTCTCGTGCCTCCCACAAGCGAACCATGTAATACTGGTATGCTTGTTGTTGTTTCTATTCCCTCTCTTCTTTCCTTTCATGTCTCTGATGATTGACATATTAAATACAATTTTTTTATTAAATGAGACATGTATTTAGAAATACACATATATATATTTTTTGAAAAATAAAAAATAAAACAGTTGGTGTTACACAAAAAACAGGCATGCACCATTCACGGTGCATTTTTTTTTTGTCGCACATCAAAGGAAGTACACCCTCAAATTCTCAGTGCACTGCCCTACTGGAATTTTTTGAAAGTCAACGGTGTGGTGGTATAACAGACCGCACCGTTGACTATGGACCAGTGTTGAGAGGGCGGTGCACTGACCAAACTATACACCCCGAGGCATATAGTTTGGTCAGCGCACCGACCTCCTAACATCATTACATTGTAAACGGTGTGGTATTTTACCTGGTCGCACTGTTGACCATGTAAAAATTCCAAAATGAGGTGTGTTGAAAAAATAACCTGCCCCAGGGTGAATATTTTAGTCAACGCACCACATTTCCGCTATTCCACAGGGTCAACGATGCGGCCGGGTAACCGACTGCAACACACTTTTTTTAAATTTTAAAATATCACGGTGTGCCTTTCGGTACTGCCCCGGAACCGATGCAGATATCATTAGCACCAGTTGCAGTGCGACCTATAAATTTATAGGCAGCACCGCGAACCGGTGTGAGCCGAACAGCTCAAGTGCACCACACAGTTTTTTTTTTTTAATGGTTAATTTTAAGCTAATTTACAATTATAATCTGCTAAATGGATTAATTATGTAAACACAAGAAAAATACCCATACATTTGGCCATCGAGGAGGCATATTGGCTGTAGAATTCGCAAAAGTAAAATTTCCCACCATTTTTCAAAATTAATGGAGCTTGGTGGGCAATGCACAACAACAGTGCATGTAATTGGTGCAATGGAAGCATTGATGTTAGGGTGCCTCAGAAAAGGATAAGTTGCACTGATGCTTGAGAGCTTTGGAGAACTGAAAAGTGAAAAATGCAGTTTTTTGGCCATAATTTTTTTTTCATTTAACCCTGTTCCGATGCATGGGGTTCTATAGGCGCACCGGTGCGGTTTCTTAAGACCACACCGGGGTGTTTCAGTTTTGGCGGGGGATTTTAGGACGCACCGGTGCGAAATATTTGTAAATCACCGGTGCGCTACAGTAATAAGACACACTGGGTGGGTTTGTACGTAGCGCATGGTGTCTGGTGTGCCAATTTTTTTGTGCACCAGTAATTTCTCTTGTTGAACGCACTGGTGAGGTTTACGATGATAAGTATACCGGACGAAAAACATATGCAAAAACCTCCAACTGCCAACCTCCTCTAGTATCCTCTGCTACAAACGAATGTCTGGGGTATTTTTATAAGGGGTTCCTCAAAAGCATCCGCTATAGGGTCTTTTCCTTGTAGTGAGTTCGATTATATTTGACCGGCTTAAAACTCTTATGAGTCGTTTTTATTATTTGTATAAATAACAATAAGTAGGAAAAAGAACAAAAAAATGGTTATTATTATTAAGTCTGTAATTTCTATGTGACAATTTGATACATCACTCTTTTAATACAAGCTGTTGTTACTTTTAAATGTGTGCATAAAAACGTTTTTATTGAGTGATCAACCCTCCACTCTAGGAGGGCCCTTTGCGAGCGTGAGGATTTGTTTGATTTTTTACTTTCAACAATATTATTCTTACTTGAAATTTTTCTTCTTCATTATAGTTATTCGATTTTGTCCACAATACTCATAATCCATAAAATACCAAAAAGAGTTATTGATATAAATGCATTTATGGTTTCTGTACTTAAAGTATTTCATTTGATTCTAGTCTTAGTTAGTTGTTTCACCATTACATTTTGTTTCTGTTAAGTTATGGTATGTTGAACCTTGAAGACGCATTCATAAATTAATTGTGCACATCAGTTATCAATATTGACTAGAATTTTCATTAGATTTCATTATCATTTCTTGTTTACTTTTAATAGATTAGATTTCATTATTTTTTCTTGTTAAAAAGAAATTTTAGATTTCATTATCGTTTCTTGTTAAAAATCATTTTACTTTGAATATATTATATTTCGTCATCATCTCATTTTATAAGCAATTTTACGTTGGATAATTTAATAGATTCCATTATCAGTTTCTCACATTACTGTTAAGGATTTGTTTTCAAGTAATTAGTGCAAAATAGGTTTAATTCCACGACAGTAGAATTCAGTTGTTTCTCTTTCATTATTTAATTTTCAAGCATTTCTTTTTAGTTTTGGATTTTCATAATCTAGATAGATATTTATCTTAATAATTTGATTTAGTAAAGACTTTGGATTGAAAGAACATGTGCGTTCTTAGTTTCCAAATTGTGTCAAGACATTCATTCACCTTCTCATATTTTAGAATATTTAATTTACCAAACAAATCCTAGCATATATAGTGCACATACACTTCACAAGTACATGTATCCTGGTTGACATGTAATGAAGTATATTAAAGTACGATTAATTACCAAACAAAAATCCTCTAAGAAATTTCCCAGGAATAGTTCATTGTTGGCTTCAGGGGTCCTGACCCAGGTTCAAAGTTTATGGATAAACCAAAAAACCATCCAACTACTAGCCCTTTCGGAAGTGAACTTTTTATGTAGATCAAAGTTTCACCCAAAGTAGTATGAGGGGGTGCTAGAACCAGGTTTCTGCACCCTGAGGGATAAAATAATGAAGCAGTCCTAAGAAAATAAAATGCAGACTTATATCAATTGTAAATAGATGCGCACAACAGTATATAGCAGAATCATAGAATATGCACTATCCTTAATAGACTAAGATAGAGTCACAGGTTCTTCAATGCAGATAAATTATAACAGAAACAGACCTAGATCGGAAAATGCAATTACTTAATAAAATCTATCATTCATCAATGTAACTATTACAGATATCTTCATGCAATGATCAATAAGCAACACAAGCAGTGTGATCTTAATCGAACAGAAATAGCAAATAACTCATATTCATAACACAGTAAGCTTGCCACAATCTATCATTTAACTCTGATCTTTCAATACATATCATAATTTCCCTTACATAAACCCTTCAGTGCACACAATTAGCGTAGTCTACACATAGCCAGGACTAGGTATCCGTGCACATAACCAATAGGATCCTTTCAACCCAGCCCAAACAAACCCTTAATGTATTACAGATGCATATAGATCACAATATCATATCATACTTAGTTATTATTTTTTCCTTAGACTCGATCTATCTATTTATATTCGCTTAGCACGTAGATATTATGGTCCCAAACAATGGTTTAAGGCCCACACTTTACCCTTAAACCCATTTACATCCAAATTAGGGACTTTGACCCACCCCAAAGCCCCTTGACCCAATTACGTAGCGCGAACATACAATAGTTATACAAAATTACATAAAATATTGTGCCTCTGGGGACCCTGATCCAAAAGGCCCCCAACACAAACATGTGACTCATATCGAGTCATCGAGGTGCCTACTCCTTGATCTTGGCCTGAAGCATGCTGAGAGAAAATTTCAGAGGTATCACGAGTTCCAAAATTTGTGATGCGGCGCCTTGTGCTTTCTAAACCAATTTTTCTGTGGTTGGCCCTTTAGTGGCCATGTTTATGTTGTGCTAAGTTTGTTGGATTGTCTTGAGAGTGTTATCCAATGTCTGGGAAACTTTAAGTGCTTCCTCAGCCCATAGTTGTATGAGTGCTTTAAGTAGTTGGTCCTTTCAGTGCAATTCTTCAATTTCAGTTTGGATCGTTGGGCACTCTTGCAGACGAGCGATGGAATGTGTAAGAACCAATGTAGGTGCCACTGTCCTAATTTCCTCAAAGTACTATTCCTTCTAATGGAGTGCTTCGCGTAGCTGTATGGATTGATTTCCATACACTCATATTTTCAACAAGGATTGTCATACTGGGTGACCGTAGCATCAATACAATTGCAGGTTTGTTTCACATTGGCTATTCTTTATGCGCAAACCTTCAGTGGAGTTTTGGGCTGCAACTTGGTATGTAGATATGAACTATGTTGCTCATATTCTATGCAGACTATCTGCACCTCATCGTGTGCTGCTTTCACCGTGGCAACCAATCCTAATTAATTCTCTTTGGGCACAGCTGTGCCTAGGAAAACTGGAATATCTTAGCAGACTTGGTGGATTTTTACCTCCAGTGCAGCACGCTAGGTTTTGGCCTCTCGGCATGTTGCTTCTTCTTTTTGTTGGTGCATATTTTCTAACTACTATTGGGCTTCCATTGTATATGTATGTGACGTAACCTATCTTTAACCTATCTGTAATGAAGCTCATATATGATCATTGAGTGTATTAGGTGTAACTCCCTTGTAGGTAACACAAAAAGGTTATTGCTTATATCACCTGATCCCCTGAATTGGGCACACCGGCTGGTGTCCATATGAATAGCTGACATAGGTATTTGAACAAGGCAGGTATCCCTAGAGCCTAGCAAAGAAAATTATAATTGTTGCATGCTTGTGGCGTGCGCACTAGTCTGGATTGCTTGAGCTACGCTCGCTTGAATCTGGCTCGCCTGTACCTTTAGCTCCTGTAGTCCCACTTGAACAAGTTCTAGTGAGAACTTGTACTACACCTCCATATCTGCCCAATGATCCTCAATCACAAACATGACAGTGTTAGATATTTCATGTAGATCATCTTTTATCAGCGTCAGGACCTCCTACCCGGCCTCTTTGGAACCCTTCCTCTTTTTTCTCGATCCTCCATTAGCTTAAGAGTCATGCTTTCTTCCCTTAGAGGTTTTAGCTTCCCCTATTTCCTTTGGTATAGATTCATTATTTTATGGCATTGTTTCTGTTTCTATAGTCTCGCCAGTGGTCATGGGGATTTCTTCTTTTTCTATTACTTTTTTAGTGACTTTCTCTATTACTTTCTCTATTGGTTTCACTGTCTGAGAGCCAGTGCGTAGCTTCATTAGTGTGATCAATGATAACTAGGCTGGCGGCCATTCAACTGTTACTCTCAGTCAATTATCCTCTATCACTAAGTAAGGTAACTCATACCATACTCCTTCTACAACGCTCTTTGTGCGGATGTGGATATTATGGAATGTATCTTTAAAATCAACTACCATATTGTACTGGTCATATAAAGTGGGTGGTAGTCATGGCTTTGACTGCACAACTTGGTAAAGAGTGGCATCGTAGAAGCCCAATTTTTTTTTTTTTCCCTAGCGTGCACTGGGTCTGAAGAGTTCTACAAGGTAGCATAGTGCGCAGCCTCACAGATGTTAAGCTCAATATCTAGGAACTGAGTGTCTTTAGGAGTCTTCCACCCAATCAATTCGATCAATAATAACAACGAAGCATAATGGAAATGCTTGCCTTCCTCCTGTGCCTTGCAGACATTTTCTAATAATTCTTTGCAAATATAGCTGGACTAGTTGTAGATAAAACCCTTCTCGAACCATCCAGCGAGAGAAATAACATGTGTGGGCACCTTTTTGGGTCTACACTTGCGCATCATCTTGTAGTCCAAGACAATCATACCAAAGCGCACTGTTGGGTCATTGATTTCATCAACAAAAAAACCTCGGCTCTTCTGTGTGAGGTTATATTTCTTTCTGATTTGGTCCACGATAGTTTTCTCCCATGCCTTATCGCAAAAATTAGCAATAGTGTTAGCTCCTTTCACAGGCAGACCCATTTTTGGAACAGGGTCTCCTACGAGCTGCGAAACTAGTCTGATTTTGTATATTTTTTATTATATTTAGTCTAGCGCAGGGGTTTTGGGGTGGGTCAAAGCCCCGAAAGCATTGTAATGGGAAAAAGGGTAAACCTGGGGTCTGAAAACCATGGTTTTCGGACCATAGGAAATTTTAAGCTAGATTGTTATAAATAGAGGAACATTTTGAATGGTAAGGTAGAGAAATGCGGAGATATTGATGTGAATTGTGGTTTAGGAAATCTGTTTGGGTGTTTGGGGGAAGGACTCCTACTGGCTATGTGCGCAGAGATCCAGAGTCCTACTATGTGTGGACCTTGCTGTTGTGTGCGCAGGCTGGGATGGGTATTGTAAAAGGGAATTGATGAATTGATGAATAAGAAAGGCTATGAGAACTAGATCTATGTATACTATTTATGTGAATCATTGGTAATTGCTGTGCTATACGTATTCTGTATTTAGATGCCAAAGTTCTGTGTAAGTGTTTTACTACATCTAGATCTGTTTTGTTCTGTTTTATGCAATATTGAGCTACTGCATTGGAAGTATATGATTGTTGAGCACCATAGCATAATTTACCATGCACACATGGATGCGAAAAGAGACCTATTAGCCCTTCCCAGGAAGATCTGGACATCTCGAGGCAGGGCACAACTCTACTTGCCTTACCTATCCTTTCTCAGGGTGTGGAAACCTTGTTCCAGCACCCACCCATACTACTTCGGGTGAGATTTTGACCTGCACAATTAGGTCATTTCTGAAAGGGCCAATAGTATAGGGTTTTGTTGGCAAACCTTGAACTCTGAACCTGGGTTAGGACCCCTCGAGCAAACAAATGGTTCCATTGTAGGGACCTGGAGCATTTTGAGAAAGGGATCGGGTAATGACAAGAGAGTAGTGGAAGCTTGATAAAAAAGAAGAGCAAGTGCAAGTGAATGTGCTCTGTTCTGGATGAAAGTACAATGCGGAGCGGTAAGTACTATCAAACCAATCAAGAAGGGGATAAATCTGGCTATAGCCCGTGGAAAGAAACGGATACGCAAAGCCTGCTAGTTACCCCAATGAATACAAGATCACCTGAAGGAGACATGGCAGCGCACTTAAAATTACCTACCTTTAAAGGTGCGGGAGATAAGGACATGGACCGATTTTGGTTTATTTCAGACTCAGTATGGATTGCGCAAGGTGTGGTGAGTGATATTGTGAAAAGGGTGCAGCCATCCCTCGCATTTGAAGAAAGAGCGTTGGACTGGTACATGTGATACATCTCTCAGAACAGGAGTGCATCTATTCAAGATATTAAGGACGCTCTGAAGCAACAATTCCCGAATCCAAAATCCTACTCTTAGTTGGTAGCAGAAGTGAAGGACTTCAAGCAAGGTGTGTCTGAGTTTGTATGGGTGGCTGATCAGCGATTGAAGAAAGCAATCAGAGAGGGAGGATTTAAGTATGGCAATACACAGCATACCGAATGGTTCATCGCTATGCTGCTACCTCACTTGCATATACCTATGGGCCACCAGACCTTCGAATCATAGGAAAAAGCCTTGGAAATCACCATGAAACTAGAAGCTGTGCCCATAGAAGACAATTCGGGAGGAGTACAACAAATTCAGGAGCAGCTCAGAGCTATGCACATGGAGATCCATAACCTCCAGAAGGAATGGGGAAAAGGAGTTATTGTATACCTATGGTGCATACGATGTCAGACGTCTGGACATACGAAGGATCAGTTCCCACTACTAGTAGATTGCATGCAGGCAGGAGGCCCTAGTTCGCTACGTCTAGGCTCAAGAGAGTCTGTGTTATGGTGCGATGACTGCCGGGTAGTAGGACTACACGATACAGCCCAGTGCCCTCGGCTTAGTACAGGCAAACTAAAGAAACAATGGTGTAGATTCTGCCGGTCAGTAGGACATGACGAGCATAATTGTCGCACTTACGAGATGGTGATAGATTGGGGAAGCTTGTATAGGGTAAAATCAGACCTTGCATCACCTATATCCCCCACGAGCTTTGGTGGCTCCCCAGCAAGGGACAGGGGAGGTCGGGGGGGGGGAAGCAGAGGATGAGGACGTGGGCAGCTAATTTGTTATAACTGTGGGGAGGTAGGGTAGGAAAATTTGCAAGACTTCCAGCCCCGCCTGTGCAATCCTTAAGGCAAATATTAATGGCGCCAGACCATGAGATTGAGGACTTCCCAATCTTGATAACAAAAATACGAGAGAAACAACCAACACCAATGCAGAATGTACAAAGAGTTAAGGCCAAACTACGAGACATAAATTCAAGTGCACAATGCAGTACGATGGCTATGAAGGGGGATGCATGGGGTCCTCCGAGCCAACAAGCATATGACAACCAAGAAGGATTGGACCACGAACTAGGACAAGAAACAATCCACTAGGATAGTACTAAGACAAGTAACTCTACTTTGCAGAATATGCAGACACTTGCGCACCTAGGAGTGGATGACGAGGTGAGACCCTTCTTGCAGGCGTGTATAAAGCTATTATGCCACCCGCGGGCCGAAGAAAACCTTCAGGCAGTAATAGATAGCTGTGCAAGGCAGTCCCCCCTATCTCCAGAAGTTTGGGACATACACAAGTTAGGAAGATATAGGAAACGTACTGGTAGGGAGATGAGATTAACTGCCCAAATCGGTAATTATGAAATGGATCAGGTTGTCTTAGACTTAGTGTCAGATGAAAATGTGCTACCTAATCAAACTTGGCAGCGAATGGGAGAACCCAAGTTGGAGTGGTCCAATATTCAACTGCATATGGTCAACCAGCAGAAGATTATACCTTTGGGAAGACTGTCAAAACTCATGGTAGATATAGCTAGGGCCAAGGCCCAGGCTGATTTCAAAGTAATTTAGATTGTAGAAGATGCAGACCCGTACCCTACGCTCTTAGGACTCGACTGGGCCATAGATATGGGTGGTATCGTCAACCTCAGGAAAAGAAGCATGGTATTTGAAAATAACAGAACAAGGGTGATAGTACCATTAGATCCTATGAAAGGAGAATGCTACATAGAGATAGTATGTGATAACAAAGAAGTAGATCACATTTACAAGTTGACCGCGCAAAATGAGGATTGGATCAATCCCACGGTGGAGGGGGTACTTTGCTGGGAAGTAGACAACGAATAATTCTCTGACTCTAACAAGGAGATGGAGAATTGGCAGAACCGGTTGCATGATGTCTCGGCACCACGATGCCCTCCGGTCGCAAGGGACCTCTACTACATTTCTTCAGAGGTAAGAGATCTACCCCATTTTGATGAGTCGGGTAGCATCCAATAATTTCTGAGAACGCTAGAGGCTATGGTTCCACGAGAACGACAGCTCTATGCCCTTAATCTAGCTATGCGTGGGACGCCTACACGATGGTGGGACACCCACAAATAGTCATTCCAGGATTGGGAAAGGTGTCAGGATATGATGCTCCTGCAGTTCGCACCCCCGGCTAACATACGTACCAAGTTGTTCCTCAGACCTAGAGATCCTCGCGCACATCTGCTCACCTAGATGGAGAAATGGTCTGATCGGACTACAGAAGAGTGGGTTCATATATTTATTCATGCCTTTGATCCTATCCCCATTGCATAGTATTTAGATGCAGAGCTACATCAGTGCACCCACCACTGGGAAATACTAAAAGATGACTTTATAGGAAGATTTGGGCTAATTGGGGGGATGGAGGCACTCGCCGAAGCTCTGCAGGACCTTGATGCTTTTGATCATGGATCTGTAGAGTTTTTTATCAACATCTGAGATCATCATCGGCCAAGCATCCGTGATCATGGGAGTTGTCACGAGTTTCAGTCCTCCATTTTGAATTTTTCGACATTTCTTTTAAGTATTTTTCTTGAGAGATGAATGTTACTGTGTTCTTTTGTTAGTTGCGATCCCGAGGTAGGCGAGTCTCTCCGATCATCGACATTTCAAACTCTATTTTCATTTCATCGTGAGCCACTTTTGCTAGTTCTTCTCTGTTGCTTCCAAACATAATGTCATCAACATATACTACAACAATCGAGTTCATTTTCATGGGCTTTTATACTTATAGATTGTTGTCTACTCCACCTCTCTTAAAACCACATTTTTTTGAAAATATTTATCCGGATCTTGAGTACCAAGCACGAGGAGATTCCCGGTCCATATGGGGCCTTCTTCGATTACGCACACATAGTCTTCTTTGTGTTTGTCCAATGAGAAGCCTTGGTTGTTCCATGTAGACTTCTTCTTCCAAGTCTCCATTAGGGAATTTAGATTTTACATCCATTTGATATACTTTGAAGTTTTGGTAGCAAGCAAATGCGGAGAAAAATTACGATAGCTTCCCATTACGGTTACGAGAGGAAAATGTTTCATTGTAATCCAGTCCTTCCAATTTGTGAGTATCCCACTTAGAACCAGTACGCTTTATTCTGATTACCGTCTTCTTCATTCATTTTTTTTTGAATACCCATTTTGAGCCTATGAAATTTTTCTCGGTGGGTCTAGGCACTAGTTCCAGTCGTATTTTTTTCTCAATTTGGTCGATTCTTCATTCATAGCATTCACCCAAGACTTGTCCTTGCTAGCTTCTTCAAATTTCTCTTGGCTCTATTTGTGACAACATGGCTATGTATACCTCTTAAATTTTGTTTTGTTCGCTTTGCTTGTTTGGACCCCTGCTTTTTTTTCTTGTCTCCTATGATGAAGCCTTCGGGGATGATTCTTACGAGTGTATCTTGAGGGGGATTTAATTTCCGATTACGCATCTTGTTGTCTTTCTTGTTTCATCATCATTAAGTCTTCTTCTTCATGATTTCGTGAATTTGTTGTATTGGTTCTTGTATTGTTTGGAAGTTCTTCATCAAATCTCACATCAATACATTCAAAGCATTTCACGAAGTCTTGTTGTAGCTTTGCACCCTTTACTTTTGGATGCATATCCTAAGAAAATATCCCTTCATCTTCTCTTGCATCAAATTTCCGAAGATTTTCATCAGTATTCTTTATGTAACACTTGCTTCCAAGTATTCTAAAATGTTTAATTGGAAACGGGTTTTCCATGCCATAGTTCATAGGGAGTCTTGTCAACTTGCTTGGCCTTAAGTGGGCTTTGTTCGGAATATGCAACTGTTGTGTGCACGCATACCTTGGAGAAGGTTTGTGGAATATTATTCTCTTGCATCATGGCCTCGCTGTTGTTGAACGAGATATGTTTTGTCTCTACGCTGCTCCATTCTGTGAGGTGTGCAATAGTGTTGTTTTTTTATGCCATATTCATTGCATAGATATGCAAAGTCATAATGCAGCCAATTCACCTCCTGCGGCATCTAATGCGATGCAGCTCAGCTTGCATCATGTCTAATTTTCTGCTAATGCTTTAAATATTTTGAATTTTTCTAGAGCTTGATTTATTCTTGAGAAAAGAAACCCACGTCATTATGGAGAAATCATCTGTTATCAACATGAAGCGAAGTTCTCCACTTGGTGTTTTAGTTCTTGCGGATCCACACGGATCCATGTGCACAAGTGGAGTCGATGTTACTTATTGATAACTCCTCTTTGGCTTTGAAGGATGTGCATGTTTTTCCCAATTGACATGATTTTCACATGGTATTAAAAGGTCACTTTGTTACGGCATATTTGACGACTTTGTTACTTCTTAGTCTCATGATGTGATCGAAGCAAGATGTCCCAATCTTTTATGCCGCCATGGCCTCATAATTTTTCCTAAGATGGCACCGCTTCATCTTCCTCTTTCACAATGTCTAGCATTGCTCTGCAATTGATGCCTTTGAGCGAGTCTTACATCAGTGCTTGAGTACGACTTCACAGTCTTGTGCTCTAAAATGAACTTCCCCACAATGCTGGGTATGTTGACACTTAATAAATTTTCTTTGGTATCTACATATAGTACATCTTGGGCCTTTCCTACTTATTGTCTATATTTGGTAAGGCAGCCTTTTCCCTTGATTTTTCTGATTTGTCATTTCCAAAAGTGACATTACCGATTTCTTTTCATCAAGAGTTATAAACTTGCTTCCCCATCTCCGGTCATGTGTTTTTGAGTAGCCACTGTCAAATGCTGCCCGAATTTTTAGATCTTAGGCAGTTAGATCCAAGTCACATTTATTCATTTCTTATCACTTAGGCTTTCACTTGTTTGATATCTTTTTTGTGAGGTGATGAACTACATCTTCGAGAGGACATTTGGAAGGCATATGTCAACTTGATTGCATATACAACATTTGATTATAGTTTTTGCGAGAATTGTGATTATGAACAAAACTTCTTTGATTCATAAACATCCTTGAGGTATGAAGCATCAATCTTTGTCCATGCTTTCTACATTCTGTAATTTTATGGCCAAATTCCTTACAATAAAAACGATGGCTCCTCTAAAAACTGTGCATACATGATGTCAGGTTGTCTCTTCTAGTTGTTTGCTTAGTAGTCTCTTGATATTTCGCCTACATTTGTTGGTTTGAATTACTCCTCTTTGCATGGCAATATGTAGCAATGTCCCGACTTGTGGCAAGCATAACATGTGGTATTATTCATAGGAGGAAAGAGTCTCCTTTGAAAACTTCCAAGTTTCATATATTCGGAGGCATATGTCCTTTCCCTATTGTCTTAGTATTTATTCCATTCTTGACTGCGAGTGGTTTCTTACGATCTCTGTCTTTCTCATTACGGGTATCTTCTTTTTTAGTAATTGTTTGAGCTGCTTCATCATTCATACTTTGCTTTTACAAAAATAATCTCTATGTCAACCTTTTCTTTGCTTTTACTTGATTCTCCATCATAGCTATTCCGGTTTATCATAGGGGATCTTTGAGCAGCAATTTCATTCAACTTACTAGAGCTTGTTGTTTGAGACGAGTTTATAGCCACATTTCTTTGAGCATTTTCTATTTTCTTTGAGGCATACTACTTCTTTGCCAAAACTTCTCTTGTTCTCGGGTTTTATCTTTGATTTGCTGAAGTAACATGTCTTATATCTTTTTGGCTTCTTGAGCTCTGCAGCCAATTTGTAGGGACTTGAGTTTTGTCCTTCTCTTACATACTTGAAGAATGTCCTTTTGTTTTCTACATTTCATTTTAGTCATCAATCTCTTCGAGAGCACTTCTTAGCTCCCCTCAAGGTTGACTTCCCCTTATTCTTCTTTCATCTTCTAACAAGAGTCCTTGAGTTCTTACATGGCCATGATAAAATTCGAAGGTTCCTTCTTCACTTGAGGGTTCATCGAATCTTCGGATATCTTCTTTGTCTTGTTGAGCATAGAAGGATTTTATAACTTCGAAATTCTTTCCTTTACGCTAGTTCTTTGATTTATTTCTCTCTGGCTCTTGAGGTTGATTCCTTACTTTCTTGTGGGGACACTTCTTCCGGCATAGTGTCCAACTCTTACAAGTTAAAGAATTTGAAGGGAGGTTTACCTTTGTATTTACACGATCCTCTATCCAATTTCTTGACAAATTTTTGCCTCTTCTTCATCAGAAGCGGGGAGCATATGTCTCCCTCTTCTTCTTTCTTATTTTTATGTTTTAAAGGCTAACTCCCTCGTACTTGACTTCTTCGTAAGAACCTCATCTCATGCTCTTCATTAGATTTCCAAGTATTTGGTTCATGGTCAAGGTCTACGATTGGTTGTTTCTTCTATTAGAGATACCTTGGGATTAAACACAGGTGGAAGAGATCTTAGAATCTTTTGTACAATTCTGATTATTTTATGTTTTCACCTAGAGCCTTCATGTTATTTACTATTGCAACCTTTAGAAAGAAGCTAGCGATGTCTTCATCATCATCCATTTTTAAGTTTTCAAGTTTGGGCTTTGTAGACTTGAAGTTTGGCGAGTCTTTACTTTCTTTTCCCCCTCATGGATGTTCTCCACGGTATCACATTTCTTTAGCGGTCATCTTTGTGCATTACTTTAATAAGCCTAAAAAGCTGCACAGTCCATTTAAGATGGCATTTATGGATTTTGCATTAGCCACAAATCTTGTTTTGTTTCTTTCTACGTAATCGATTTGCCTTTGGGCATATCTAATTCAGCATCCCGGACTTCTATTCCTAGAGACATTATGTATGTCCTCATTCGATTTTCCGGCATAATTTTCACCGGTGAAGAAAGGTGCTTTATTTGTTGAGAATCCTTCTTTACTAGCCATCCACGAGAACCTGGAATGTCCTTTCGGTTGTTGGGCGGGTACTAAGGAACCGGCGATACCAATTGTTGAATATTTAATTAAGCGGGAGGAGGGTTGAATCAATTTAATACATACATAAGCCTTTTTAAAATTTTCACCAAAATTATTCTGACTTAATATGTGAGTATTATTTGCAGCCAATATTAATTTAATGTGACACCATACTTATGTTGAGGGCTTGAAAGCAATTAAGAAGATTGAAATAATCACATCAACACATAAGAAAGCACACATAGAGACAGAGATGTAAGTGGAAACCCATAAAAAGGAGAAAACCACATCTTATTATTGTTGTGATGCAAAACAGCTCCAACTCCCTCTCACCTTGTTTCTGAGGCACCAACCTACGGGAAGGCTCCTACCTCAGTGCCGCAAGCTACAACTTGCAAGGAAGCACCAACTCCCCTTCAATTTTCTGTAGGCACCAACTACAGGCTCCAACCTCGATCGGCTACAGCGGCAACTATCAGGCTATGACTTGATAGTGAAGCTCCAACCACTCAATTTATCAAACTGAAAATTTACTGATTTTCCTCGAGATATTAGCTGCAGTATGTAGCTTCTCTTTACGCCTTCTTTTCTTAATCTTCTCTCCCTCACACTTCTATATTCTTCCTTCTACGGATTTACTCTCTCTAACCTCTAATGTTGCATATCAAGATGATATTATTTATAGAGAGTTCTTCACATGTCTGTTTGTATTTCACAAAGAATTTGGAGTGAACGGATCATGACTCTTTAACTTCTGTCTTCTCATTCCTTTTATTAGCTTATTCAATAAACATATTTGTAGGTGCTTATTTAATATTACGGTCGGATATTTTCTCCTCTTCGGAGACTTGCTAATGCATCACAGCAATGTATAAACCAATTAAAATATTACATTTAATTACAATGAAACTCCAGCTCACTCATATAACCTTTTGAATCTGTTGCGCATTTGTCTTTTCTCTGTTGTGTTGGTCCCTTTCTCTCCTCTGTGTACCTTTTGTTTATAGGTTCTTTGCGTAACTCCCCAATTTATGAGCTGCATTTTTATTTATATTTTTATATCGAGCGCTTTATATATATGAAATGGCATTGTAATTACGGACAGAAATTCCAATGCTCTGTATGTAGCAAGTGTCTTGTTGATGTGGCGAGTTCCGCAAGGGGAACAGACATACATCCCAATTGTTTTAAATAAATAATCGCCCTCCACCTTGAGCGGAAGCCCGTGGGTCCACAGACCACGCGACATATTTCAATATAATCGCCACAACGTTTTATAACAACGCCTTATATATATATATATATATATATATATATATATATATCGTAATTTCAAGTCTTGGTGAGCTTATATAAAGTTTTAACATATACAACACGCTACTATAATCAATAGAATGTCATATATACGGGCCCACTTGCCACGCTTTCAGGTACTATGCCCAGAAACTGTGGGTGCGATTACTTTGATGCGATACGATTAATCGCAATCGCAAATTCCATTTGCATGGATAGATGCTCCGCTTTAACTCCGATTGCGATTGGTCACTATTGTGATTTCTCCGATTGCGATTGATCGCAATCGCGACTTAGAATACTCCGATGCTATTCACCACTCCTGCTCTGATTGTGATTAATCGCAAAAATTTACCGATTTTACTTGTTGTGATGTTCGATGCTCTTATAATCTGCGGCGATTGGGCGGTCGATGCGACTATGCCGGACTTCAAATACATTTGAATCATAATTCATACACCTTCGGGTCCGGTCTTCAATCGCAATCGCAACTTTATGTTGCATGTTCCGATGCCCTTGCTTAAATCCGATGCGATTGGGAAGGTCCCACCATATAAGGGCCATAGGTTAATAATAAAGCGCTCCATATCATTTAATATTATGCTTTGAACCATTGTGTATAAGGCGTCGAATATGTAATGCCTTGTATGTATACTCACACGCAGGTAACGATTCCCGAATGATATTTGTATATATATATATATATATACTTTTCTTCCCTTTGGGTTATACGATTCCGAATTTGTTTTATGTATCCTTCCGCACAGGGTTAAGCGATTCCGGGTACACGTGCCTCCTCTTTGTGCTAATGCCTCTGCAACAAACCACTTCATTGCCTCTTGTATTTACGCCTCTGTCTCCTTGCTCAACCGTTTCACTCCATATTCGGCATACCTCAGCAACTCCAACCATTTCACTCCCCTTTCTGTGTATTTATTTGTTACGCTTTAGCAGTATTCTTCCACCTGTCTCCTTTGCTTGTTTCTACTTCAGCGTTGCTCGACCTCTGCCTCTGCCTTCTACTGTACATATTCCCTGTTGTTGTTCTTTGCTTTATTTGCCATTAATTAAAATATTTCTAACATGGAATGGGGGTCCTTTCAGTATACATTCATGCCCTTTGGTCTCAAGAACACACCCGCTATATTCTCTAGGGTAGTAGTTGCTGTGTGTAAGGAGTTTATCCATAAGTTCTTGGAGGTTTATTTTGATGGCTAGACAGTATTCGGCTTGGTAAAGGAGCACATCTCTAACCTATGATTAATTTTGGACGCATGCCGAAAGCACCATATTTCCTTGAATATCAAGAAGTGTATCTTCTGCGTGCCTTTCAGAATCCTACTCAGGCATATAGTTTGTCGACAGGGGCTGATGATTGATCCTGCGAAGATAGCCATAATTATAAACCTTGCAGTCCCAAAAACGGAGAAACAACTGCGTTCTATTCTCAGACACATGGGCTATTATAGGAAATTCATTCAAGGTTACACACGAATCACAACACCCATGGAAAAACTTCTAAAAAAGGATGTTTCCATTTTTTGGAATGACGAATGTCAGAAGAGTTTTGAGCTACTTAAGGAGAATATGATCTTTGCACCCATAGTAATATTTCCTGATTGGTCAAAGGAATTTCATGTACATGTGGATGCATCAGGCATCACCTTGGGTGCTTTCCTAACTCAATCTAGAGAGTGAGATATTGATCATCCGGTTGCCTTTGCGAGTCAGAAACTCTTGGGCGCAGAGCGCAACTACTCAACCACTGAACAAGAGTGACTGGCCATGGTATATGCATTACATAAATATCGACACTATATGTTGGGCGGACACTTTAATATTTTCACCAATCATTCGGCTTCGAAATGCCTAGTCAACAAGCCTGTGTTGGGGGGGAAGATTTGTCGCTGGTTGTTGCTATTTCAAGAAAAAGATTTTGAGATCATCTTCAAGCGCGGAAGGCTGAACGCAGGTCTGGATCATCTGTCCCATATTGAGATGGGGGAAGAACCCACAAACTTGGAGGAAGGATTAGCAGATGCACAACTCTTAACCATTAAGGTTTTTGACGCACACTTCGCTGATATCATTCAGTTCCTAACTATATGAGCCTGCTTCGCAAGAATATTCGGTGCAGCAGAAGAAGGAGTTGGTTACTCGGGCGGCGGACTTTACTATCATCGCCGGCCAATTATATAAGCTAGGCACTGATGAAATATTGTGCAGATACCTCCTAGAACATGAATGACATGCCATTTTGGTAGAGGCACGTGAAGAAATGTAGGAGGCCACTATGCAGGAAGAGTAACAACCCAAAAGATCTTGAGAGCTGGGTTATGGTGGCCCACCCTACATCAGGATTCTCACACCTATTGTCAATTGTGCAATACATGCCAGCAGATGGGATGACCCTCACAGAGAATGGGGCTAGCTACTGACCTTAAATGGCTTTGCAGGGAATTTGTCAAATTGGCCATTGATTTTGTGAGTTATCAATCTTGGCGTTTTTCTGCTGCGCATTTCATCTTTGAGCAGATCCTAACTAGGTTTGGGTTCCCAAAGATAATAATGAGTGATAGAGGCACACACTTTGTGAACAAAATGATACAAGCCCTGAATGAGGAATTCTGGATCCATCATGCGAAAATTACACCATACCATCCATAGGAAAATGGGGCAGTTAAGGCTTTCAACAAAATCCTAGCGCAAGAATTAACCAAAGTCTACAATGTTAATCGTAGTGACTGGGATGTACGCATCCCATCTGTTCCGTGGGCCTACCGAACGACCTGCAAGAAGCTAATAGGAAGGACCCCCTTTCGGATGGTCTACGAAAAGGAGGCCATTATGCCAATAGAATACCTTTTTCCTAGCCTACGTATCACAGCATTTACAAATGTGGTAGAACCTGATATAATGGAGGAACTCTTGGCACAGATTCTAGCATTGGAGGAAGATCGGTTTATTGCTAACTTTCATCAGCAGGTTCAAAAGGCTCGTGATAAATCCTAGCATGATCGACATATTCCCCGAAAGACATTTGTGGCAGGAAACCTAGTCCTCTTATATGATAGCCAATTTGTAAAACACCCAGGGAAATTCCGACAGCACTGGCTTGGTCCCTACACCGTTAAGGAAATCACGACTGGTGGAGCAGTTCGGCTAGCTACCCTGTGCAGTGACATGTTACCAGGCTATGGCAATGGTAGTCGGCTCAAACCATATAGGGCTAAATGACTATATGGTCGGAATAATTGGCTCAGGCAAGATCGGCCCACCTGGGATAAGACGCTGACGGACAAGCGAGATACGCATGCTGGTCATCAAATAGCTCCAGGGGTAATTGGAAGACCTATGGCCATAGTGACTCGCGATGAGTCACAAGATTGTGTTGGGGGACTATTGGAATAGGGTCTCCTACGAGATGCGAAACTGGTTCGATTTTGTATATTTTTTATTCTATTTAGTCTAGCACAGGGGTTTCGAGGTGGGTCAAAGCCCCGAAAGCATTGTAATGGGAAAAAGGGCAAACCTGGGGTCTGAAAACCATGGTTTTCGGACCATGGGAAAGTTTAAGCTAGATTGTTATAAATAGAGGGACATTTTGAATTGTAAGGTAGAGAAATGAGGAGATATTGATGTGAATTGTGGTTTAGGAAATCTGTTTGGGTGTTTCAGGGAAGGACTCCTGCTGCTTGTGTGCACGGAGATCAAGAGTCCTATTGTGTACGGACCTTGCTGCTGTGTGCACAGGCTGGGATGGGCATTATAAGAGGGAAATGATGAATTGATGAATAATAAAGGCTGTGAGAACTAAATCTATGTATATTGTTTATGCGAATCATTGGTAATTTTTGTATTATGCGTATTTTGTATTTAGCTGTGAAAGTTTTGTGTAAGTGTTTTACTACATCTAGATCTATTTTGTTCTGTTTTATGCAATATTGAGCTACTGCATTGGAATTATATGATTGTTGAGCACCATAGCATAATTGGCCATGCGCACGTGGATGAAAAAAGAGACCTATTATCCCTGCCCGGGAATATCTGGACATCTCGAGGCAGGGCACAGCTCTACTTGCCTTACCTATCCTTTCTCAGGGTGCGAAAACCTAGTTCCACCACCCACCCATACTACTTCGGGTGAGACCTTGACCTGTTTAAGTAGGCCACTACTGAAAGGGCTAGTAGTATAGGTTTTTGTTTGCAAACCTTAAACTACGAACCTCGGTCAGGACCCCTCGAGCCAACACCCGTGATCCTATGGATTAAAGCAGCATCAAAAGGGATGCACTCTCCTAACCATAGCACATCTTCGTGTACAAGTGTGAACAACTGTCTAACGCATATATCATTTATGTGGTTGCGACCAAAATGAGGGATGTGGAGAAAATTGAGCAGACCTACTTTATGTAGACCTAGCACCAATATTTTTGGCTCGAGGCGCACAATGCCGCCTTCATAAGTAATATGATCAAGGTATTTTTATATTTAGTGCTCTGATGGGGTCATCTCCTTTTCTTATGGCTGTCATTTTTTTAGGAATAGGGTAGCTCAACCCTTATTGGTGCAACACATCATTGAAACCAGGATCCAAACTAGACATAGACTCAAAATACACAGCAGTAATCAGGGAGCTTAAGTCAAATAATTCACTTAGAAATCAAAGTGAACTATTGCGACCCCATAGGTCATATTTATACTTATGGCGTATCTTCAACGACTCCTTGTACGTTAATGAGGCTCCATTACTGACAGAAAAGTCCAAAATTTGGCAAAATCCCTTCATTAAATTCATCCTAGACACTGCTAAAAACAGTAATAAATATTTTTTTTCCAGTTTTACTGTTCCAACAGCTAGTTTTTGACACCTATGTGAAGCATTCAACCTTCTCACGCAACTACCACGCATGCTTCGTGCCTTACTGCACATTCACCACCCCATCTGCGGAGGTTTGATACTATGGCCATATAGCCATTTGGTAGGCACAGGTTCATCCATATACGGCTTCAAACGGCTTCCATTGACATACCCATGATGGTATTCTCCACTCAATGTGGCCAGGCACACTGCTCCTCCATCAGTGATTTCCTTCACAACATAGGGCCCTAGCCAATGCATCTTCAATTTTCGTGGGTGGCACATAAACTTGTTGTCATATAGTAAGACCAAATCATCTTCCTTGAACACTTTTTTCCTGATATGCCTATCATGCCATGATTTTTTGCATGCCTTTTGAACCTGCTAGTGATAATTTTCAATAAAAATATCTTCCAGAGAAACCAATTGCAACAACTGGTTTTCCAGAGCATCTTCTTCAGCCATATTAGTAAACGCTGCAATGCGTAGATTACGAACAATTAACTCCATCAAAAAAACAATCTCTTTCCTATATACCATCCTGAAAGGTGTCCTTCCAGTCAATTTCTTACAAGTGGTCCTATATGCCCAGAGAACTGCTGGCACTTGCTCAACCCAATCATTTCTGTTAACATTACATACTTGGTCAGTGCAGTATCTAGTATCTTATTGAATGCTTCAACCACGTCATTCACCTTAGGGTGATAGGGAGAGATCTTTTGATGACGCATCTTGAATTCTTCTGTTAAGGCTTCGATGGTGTCATTTACAAAATGTGTACCCTCATTGCTTATCATAATCTTAGGAAAACCAAACCGAGTCACAATATTCACAAATATAAACTGCACAAATGTATCATTAGTATAATATTTCACTGCTTTGGCTTCAACCCATCTGGTTACATAATCAGTCGCAGTGATAATGGAGCGCACACCACTCTTCCTACCTGGAGGATTAATAGGTCCCACAAAATCTGTAGCCCATTTCTCAAAATCTTGCAGTGCCATCTGAGTATGCAAGGGAATTTCATCTCTACGTAAAGGCTTTCTAGTCCTCTGACATATATCACATGCACGACAATGTGCATAGGCATCATTGTGCAGCGTGGGCCACCATAACCTAGCTCACAAAATCTTCTACGCAGTGGACTCACCTGCATAATGACCACCGACCACCCCTCCATGGGCTTCATTTAGGATTTCATATCTCTCATATTCCAGGACATATATTCATAGGACATCATCTGCACCCATTTTAGACAATTGTCCAGCAATAATGGTGAAGTATGTTGCGTGTGCCACGAGTTCTTTCTTCTGTTGAATGGTATATTCTTCAGGTGTGTGCCCAATAGTTAGAAATTGAATGATATTAGGGAAATTATCATCAACTACCTTTATCGCAAATAACTCTGCGTCTCGCAATCCATATTCCATATTTGTAGGTTCTTCTCCAGTTTCAATGTGCAACAAATGGTCTAGCCCAACATTCAATCTTCCTGGTTTTACCATAATCTCAAAATTGTATTCCTGAAATAATAGCACCCACCTGCAGATCTCCCCCCCCCCCCCCCCCCAAAAGATAGGCTTATTAACTAGGTACTTCAAAGAAGAATGATTAGTGATCATCTTAAAGTGGCCTCTTAGTACATAGTAGAGGAATTTTTGCAGTGCGTACACCATTTCTAGTTCTTCCCTCTTTGTGGTTGAGTAATTATTCTCTACACTTGACAGTTTCCAGCTTGCATAAGAAATAGGATGATAAATTTCACCCGCTCCTCGTTGCGCTAAGATAGCTTCGAGTGCAATGCAGGAGGCATCCATGTAAATTGCAATCACAGGAAGTAGGATGGTGCAATGATATCTTTTATTTGCTTGACTCAAACTCCTTGCGTCACTCTGTCCTAGCGAGAACATTGTGTCTTCTTGAAGAATTTTCCATGAGCACGATTATCGGTCATAACCTAATAAACTTCCAGCCCTTGTAATATGTCCCAATATTGAGTGCAACTTCTTAACATTCTCAAGTACGTCAGTAAATATGGCTGTCTTTACAGGATCTATAGCCCTACAATGAGACAATGTGTCCTGTGGTATCCCAAATGGTACATAGAATGTGTACTTCCTCTAGTTGAGAATATAATCCTTTACAAGTATCAACATTCCTTGTAATTTGACCTTAGCCTTTATTTAGTAGTCCAACCATCAAAATATACTTCCAAAACCTCATGGATAAATTCTTTGAAAGCAGCAACTACTACATGCAAGAAAATGGCAGGAGAATTCTTTAATCCAAAGGGCATAATTGTATATTGGAAGGATCCCTGTTTAGTAGCAAAGGTGGTCTTACTCCTATATTATGGTTTAATCTAGATATGATGATATCCTGAAAACCCATCTGTGAAGTTATATGCTTCTTGTCCTCCAACATTATCCAAAATTTCATCATAGAATAGATTTGGGAATGGATCATGCACACAAACAACATTTAGTATGCACAGATCTACATAGATTATGATTTATCCCTTATTATTCTTATCTTTCACAACCATTGGACTTACCCAGTGAGACACTTCTACGATTTCAATGATTCCTGCTGTGACCATTTTTTCCAAATCTTCTTTCACCTTCTACTTATATCTTTGGTTCAGCCTCTATGGGCATTGTTTTACTGGGCGTGCATTAGGTTTCAATGTGATTTTCATCACTCTAAGCTCCCCAATGATTCCTTTCAACTCTGAAAATTTTGTAGGGAAAAAATCTTGATATTCTGTGAGCAACTTAGAAACCTTGCCTATTTTATCATCATCCCAGTGGTCTCCAATATTTTACAACTTAGGTTGTTCATTAGTTCCAATATTCACCTTCCTCAGCTTTAGGGGCCTTGTCACATCCAGCGAGGTGATTGAGGGCCCAACCACTTCGCACCACACCTTAGATTCAAGGATCATGATGTTCCTTGGATTCTATTCATTCTCTTCAACTGTTAGGTTCCTCCAATTCCCAATAACTTTCATTTTCGCATCCCAGACTGATGTAGTGCACTCGATTGCAGGATTTGTGGTATTGAATATGGCTTATTGAATATTGTGAAAATCTTGATCAACTGTATCAAATCCACTCTCAAAGCTAAATGTAAGAATAAATATCTCTGTTAGTGAAAACCATTCACTATTTCCTCTCTGTAGCTCTTTCTCCAAATACCATTCAGTAGGCACCTTTCCCAAAGTATGAATAACATATGGACCCATTCAAGTTTTGGATCTACACCCCATACCTAATTCCATCTTGCCAAATGTCTACACGGATCCTCTTTTCCAGGGTACACATATTCAATTTTAATGACTGGACATACAAACGAAAACCTCATCAAGCGCACACATTCCTCCTAGCTTCCCATATTCTCCTTATGGGTTTCCCACCATCTTGCTAGAGTAGCGCATAAGCCAAGATCCAAAGCATGGAATCTTTGTCCTTCAGGTACAGTCCTTTCAAGCTCTCATATGAACATGTTTATATTATTTAATCCATCATAGTTTGGTAATTCATGAACCTTAGATGTTATAGATTGCAGAGAGCGGGTCACGCGATTACAGCGAAGCGCAAACACATCATGCAATAGGTTCTGCCAATTTCCCAGTTATTCATCAGAGTCTGAAAAAAAAAGACCTATCCTTCTCCCACTTAAGATTCCCATCTACTGTTATATTAATCCATTCTTCCTCATGCAAGGTTAGCTTATAGATTTTATCGATCTCATTCTTAGTGCACACTGGTTCAGTATATCTTTGTCCTTTTACGGGATCTAGAGGAATTATTAACCTGAGTCCATTGCTTTCAAATTCCATCCTCCTTTTCTTTAGATTTATAGCACCATACATGTCAATGGCCCAATATAATCCTAGCATCACAAGATAGGGATCAATATAATCTACAATTTGGATGACTTCAAAGTCTTCCATCACCTTAACACCCTCTATACTGACCAAAACTTGTGACAACCTCCTTAAAGGAATGATCTTCTACTAATTGGCCATGTGCAGTTGAATGGTATACCACTCCAGCTTTGGCTCTCCCATGTGCTACCATGTTTTCTTAGGTAGAACATTAGCATCTAATACTAGATCTAGAATAACTTGGTCCATTTCATAAGCACAAATCAACGCAGTCATACGCATCTCCCTAATTGTTCTCTTTTTATTCTTGTATATTTTGTTTACAACTCACTGTTCTACCATCAAATATTCCTTCTCTGCACAATTATTGATCAAAGCCTGGAGAATTTCTACTTCCTTATTTTTGTGCAACAACTTTATTCATGCTTGTAGAAATGGCTTGATCTCTTCATCTCCTCCGGCTTCCTTCATCGTCCTCCCTGATGTTGACATACTTCCTTCTATAAATTATTTCTACACTTCAATAAAGGTCTCTTTTGCACATTGAAGATTAAAGCCTTCCTTTTTTTTAGGTGCTTTACAGATCCATACATCAATGGCTGGTTGCTTTCCTTCATCTTCATTTGTGGTTACACCACTCCTAGTAACCACATTCACACCGGGATATTCTTCACGATTTTCAATGCAAATTATATAAATATTTTTTGTTGGAGTTTGTGTCTTATTTTCCTACATTTTACCAATCAAGACATGACAATATTCTATGACATGATCAAATTGTCTACAGTACTTGTAGGACTGTCGTGTTGGATTCGGATATTTGTACGCATAATGGCCAGCATCTCCACAGTTATAGCAAATGACTTTTCCTCTTCCTCGGCCAATTGATCCACCTCCTCGGCCTCTTCCTTTTCCTTGGAATCCTCCACTCCTAGAAGAGGATGATGGTGATGTAGGCTCAACCTGAATTCTATATATTTTTTCTTTATCTAGCATCATATCAAAAGCGCGACAATGCCGCTTATCATGCCCTAATGATGAATAAAATTTGCAAAATAACTGCTTCAATTCCAGTTGATACTTTTCGATCCTTGGGCGGGAATATGCATCATGTAATATAGAAATTTGACAAATTGTGTACCACACTAGAGTCTTCAATGAACTAGGACCTCCAGTGTTCAGATAATTGTTCAAGATGGAACACTGATATTTATGGTGCCCAGAAGCCTTATATTTTATACACCAAACCTCTACGCAGACCTACTTTCCCTTGTCTTTATGCACGATATGAATTTCTAGATGCATGTCTTCCAACTGATTCTAAATCTGTTAAGTTCCCAATGAAATAGGCATTGGGGTAGCCTCCAATTTCATTTCAACCTCCATAGCCTCAGCTTGCATGGCAATATTTTTCTAACCTAAGGGTTGGCGCAGATGTCAGAGAAACATAGCAATGAACAATTCCTTATGTTGAGTATCATCAATAAAAAATCCACCATCTTTGATGGTGCACTTCAACCTTTGATCAGCTTACCATACAAATTCATTAGTCTCCTGACGAATCTCCTTCATTTCGGTCACCAGCTGCGCATCTGACTTAGGCTTATTAAACTGTTCTTTTAGGGATGCTCTGATTTTTTCCAAGGTAGCATTAGGGTTTGGTTGAGCATACCTGATGTAACAATCAAATGCGCGATCTTGGAAAGCAGTGGCCAACTGCACCTTCCTAATATCAATATTGTTAATTTGCTGAGCCTATCATATGGCCTCAATCACAAACTAGAAGTGATTAGTGTCCTCATTTCCAATGCCTTTGAAATTAGGTAACTTCATTAACGCAACCATATCTACTCCAGGGGGAGGTGGAGGTCGTGGTGGAGATGGACTGTGTGGCGGAGTGGTTGATTTGTGATGTGACTGCAGAAGTGGAGTGGATGGAGTTGGAAACAGACTCAATTTTTTATGGTTTGATGGGTTTTCTTCTTCAGAGTCACTTGAGCTACTAGTTTCTGGTTCAACTTCACTATCAGATCTAGGCTTTAGAGGGCTATAAATAAATTTTTTTCAGAATCTTCACGGTAAAATATTCCATTGTGCGCAGTTGGACCTCTTTGATGCATTCAATCAATATGTTTGCACAGATAACCCCGTTCACATAATATAATTTTCAACAAAAAATTTAATGATCGCAGGAACTTACCTCTAGGGCCTTTGAAAAACCTCCTTTTTGCTTCAGAATATAACAAAAATTAACCAATGGAAAATTCATTCACAAAGCCTCCCAAAAGGTAATTGATCCAATGATCTACCATGTAGGTGATCTTATTGTCAAAATTCTCTACTTGTTGGATCAATTCAGGAGTCCACGTAGTGACTACATCGTCTATTATGTAGTGATGGAATTCAGCTAAGTGTGACAACCACTCCTATAGCTTGTGTGGAAAGGAACAAAAGAATATTCCATGCACTTATGTATAAATATATTTTTGTACCCACTATTCATCAGACAACTTAGTACTTTTATTCTCTTGGAGTGAGAATTCAAGGATATTTCTATCCATCCAATCTTACAATTTGTTTCGTGAAGGATGCCACAACATTAAATCTCCCTCAAAATGATCTCGGTCCCAACAACTGAGCCAGTTGTTGGCTTGAAGAGTCCTGACCTAGGTTCAGAGTTTATGGATAAACCAAAAAACCCTCCAAATATTGGCCCTTTTAGTAATGACCTACTTGCGCAGATCAAAGTCTCACCCGAAGCAGTATGGGGGGGTGTTGGAACCAGGTTTCTGCACCCTGAGCGAGAAAATAATGAAGTGGTCCTAATTTTTATCACTCCACCAGTTCTACCAAGGCTGAAAAGGAGACCGAAAAAGGTAACTACAAACCACTTTGACTTAGTAGCTAGCCCTACCAGGCTGAGAGGGCTCTCTTTATGATATCACAGACAAGGATTGACTGTGATATGAAGGATATTAGGCTAGAGATGATAGGCTCAGGTAGTTTTTTAGTGTTTTAGGGTTTGATCCCAGATCAGGGATGAAACTAAGTATCTAGGTCTAAGTATCAAAAGGGCTTACAGCTGCAAAGAATGAGCAAGGTAGTGGTGGATCTATGATGGGTTTAGTGTTTTTTAGGTATGGTGAAGGGTATGAAAAATTAGAGGGATTTAAAGAGAATGTTTAATCATGAATTCATTAAACTGGAAGCATGAAACACAAAATGAAATTCCCATATAAACAGAGCTAATGAAAATAATTATGCCTATGAACCGTAAGGAAAGCCACTGAAGATACAAGATATGGAAAGAGGAGCTATATATCATTCATCAAGGGCTATAATAGAGAAAAAAAATTATCATAATCTCACTGCACATGAATTCCTAGATAATAGCTGCAACTGCATCCTTTGATTTATGAATATGAAAGTGAATGTACAAGCTACAAGAGTTGCAATCCTCTAATGTCAAACTAATCAAATGACTCTAAAAATGATAGATATAGAAAAAAACAACATCTCCCCTCTATTAGGGGTCGAATCCATCAGTTGTGGAGCTAATTACATGATATGCTCAACAAAACCCTAATTTCTAGGGAGGTTAACCAATTCACCTCATCATAGGAAACTAGATACATTTGACCAAAAATTACAACAAAAATCATGTATCTACCTTAATTCACTATTCACCTACTCAATTACACTTCATGAAATCAAAATAAAATCATCATTCATCAATTGCATAGGTCAAAATTCAAAATAAGTTAAACTGCGTGTGAAAATTTCATATTGTTGAAAACACTGTGAATTCTAGAGAAAACACAGCGTGCTTGGAGAAAACACATCATGCTTGGGAAAAAGGAAATTTGAAGGCCTTCCAGGTGTCCAAATGTTGATCTCAAAGTTGCTATGGATATCTCTAGATGTTTTCTACATGATAGGATGTTAAAACAATAAAAAAGGTGGCTTCTAGCCCTCCAAAACTTCATTCTCCCAATAGTACTCAAAAAACGTAGTGTGGCCTCCAAAAAGACGGCATAAATGCCATGTTTTGCTAGTTTCTTGCCATTTCGAACCTCCAAAAGTTGTTGACATGGCTCTACTGCTGACTAGGATTGAAGTATACATCAATAGGAATCCACCAATGGATATAATGCATCCATTGGACATCCCCAACAAAAGTGCAGCGTGGCACATGCTACGTTTTTGCTAGTAGGACTCATTTTCAAAATTGCTAATTTTGACCAAAACCTCACAAAAATCAAAATTTTCTCCAAAATTATTCAAAATTGTTCCAAAGATGCCTGAAAAGGTATATTATGCTACTAAGGAAGCATCAACAAGTAATTCCAAGTTACCTTTCTCCTTTTGACTAATTAAGGTTTCCTTCAGTTTTCCTTGCAATTGTTTGACTTTGACTTTGTAAGTCTAATTCCTTGTGTAGTAGTGGGCAGTCATGTGTCTTTACAACTTCTTGTCTCTGCTATCATTTTCAAGGAGCTTCTCCAATTGAATATTGACTTTATCAAGACAAAACACCCTATTTTCATTGATTTCCATGGCTATCCTTTCTTAGAATGTCAACTCTTCATTTGGTAGATTTTGCTCTCTTTCTTTCTAAAGTGATATTCAAAGACCCATGGTCGTTGGCCTCTTCCTTGTTACCTGATTTTCATGCTTAACTAAATCTTCACTGTCAACCACTGCTTTACCTTTCATATCTTGCATACTAGATTTAAACTGATTTTTCTCTAAAGACAACTTCTTTACCTTCAACTGATTGCTCTCTTACTCTAGGAAGGAAATTATGAAATTATCCCTTGCCAAATTTTCCTTGAGTTCTTTAATCTGAGAATATTTGTTCTTGATGATTTTATCTACGTTTTCATGCTCTTCTTTGGTCTCCAAGTCTACTATTTCAATTTTCACGATGGGTGAACTCCTCATCATGCAAATATGTCTCGTGTTGTAATGGTAATCCATATTTTGTTAATGTGGGCTTGGCCCCTTCCTCAATTTGAGGAGAAAACACAAGCCTTATTCCTCTCTAGTATGTCTAAGTGACCTCAATTTTCCTCTTGATAGAAACTATGCAAGGCAAGCCAACCTCCACATGTCTCGATGGTTCTGATGGTGTTGATCGGGAACTAGAGCTAGTAGGTTGGCTACTAGAAGGAAAAGAGACACCTGATTGCATGAAAGTTTCCCACGTGATGCTCTTCTATTCAATTTGGTGTAAAGCAATGAATTTTCTAAGATCATGGTGGAAGGGGCTGACTTCAAAACCACTATGCCTATGCTCAACTTTTTCTACCATCTTTTCCAAACATCTGTAGAGGTAGTTGGGAAAATTGAGTGGCTTTACCCCTGTGAAATGCATGAGTAGTCTAACATCATACTTGTATAGTATAGAAAATATTCTGTCACAAGTGAAGTACTTCATGATTATCTTCATCAGTGGTGTATACTTCTCAAGGAGGTTCCAAACAAGAAAAACCTTCTTCATTTGTTGTTGATAGTGTCTTATGAGATAGGGCTTGTAGTTTTGAATCTCTAGGTCTTGGTTCTTGAACTATTTCTTAGCATGATTGGGTATCCCTGTGGCCTTAGCTACCACATCAGTTGATATAGTGAAATTAACCCCTGCAATCATTACCTTGTCCTTTTTGAGATGAGTGGCAAACAATTTAGTCAACGTGGCATGATATTTGACTCTCTCAAGTTTCTCACAAAAAGGAAGACACCCTTCCCTTTGAAAACATTGCTTGGATAGTGGTGAAGACATCACTTTGTGAGTCGTTAAGGGCTCATATATTGACAATTGAACTCATTTGTTCTAAGGCCTCTTCTCCTCCATTTGATAGTTTGCAAGAGGAAAAGCCCTAATGGGACAAAGTAGGGGAAGGGAGTGAAGGGATAGGATGGAGTTAGGGAAGGGAGATGGGAGTAAGAAAATTTAGGGAGGTGGATAAGGCTCTTAGGGAACTATAGGAAGTGGAATGGAGTAAAATGGTTATGGGAATTAAGCTAGGGAATTTTTACACGGTCCTAGCTGGGAAAATGCCAAAAAAAGTCGCATTAGGCTAGGGTTTATGGTTTGGGGGTTAGGAAATGAGAAGGACTGGGTGTGAAGGCTATGGGATATGGTTTTTAGTGTCAGGGAGGGTAAAACGTATATGGGAAGGTGTGTTTATCTTGAAAATTTTGAAAAGATGGGCCAATCACTAAAACGTAACATAGGGACCAATAGAGGGTTTACACTCTAAAATAATGAAATTTAGCTAGAAGGAAGGGTTACTGAGGTGTAACTTACTTGTGTAATGATGTATGACACCTTAATAGCCTTCACAATCCTTTATAAAACACATGAGTTTCTGGGAGAGAAAACACAGTGTATATAACAAAACACAACGTGTAGCTTAGAAAACGCAGTGTGGCTTCTGGTGGTCACTTCGACAGGGTCTTCTTGGATGTTGAAGTGCTAAAAGTTTATTGGTAGGTGAGAGACAACTCTTATTCAATAGAATGAATGAGAAAAACTAATGAGATGGTCTTTTATAGCTTGTAAGAGTCAATTTTCTTCAAAGAGATAGGTTGGCCCACCTCATGAATTTCACTTTGCTTTTGGCACTATGTAACTTGAAACTTTCTTATGCAACATTAGAATTTGAAAATTATTACATAATATGAAAGACAAATTACATTTTGAAACCAAATTTCATTGAACAACTTTACCTATTACCACTCCTCATTTTCCATATTTATGCATGGAATGACAGATTTTGGTGACCTTAAACCTAATGACCTAATGGTGACACTGAGTTGAATGAAAAAAATGATGATGTTGACTGAAGTGATAATGATGATCCGCCAATGATGGTACACTAAGCTGATTGATGACAAGGACCATCACGTAAAATTTTTGAAAGGAGTGGAAATAGCCCTTGACACACTAACCAGTGATGAAATTTTTATTTGAAGACCTAATGAAATGACAAAAAATTGACTTTGAGAACCTAACAAGAAATTGTAAGAGCATATTTGATCACTGGTGACAAGCTGAACAGACTGACACTAAAATTGGCTCTAGTTGGGGATGGAAACTCCCTGGAGGGGTCAAGAACACCATAGACCAAGTATCCTAACCATTGGGCATGGATTCAAAAACCAAAGACCAAAATCAATACTGAAAACTGACATGACAAATTGAACTAACTCTAGCTGAAACAAAACTTACAAAACTTATTGATGGAATCATATCATCGAGACTTGAGGGCTTCAAATCCTCATGACAACTGCATGCCTGCTGAACACATATGTACAATCATGTGAAATTTTTCTACTAGTGTAACCAATCCAAAAAATGGCTACTTAGTTGAATCATGCTTGCAGTTTCCTTGAGCAAGAAGAAAAAAAAAAAAACTAGGCCACTCCAAGTGTCTACGAAACATGTGCTTTTGGTCCATGAAAACAAGAAAATACATCTTCCTTGCTAAATGTAGAAAATCAGTAAAAGGATCTTCAAAAATATGAAATGTTACCTTGTCTTGAGATCCATAAAGAAAAAATCCCACCCTTCATTTTGATCTGAAATAATACTTGGTTGTTGATACATAGGAAGGCATAGGGAAGTATGACCTTCTGCTACCTGAGTGTTGGCTGTAAATTCCTCAAGCATGAGAAACTCTAATTCTATCTCTTACGTATTATTTCTTTCAAACTTATACTCCTCCAATTCATATTCTAAATCATCCTTGAACAGAAAACATTCTTCAATATTATTAAACATGTCAGCCCTATCATCTTCATGAAAGAAAATAGTGCCTGTTAGCATATCTTCTTGCAGGAACACACCATCAAAAATTGGATTTCTCTCCACAACTTCTTGTATAGTTTCATCAGTCTCATGACTGTCATCATTTAAACCCATATTTTCATTTTCAATAATGGAAGAAGTTTCACTAACACATTCTTGACTATGTGAACACTTCAAACCTATATTAGCTTGGGTTGTAACATGAATTTTCAGGTGCTAATCTATTTCATCTTCAGGCAGAGGAGAAACTTGAGTTTTATAGCAATTAACATTGGCTTGATGATTTTCATTTTCAAGATCAAGAATAGGCATTTCTATTTTTGGTCCCAGTCTATCTCATCCAAGGAAGAAACTACTATTTCTTGTTGGGAGGAAAAACCATAAAGGGCTTCTAACATCTGATTATCTAGACACTCTTCATCCTGATACAAATTTTCAGGAAACTCAATGAAATTTTAAGAATCTCATAACAACTATCAATCATCGACACAAAATAATTAGATATTTGATAATGTTGAAAGAAAACAGAATGAAATTCATTTATATATTATAAAATAGCATATGGTAGACTCTTAGATCATTTCCTCACTTGTTCCTCCAAGGTAGCCATAAACATATTCATTAAAAAATCTTCAGGAAACTCAATCTTTAGTCTCTGAGTATGAAAATGAAATTTGACAAAATGAAAACTAACATCTTCTTTGTCCTAACCTTGAAAATTTGGTAGTCCTGTTTGCCAATATATACAAGGAATATGATTTAGAAAACTATGAATATGAGCTCGATTCATAGGAGCATACCTTTGAGCAGTTGAATCCATCTTGAAAACAATGAAGTCACCAATAAGTTCTTCAGACTACCAGTTCTTGAACAATGTAGCCGCCATGAAAATTTTGAACCTTTGGATTCTTTGACACTAGAGTTGCCAGGTGACTCATGCACAACATTCTTGTGCCTGATCATTTTTCAACATCAGCAATCAGATCTAATCCTTCTCTTTATTTTCCAGGGAATATATGTCACTTCATTTGATGCAGGGGCATTAGAGTCTAGCTAGCAATGTGAAAGATTGTTCACATGTTGTGGCTAGCTGAGTTTAAAATTCATTCACTGATGGGTAAAAGTCAATTTTTACTGAGAGGGTTGAGTCCCTCAAAAAAATTGTTAACATTTATTTCTGTAATAAATTATGAGAGTATATTTAAATAGATTTAGAGATAAGTTGTTTGAATAGGTGTGAGATTGTTGAGTATATATAGCTTCGGTTGATAGATTTTAGGAGGATATTTGGAAAGTAGGATTTTGTCTCAATTTAGGAGATTGATCCTAATTGAGGAGGTCTCTGTTATGTAATAAGAACTATAAATTGTAACCTCTGTAAGTGATGAATTTGGAGTTGGCCATAGAAGAATTGGATTGAGAGGTTTTACCTATGTTTTCATAAAATTTGCAGAGTTTTAACTATCTATTGTGCTTGGCAATCCCCGAAGGTCTCTTTCCTTCAAATTTCATGATTTATGTGTGTTATCCAGAAGCAATTAACCTCTATGCGAAGAATGGTTTCTAACCTTTTGAAATCCCTGAGTTATATATGTTTTGGAGAAATTAAATTATTAATCTCTACGTGAAGAACCATTTTTGTCCCTTCAAAGCTTCATTTGAGTCATACGTTTTGTATAAACCTCTGTGTGTAGAGATTCTGATCTTTTTGGAAATCCAATTGGTATTGATATAAATTTGTGAAAATAATTGTTGAGTGGAAATCCAGAAGGGACTCGATTTGTATTAATCGATATCGATTAAGTATTTAAAAGCCACAATATAGGAATTCCATGGAGAATTTAATTCTGTGCAAAGGGTTGGAGGAAATCGACGAGTATTGGGTTCTTGTTGAAATTGGTATCAAAATTATATTAATTTCTGTGGAATTTCTCAAAGAAATCGATAATTTTAATTCTTGTATCTGAGATCAATTCATGCTTATTAAGTTTCTCACGGAGAAGGAGGGTTAGATTGAAACTAAGTTCAAATTGAATGTAGCGATAATGTTCGTGGTGTAAAAGTTCTGTTTATAGAGTTTTCATGCGAGCGGTTTTGAAGAGAATACTACCAGTATTGCATAACGTTTGGCCAAGGAGCGGTTTCACAAATTGGAGTGCGATCGAATTGCATTGAGCCACGTTACATGCACAATACCACTTATTTCGCATACCTTTCAAGTTTTAAAGACCAGATGCTGATTGAATGTGATAGCCATTCGATTACGATCTGTGGAGATCAAACAGTTTTCGCACGGGAAGTTGTGGGGTTGTTAACTCAAGGTATGGGTCGGCGTTCCTTTCATTGGTAAATGTTTATTGAAAATTGGATATGTGGGCCCGAGAGAGTTAAACGTTGATTAAAATGTCTTATTCCGAGAATTAAAATAATCACTGCAATGGACTTAATATCATAAGCTCAAGGCTTGGGTATTTGTTCAAAAGGTTTGAAACATTTATTCATAGCATTTTAATACTATGATCTGGAAAGATTAACCTCTATTTACAAGTCGAACTATTATACTTCCAAGGGATCTTAAGCTTGGTTTTAAATGAATTTGATTTCAAGGATTTATAATATTTTCAAAAGAGTCGATATTGGCTAAAGTACTTTTTAAGATTATTGTGGATTTCATTAATCAAATTTCACAAATTTGATGAATGAAACAAATCATAAAGAACGATATCAAACTCCTCTAGAGTTGGAAACAATTGTAAGCAAGTTTGAAAGGCTCTCCTTAACGTATGCACCCACACTACCATCATTTGTGGTATCAGAGTAGACTTCAGAGCATTTACCAGAGATTGAACAGACTTCCAAGAGTGAGAAGAGGAAATCCAGCATGGATGTCCTAATTGTTAGAGGTGTTGCTAGTAGAAGAAGAGGTAGGCTAGTTGCAAATCCAGAAGTACTGCAAACTATGCAGCAAATCTAAGCCAGATTGGAAGCAATTGAAGTAGGATAACTGAGGGATCCTGAAGATGTCAATGAACCTGAAGCTGAAGAAGAAGAAGGAGGAAATGTTGAGCTTACTCCTGAGATGAGATTCTTTAAAATAGTTTTAGGATCTACATCCAAGCCTAGACTTGAAGTGTCAGATTTTACAGGAGGATTGAATCCATAAGAGTTGATAGACTGGATCAATGAGATGAATAAATGCTTTGATTATGAAGATATGGGTGAAGAAAAGAGATTTAAATTTGCATTAACAGGGTTGAAAGGACATGCAGCACTTTGGTGGGATGGAGTGCAAGCAGAGAGAAGGAGAGCTGGTAAACAACAAATCAAAAATTGGAGCAGAATGGTGGCAAAGATGAAAGGTAAGTTCTTGCCTAGTGATTATCATCTTTCATTATTTAGAAAAATGTAGAATCTTATACAGAGATTAATGAAAGTGAAAGAATACATAGAATAATTTTACAAAGTGAGCATAAGAGCTGGACAGATCCAGGACACAATAGAGAAGATTTCCAGGTATGTAAATGGTCTCATATTGGAGATACAAGATGAAATAAGTATATTGTCTCCTAAGAAAGTAGAGGAGGCTTATCAAATGGCCTTGAAAGCTGAAGAAAAACTGCTGAGAGAGTAGTCTGCCAAACTAATAGGTACTTTCAGAGGGAAGGGAAGTCAAGGTGGTAGAGGGATATATACAACACTAAGAGATGGAGCTAGCAATATCTCACCTCAGCGTGCACATACAGAAGGTGATGCAAGTGGTAGAATAAATTCCTATAGAGGAAGAGGATGCAGAAGCAGAGGAAGAGAAGTAAGATGTTACTGATGTAACAAATTGGGACATAGAGCCTATGAGTGCCTACAGAAAGATAATGTGAGTACAAATCAGAGAAATGAAATTGTTGCTCAGACTGAAGAAGAAACAAAGTTGCCTGAAGCAGAGAGAGAAATTGTGCTTGAGAAGGGAGAATATTTGGTTGTTAACATAGTTTTTCTGAAACAAACAAAGGAAGTTGCTGAGCCAACACAGAGGAAAACTTTTTTCAGAAGTGTATGAAAAGTTCAAAGGAAATGTTTTCAATTGGTCATTGATAGTGGTAGCACAGAAAATTTGGTCTCTACAGAGGTAATAGAGAAATTGAAGACAAGGAAACATCCAACACCCTACAAGGTGTCATGGCTTCAGAAGGGCCATCAGCTGATTGTGAAAGAACAGTGTGAAATAGAGTTGCAGATGGGCAGCTACAAAGATAAAATAATGTGTGATGTGATGCCTATGGATGTATGTCACATGCTGCTTGGTAGACCTTGGAAGTATGATAGAACAGCAGTGCATGATGGTAAGAGGAACACCTACAAATTCATCAAGGATGGTATGTATCAAACATTGTTACCTATGGAAGAAGGAGATGCATCAAGCAAAAATTCTGATACAAAGACTTTATTGCTGAGTGGGAAAGAATACTTGTAGTAGATTGAAGATGAAGAGGTAAATTTTGTTTTAGTTTGAAAACCTAAGGTAGTATTTACTTCTACTAAAATTTCTGATTTTCCAATTGAAATTCAAGAAATGTTGGACAATTATTGTGATATTATTGTGGATGATTTTCGTAATGAATTATCACCTGTAAGAAGAATCAGCCATCAGTTAGATTTGATCCCAGGATCAAGTCTGCCAAAAAAAGCAGCTTACAGAATGACTCTTATATAAAATGAAGAAATTAGAAAGCAAGTGCAGGAACTGGTTGACAAAGGTTTGGTTACAGAAAGTTTAAGTCCTTGTATAGTACCTACAGTATTGAGTCCAAAGAAAGATGGAGGATGGAGAATGTGTACTGATTCAAGAGAAATCAACAAGATAACAATCAGGTATAGTTTTCCTTTGCCCAGAATTTAAGATTTGATGGACTGTTTGAGTGGAGCAAGATTTTTTTCAAAATTAGATTTGAAAAGTGGGTATCATCAAATTAGGATAAGGGAAGGTGATGAATGGAAAACAACCTTTAAAACAAATGAGGGATTGTATGAGTGGATGGTAATGCCCTTTGGTTTATCAAATGCACCTAGTACTTTTATGAGGCTCATGAATGAAGTATTAAAGAAATTTATTGGTAAATTTAGAATAGTATATCTGGATGATATATTAATTTACAGTAAAACAAAGGAAGAGAACTTGAGGCATCTTAATTATGTCTTAAGAAAACGACATCAAGAAAATTTGTTGATAAATTTTAAAAAGCGTTCATTCATGAAAGAAGAATTGGTATATTTGGGTTTTGTTGTTTCTGTTGAAGGGTTAAAGATGGATCCAGAAAAGGTAAAGGCAATTGTGGAGTGGCCTTCACCAAAAACTATTTTTGAGGTAAGAAGTTTCCATGGACTTGCTAGTTTTTATAGAAAATTCATAAGGAATTTTAGCAAGATTAATGCACCTATCATTGAAACCATAAAGAAGGACAAACAACCATTCAAGTGGACTGCTGAAGCTTAAAAGAATTTTCAATTTTTGAAACAAAAAATAACTGAGAAACCTGTTTTAGTTTTGCCTAATTTTAATAAACCATTTCAAGTGAAGTGTGATGCCAGTGGGGAAGCTATTGGAGCTGTCTTAAGTCAAGAAGATAGGTCTATAGCATATTTCAGTGAGAAGCTGAATGAGACAAGAAGAAAGTACTCTTCTTATGACAAAGAGTTTTATGCAATAGTACAATCATTAAAGTAGTGGAGACATTATTTAATGTCTAAAGAATTTGTACTATATTCAGATAATCATGCTTTACAATATATTATGCAATAGCCTAAGTTGAATCAAAAACATGCTAAATGGGTTGAATATCTTCAAATTTTTAACTTTGTTTTGAAGCACATAAGTGGCCAAGCAAATAAGGTAGCTCATGCCTTGAATAGGAAGAACATTCTTGTTCAAGAAAGCTAAATTGAAGTGGTAGGTTTTGATTTTCCTAAAGAAATATATAAAATAGATTGAGATTTCAAGGAAGCATTTGAAGCATGTTGTAATCCTGTTTTTATAGATGGAAGTCAGTGGTTGGATTATTTCTTGCAAGAGGGTTTATTGTTCAGAAGAAATCAATTGTGCATACCAAATTGTTCCATGAGAGAGAATTTAATCAGAGAGAAGCATAGCGGTGGACTTGCTAGACATTTTGGTATTGATAAAACATATGAGTAGCTGAGTCATTTTTATTATTGGCCAAAGATGAGATCTAAAGTGGAAAAATTTGTGAAAATTTGTAAAATTTGTCAATATGAAAAGGGAAGAAGCCAGAATGCAGGTTTGTACATTCCATTGCCTATTCCAGACAGACCTTGGGATATGGTAAGTATGGATTTTGTTTTAGGATTGCCTAAGACAGAGAGAGGGAATGATGCAATTTATGTTGTTGTTGACAGATTTTCAAAAATGGCACATTTTATTCCATGTTATAAAACCAGTGATGCTACTCATGTTGCCAATTTGTTTTTGAAAGAGATTGTTAGATTACATGGGTTGCCTAAAAGTATTGTTTCTGATAGAGATACCAGGTTTGTTGGTCATTTTTGGAGGACATTGTGGAAGAAGCTTGGTACTAAAATGAGTTTCATCTCAACTTATCATCCTCAAACGGATGGATAGACTGAAGTAGCGAACAGAAGTTTGGGTAATCTTTTGAGAAGTCTTGCAGGAGAACATCCTAAGCAGTGGGATCATATCTTACCACAATCAGAATATGCATACCATGATTCACCAAACGAAAGTACAGGATAGAGTCCATTCCATATTGTTTATGGGATGCACCCAAGAGGAGTATCTGAATTGAGGAACTTGGGAAAAGAAGAAATAAGAAGTGCTGAAGGAAAAGAGTTTGCTTCAGATATTCAAGCAATAGATGAATAGGTAAAGCAGCAGCTACAAGACAGCAACATCAAGTACAAAAGTAGAACAGATTTGAGCAGAAGAGAAGTTAATTTTGAATTTGGTGATTTAGTTTTGTCTCACTTGAGCAAAGAAAAATTTCCAAAGAGGCAGTATAACAAACTAAAGTTTAAAAAAATAGGACCATGCAGAATACTGAGGAGATTTTTTGCAAATGCCTATGAAATTTAATTTCCATCTGACATTGGAATATCTCCAATATTCAATGTTGCTGATATATACAGGTATGAAGATGGTGGCACAGATGAAAGACTAGAAGATAGAGAGCAGATTGACTGGGTAAAACAGTTACCCACAGCACAACCATTTCAGCCAGAGATGATCTTAGACAAGAAAGTGTTCAAGAAAAATAGAGGACAAGAGTATTTCTAGTACTTCATCAAATGGAAAGATCAGCGAATTGAGGATGCTACTTGGATGACAGAAGCTATGTTGCAGAAACTGGGCAGTTCTGTGGAGGAGATTATGGATAGGAGCCCATGAAGAATTTTTTCCTCAGGATTCTGATGCAGGGGCATTAGAGTTTAGCCAGTAATTTGAAATATTGTTCACATGTTGTGGCTAGATGAGTTTAAAATTCATTCACTGATGGGTAAAAGTCAATTTTTACTGAGAGGGTTGAGTCCCTCAAACAAATTGTTATCATTTATTTCTGTAATAAATTAGGAGAGTATATTTAAATAGATTTAGAGATAATTTGTTTGAATAGGTGTGATATTGTTGAGTATATCTATCTTCGGTTGATAGATTTTAGGAGGATATTTGGCAAGTAGGATTCTGTCTCAATTTAGGAAATTGATCCTAATTGAGGAGGTCTCTGTTATGTAACAAGAAATATAAATTGTAACCTCTGTAAGTGAGGAATTTGGAGTTGGCCGTAGAAGAATTGGATTGAGAGTTTTTACCTATTGAAAATGCAACAAGATGATGGAGCTTAGTGAAATGAAGTCGCCTTCACTAAGTGGGCCCGCAGGCTATTTTTGGCGCAAAGTCTATTTTTAGACATATGGAGCATGGTCTAGGAGTTGCAGTATGATATTCTTGGATGATTGGTCGAGTTGGTAAAAATATATGGACCTCTATTTTTAGACATACAGGTCGAAGTCTATTTTTAGACTGCTTGTCTAAAAATAGGTCAGTCAAATATTATTAACCCTTAATAATATTTGGACTATAAACTTCAGTTTATCCTCTTGCAGCACTTCATTTGGAGCTACGGATGTGGCCCATGAACCAGCTGAAAGCAGGAATTACACTATCTCAGGGTTTGGTGAGCTCATGCTATGGTTGACTTCCATGAACCTGCATGGCGAGTTTGGTGGAGTTGTGTTCAAGTTAATTGAGTTGAACTAGTTGTGTTTAGTTTAACTGGCTAATACACTAGAGATGAGTGGGGTGAATTAAATATTATTGAATTCACTAAACATTAACTCATTATTCAACTAAAGAACACATCAGTTGACTGCAGTGCATGGACAGTTCAGTGAAGACCAGTGGAAGAGGTAGATGAAAGGGTGAGTTTGCTATTAGTTGTGACATTAGTTGTGCATGAGATTTGCACAAGCATTGGAGGAGATTGCCAATGAGGATTGCGCAGATCAAGCCAAGGAGATTTGAACTTGGATCTCTCATTACACCAACTTGGATTGCGCAGTAGAGGCAGGCAAACAGTGGATGAGTTTTGAACCCCTGACTTGTTCAAAACTGAGCTAGTTTGTGTGTAACTTCTGGAGATAGTACTGAGTACTTGTGAGGAGTATTGTGCTATGTATTGTTACATGTTCTCTTCTATTATAATATAAAAATTAGCTGGGGGTTTTCAGCTATAAGCTTTCCTCATTACATATTGTGTTTATGTGTGCATGCGACTGTTTCTATTTCCGCATATTGATGATCAATTGTAGAAGAGGTTATGTGTTATGCATGAATTCGAATTAGTGTGTGACCAGGATAATCTCGGTGGATAAATCTTCATTATTCAGCAAATTTCTACATGGTATCGGAGCAAATTGATCATCGGGATCTATTACAGTGATTACAATTTTATTTCGGTAGACAGAGTCTGTAACGGGCCAGGTAGCCTCTGGATCCATCCTTTCCTTGAAAGGTGATATATCCAGTAAATGCCCTTACAGTTGATATCTGTGTTAGAAATATTTTGTTCTCACAGATCCAGAAGCAGCTGAGTTTTGAGCTTGGAATTTGAATTTTAAACAGTGTTTTTCTTTGGTGCTTGAAAGGGGAGGTCTTTTCAAATCCGCTAGACCTTTATATGCCCTTGAGGGAAGTTCAAATTATGTTGCATGGAAGGACCGGATGGAGGCGGTATTAGATGATAACGGGCTGAAGGAGTTCATAGAAGCTGAGATCCCAAAGCCTACTGATGCTGCTCAAGTTGAGGCTTGGCAAAAGAAGATGGCGAAATGTCGAAGGATTCTGTTGGAGGGCGTGAAGGATCACATTGTATCCAACCTGCATGGAAAAGCTTCTCCATATTTGATGTGGAAAGCATTGACAGATCTATTCCAGAGCAAGAGCGACCAAAGGAAGCTGGCGCTCAAGGATAAACTCAGAAACATTAAGATGGAGAAAGGTGACAGTATCGCCAAGTACCTCACGAAGTTCACTCAATGCAGAGATGAGCTGGGAAGTGTGGGGGTGACTGTCGATGATGAGGACTTGGTGGACCTGGCTCTCCTTGGTCTTCCGAAGAGTTGGCATTCCTATCAGGACTCTGTCAATGGTCGGGAGAAATTGCCGGGATGGGAGCGACTTTGGTCGGATTTCATGCAAGAGGAGATAAGGCGATTGCCGTAGGTGGTTCTAACTTTCATCAAAGGCATCCGATGAAGAGGTACCGCTTGCTACCAAAGCAAAGAAGGGGAAGAGCAAGAAAGATTCTCACCAAGTAAAGGCAAGAAGCAAGACATGTCCAAGGTGAAGTGTTTTCAATTGTCACCAAGACTTTATACTATTATGGCTAACAAATTGTCCCAGAATAAAAATGGGCATGTGTCATGATTCCCAAAGTGGAAATGGAGAGATTGGTCCTCCTGCTTTGAATCGATTTTTAATCGATCGCATGCTCATTCTGCGGTGATGTGACCGTATGGTCTTTATCAGCAGCGTCATTTCACATGACCGGAGATCGGGATTTGTTTTCAGATCTGGAGGAGAAAGATCTTGGAGTGCACATCGAGATGGGCGATGATGGTAGATACAGTGCGACCGGTATCGGTACCATTTCCTTTGAGAGGGAGTCTGGTAAACCCTTCGTATTGAAGGAAGTATTGCATGTTCTAGGATTGATGAAGAATCTGATCTCTGTGGCGATGTTGGAAGACAAGGGGTACGATGTGGTCTTCAGCGAGGGAAAGGCTTTCCTGCGCAGTAAGACAAATAGAGAGACCCAGAAGATAGGGATTCGAGTCAAGAACCTTTATCAGTTGCAAGTAGATGGCAACGCAACAATGGCATGCAAGGCGGAAGCAGTGGTGAGCCGGGATGATGGCGAGCTGTGGCACTGGAGATTGGGCCACCTTCACCATGGAGCCTTGAAGATACTGCAGTATATTTCTATTGGGCTTCCTAAAGGCACTATTGCACAGTCAGATCAGTGCAAGGGGTGTACCTTGGGAAAATATGTGAAAGCCACTTTTCACGAGAATGATAGTCGCGCCACGATGATCCTTGAGAGAGTTCACACAGACGTGTGTGGTCCTTTCTCAGTACCTTCGATAGCAAAGCACAAGTACTATGTGATCTTTGTTGATGATTTCTCTTGGAAGTGCTGGATCTTATTCATGCAGAAGAAGAGCGAGACATATTCAAATTTCTGTGAATTCAAGGCACTAGTTGAGAAGGAATCGGGGAAGCATGTGAAGGCTCTTAGGAGCGACAATGGTGGTGAATTCATATCTACTGAATTCAAGGACTTTTGCAGCACAGAAGGGATTCGGAAAGAGCTCATCGCACCCCATAACCCACAGCAGAACGGGGTTGCTGAGCGGAAGAATAGAACGATCGTGGGTGTTGCACGGGCGATGTTGCATGATCAGGGCCTACCCCTTCACTTGTGGGTCGAGGTATGCAACATTGGCAACAGCAAAGTAACCATTGTCCTCACAAGATACTTGGCATGAGTACACCGGAGGAGGTGTTTTCTGGCAAGAGGCCTGACATTTCTCATTTGAGGATTTTTGGCTCACATGTCTACATGCATGTGATGAAGGACGCCAGAAAGAAGCTGGATCTGAATGCAAAGGTTGGGATATTTGTGGGGTACACTGATACGCCCCACAACTATCGTGTGTATTTTCCAGACAGTGGCAAGACTGTTTTGCGACGGGATATCAAATTTCAAGAGGAGAAAGCCATGAAGTGTTCGCTTGAGAGGGAGCCACACTTGCATGCAGAAGAGGAGATATTAGTTCCTAAGGAGGAGCTTCTGGATGTGGATCAGCCACAAGAGGAAGATCATGGAGTGGAAGAGACCACTCATGCAGCGCCAATCATCAGAGGGCGCAAGCGCACTACAGAAGTTGAGCGACTGGCTCGAGATGTAGAGAAGGTTGTAGGACCACCTACAACACAGCGCAGACAGAGACACTCACCGGACCGGTACACTGGATACATGGCTCTTGTGAGAAAATGTGTCATGACAGAGCCATCCTCTTTCGAGGAAGCTGTGGAGGACCCCACATGGGTAGATTCCATGGTGGAAGAGTATGATTCGATTGTTAGAAACAATGCATGGGAGATTGTCCCGCGACCGGAAGGGAAATCAGTGGTGGGTTTGCGATGGATCTACAAAGTGAAGCAGGCGGATGACGGGAGTGTGGAGAAGTACAAGGCAAGATTTTTTTCCCGTGGCTTCTCGCATTGAGGGATCGATTATAGTATGACCTTGCACTCCGTCGCAAGGTACTCTTCCATACCTGACCATCCTAGCTCTTCAAATGCTAGATAGACAGTACATCCATCGATGGATGTGGAGCACCGGCGTTCAACGTAGCTGAGGAGGAGGTACACAGAGCGGTCACAAGCCCCATATTCGCAAAGGACGCATGTTTTTTCCACCAAGAGAGTACCGCACGGTTGGACAAGCACTCGGTTGGTACACATGGATAGACAAATATTTCACCGGACTTGGATTCTCCAAGAGTGAGGCGCATCCTAACCTATACCAGATTGTGGTGGAGGGTAAGTTGCTGATCATTGTACTTTATGTAGATGATTTGATTTTGACAGGTGATGAGCTGTTGATACTTTCATGCAAGGAGGATCTTGCTAGAGAGTTTGAGATGAAGGACTTGGGCCTCCTTCATTATTTCTTGGGATTGGAGATTTGGCAGCGCAGTGGTGGACTATTTTTTTCTCAGGGAAAGTATGCCTAGGAGGTACTGGAGAGGTTCAGCATGCATGGCTACAAGCCTGTTGATACTCCTCTTCCCGGTGGTTGGAGGAAGGAGGATGCTACTTCAGCAGAGGTAGTGGATGCCACTGTCTATTGACAGTTGGTGGGGTCGCTTATGTATCTGGTCAATATACGACCCGATATATGCTATGCTGTTAACCAGCTTTCACAAGCTATGGTTAAGACTACGAAGCTCTTCTGGAAGGCAGGCAAGCATGTATTGCGTTATCTTAGTGGCACATCAGGATATGGTCTGTGGTACAGACAGGAGGATGGAGCGAAGCTTTGCGACTTCACTGATGCAGATTGGGCAGGGAGCCCAACGGACCGAAAGAGCACATCTGGAGGAATCTTCAGTATCGGGTCAACAACATTTTCCTGGTACAACAGAAAGCAGAGACCCGTGGCACTCAGTTCAGCAGAGGCCGAGTACATGGCAGCAAGCTTGGCTGGATGTGAGGCTATTTGGATGAGGAAGATCCTCGTCGGATTGTTCGGGTCGCACTTGGAGCCTACTGTGATTTATTGTGATAACCAGAGTTGCATTAAACTCTTAGCTAATCCAGTATTTCATGATAGATCCAAAAACATTGACATCAGGTACCATCATATCAGATATTGTGTGCAGCGGAGAATCATGTTACTTTCATATATTCCCACGGAGGATCAGGATGCTGACATCTTGACGAAGGCGCTCACCAGGAGAAAATTTGAATTCCACAGAGGCAGGATAGGGGTTTCAGATAATCCATATCTTGTTGAGAGGGAGTGTTGAAAATGCAACAAGATGATGGAGCTTAGTGAAATGAAGTCGCCTTCACTAAGTGGGCCCGCAGGCTATTTTTGGCGCAAAGTCTATTTTTTAGACTATGTCTATTTTTAGACATATGGATCATGGTCTATGAGTTGCAGGATGCTATTTATGGATGATTGGTCGAGTTGGTAAAAATAGATGATAGATATTTAGACATACAAATAAGTCTATTTTTAGACTGCCTGTCTAAAAATAGGTCAGTCAAATATTATTAACCCTTAATAATATTTGGACTATAAACTTCAGTTTATCCTCTTGCAGCACTTCAGTTGGAGCTACGGATGTGGCCCATGCATCTGAAAGTAGGAATTACGCTATGCCTAGGGGTTTGGTGAGCTCATGCATGGTTGAATTCAATTATAACTCAAGTGGCGGAGTTTGGTGGAGTTGATGAGACAGTTGGTGGAGTTTTGTTCGGGTTAACTTAGTTGAACTAGTTGTGTTTAGTTTAACTGGCTAATACACTAGAGATGAGTGGCGTGAATTAAATATTATTTAATTTACTAAATATTAACTCATTATTCAACTAAATAACACATCAGTTGACTGCAGTGCATGGACAGTTCAGTGAAGACCAGTGGAAGAGGTAGATGAAAGGGTGAGTTTGCTATTAGTTGCGACATCAATTGTGCATGACATTTGCACAAGCATTGGAGGAGATTGCCAATGAGGATTTCGCAGATCAAGCCAAGGAGATTTGAACTTGGATCTCTCATTACACCAACATGGATTGCACAGTAGAGGCAGGCAAACAGTGGATGAGTTTTGAACCCGTGACTTGTTCAAAACTGACCTAGTTTGTGTGTAACTTTTGGAGATAGTACTGAGTACTTGTGAGGAGTATTGTGCTATGTATTGTTACATGTTCTCTTCTATTATAATATACAAAATACTGGGGTGAATCCCCTATGTTTCCCCATTACATATTGTGTTTATGTGCGCATGTGACTGTTTCTATTTCCGCATATTGATGATCAATTGTAGAAGAGGTTATGTGTTATGCATGAATTCAAATTAGTTTGTGACCAGGATAATCTCGGTGGATAAATCTTCATTATTCAGCAAATTTCTACATTACCTCTGTTTTAATAAAATTTGCAGAGTTTTAACTATATATTGTGCTTGGAAATCCCTGAAGGTCTCTTTCCTTCGAATTTCATGATTTTTGTGTGTTATCCAGAAGCAATTAACCTCTATGCGAAGAATGGTTTCTACCCTTTTGAAATCCCTGAGTTATATATGTTGTGGAGAAATTAAATTATTAATCTCTGCGTGAAGAACCATTTTTGTCCCTTCAAAGCTTCATTTGAGTCATATGTTTTGTATAAACCTCTGTGTGTAGAGGTTCTGATCTTTTCGGAAATCCAATTGATATTGATATAAATTTGTGAAAATAATTGTTGAGTGGAAATCGAGAAGGGACTCGATTTGTATTAATCGATATCGATTAAGTATTTAAAAGCCAAAATATAGGAATTCCATGGAGAATTTAATTCTGTGCAAAGAGTTGGAGGAAATCAACGAGTGTTGGGTTCTTGTTGAAATCGGTATCAAAATTATATTAATTTCTGTGGAATTTCTCAAAGAAATCGAGAATTATGATTCTGGTATCTGAGATTGATTCATGATTATTAATTTTCTCACATAGAAGGAGGCTTTGATTGAAACTAATTTCAAATCGAATGCAACGAGAATGTTCGTGGTGTAAAATTTCCTTTTACAGAGTTTTCATGCGAGCGGTTTTGAAGATAATACCACCAGTATCGCACAACATTTGGCCAAGTAGTAGTTTCACAAATTGGAGTGCGATCCAATTGCATTGAACCATGTTACATGCACAATACCACTTATTTTGCATACCTTTCAAGTTTTAAAGACCATATGCTGATTGAATGCAATAGCCATTCGATTACGATCTATGGAGATCAAACAGTTTTCGCACAGGAAGTTGTGGGGTTGTTAACTCAAGGTATGGGTCAACATTCCTTTCATTGGTAAATGTTTATTGAATATTGGATATGTGGGCCTGAGAGAGTTAAAATTTGATTAAAATGTGTTATTCTAGGAGCTAAAATAATCACTGTAATGGGTTTAATATCATAAGCTCAAGGCTTTGGTATTTTCTCAAAGGGTTTGAAACATTTATTCATAGAATTTTAATACTATGATTTGGAAAGATTAACCTCTATTTACAAGTCAAAGTATTATACTTCCAAGGGATGTTAAGCTTGGTTTTAAATGAATTTGATGTCAAGGATTTATAATATTTTCAAAAGAGCGGATATTGTCTAAGAGACTTTTTAAGATTATTATGGATTTCATTAATCAAATTTCACAAATTTGATGAATGAAACCAATCATAAGGAACAAGATCAAACTCCTCCAAAGTTGGAAACAATTGTAAGAAATTTTGGAAGGCTCTCCTTAACGCCTGCACCCACACTACCATCATCATTCCCTAGTAACGGCGCCAAAATGTTAGCACTCCACCAGTTCTCCCAAGGCTGAAAGGGAGACTAACAAAGGTAACCACAAACCACTTTGAACTAGTAGCTAGCCCTTCTAGGCTAAGAGGGCTCTCTCTATGAGATCACAGTCAAGGATTGACTATGATATGAAGGATATTAGGCTAGATATGATAGGCTCAGGTATTTTTTGAGTTTTTTAGGTTTAGATGCTGGATCAGGGATGAAACCAAGTAGCTAGGTCTAAGTATCAAAATGGTTTATAGCTGCAAAGATATAAATGAGAAAGGTAGTAGAGGATATATGATGACTTTAGGGTTTTGTAGGTATGGTGGAGGGTCTGAAAAAGTAGAGGGATTTAATGAGCACATTTAATCATGAATTCATCAAACTGGAAGCATGAAACACAAAATGACATTTCCATATAAACATAGCTAAATGAAACTAATTATGACTATGAACTGTAAGGAAAGCCACTGAAGATAAAATATATGGAAAGAGGAGCTATATATCATTCATCAAAGACTATAACAGAGAAAATTAATGATCATAAACTCACTGCACATGAATTCCTAGATAATAGATGCAACTACATCCTTTGATTTATGAATATGAAAGTGAAAGTACAAGCTCAAGAGTTACAATCCTCTGATGTCCAACCAGTCAAATGACTCTGAAAATGATAGATATATAACAAAACAACCTCTCCCCTCTCTTAGGGGTCAAATCCCTCAGTTGTGGAGCGATTACATGATATGCTCAAAAAAACCCTAATGTCTAGGGAGGTTAACCAATTCACCTCATCATAGGAAACTAGATAAATTTGACCAAAAAATAGATGAAAATCATGTATCTACCTTATTTCACTATTCACCTACTCAATTACAGTTGATGACATCACAATATCATCATCATTCATCAATTAAACAGGAAAAAAGTAAAAATAGTTCAAGCTACCTATGAAAAATGCATACTAGAGAAAACGTAACGAATTCTGGAGAAAGATTAGCGTGCCTAGAGAAAACGCAGTGTGCATGGAGAAAGCCTAGCATAGTTGTGAAAAACGAAAATTTAAGGCCTTCTAGGTGTCCAAATGTTGATCTGAAAGTTTCTATGGATAGCCCTAGCTGTCTGCTAAATGATAGGATGTTCAAGCACTCAAAAATGCGGCTTCTGGCCCTCCAAAAATTCATTCCCCCAAGAGTACTCAGAAAACACAGTGTGGCCTTCAAAAAGAGGGCAGAAAGGCCATTTTTTGCTACTTTTTGGGCATTTTAACCCTGCAAAAGTTGTGGATATGGCTCCACCATTGAATAGTATTAAATTATACATCAATAGGAATCCACCAATGTATAGAATGCACCCATTGGACCTCCCCAGCAAAACGCAACGTGGCCCACGCTACGCTACGTTTTTTCCAGTAGGCCTCATTTTCAAAATTGCCAATTTTGACCAAAAACTCACAAAAATTAAAATTTTCTCCAAAAATTTACAAAATTGGTCAAGAAATGCCTAAAAAGGTATGTTGTGCTTCTAAGGAAGCATCAACAAGTAAGTCCAATTTACCTTTCTCCTTTTGACTAATTAGGGTTTCCTTCAGTTTTTCTTGCAATTGTTTGACTTTGACTTTGTAAACACGATTCCTTGTTTTTTAGTGGGAAACCATGTTTTTTTGCAGATTTTTGTCTCTGTTAGCCTTTTCAAGGATCTTTTCCAAGTGAATGTTGAATTTATCAAGCCAAAACCACCTATTTTCATTGATTTCCATGGCTATCCTTTCTTCAAATGTAAAGTATTCATGTGGTGGATTTCGCTCTCTTTCTTTCTCAAGTGCTCTTAGGAGACCCATGGTCCTTGGCCTCTTCCTTGTCACCCAATTTTCATGCTTATCTAAATATTCACTCTCAACCAGTTCTTTGCCTTTAACATCTTGCATACTAGATTTAAACTGTTTTTTCTCTAAAGACAACTACTTTACCTTCAACTGATTGTTCTCTTTCTCTAGGAAGGAAATTATGAAATTATCCCTTGCCAAATTTTCCTTGAGTTCTTTCATCTAAGCATCTTTGTCCTTGATGATATGCTCTAGGATTTCATGCTCTTAATTTGCCTCTAATTCTACTATGTCAATGTCATGATGGATTAGCCCCTCATCATGCAAATATGTCTCATGTTGGAACAATAATCACTATTTTTCTGATGTGGGTTTGGCCCCTCCCTCAATATAAGGAGAAAAAAAATCCATCTTCCTCTCTAGTATGTTTGAGTGACCTTAATCTTCTTCCTCACTGAAACTATGCTAGGTGATCGATCCTCCATATGTTTAGATGGTGCTGATGGTGATATAGGGCTAATAGGCTAGCTACTAGAAGGAGAAAAGACATATGATTGCATGAAATTTTCCCAAGTGATGCTCTTCTATTCAAGCTAGTGTAAAAAAATGATTTTGATAAGAGCATGGTGGAAAAGGCCAACTTCAGAACTACTCTGCCTATGCTGAAATTTCTCTGCCATATTTGCCAAAATTCTATAGAGGTAGTAGGGAAAATTGAGTGGTGTTACCCCTGTGAAAGGCATGATTAGTCTGGCATGATACCTGTATAGTCTAGAAAATAATCCCTCAAAAGTGAAGTATTTCATGATGATCTTCATCAGTGGTGTATACTTCTCAAGGAGGTGCCCAATAAGAAAACCCTTCTTCATGTTTTGTTGATAATGTCTTATGAGGTAGGGCTTATAGTTTTGAATCTCTAGTTCTTGGTTCTTGAACCATTTCTCACCATGACTGGGTATCCCTATGGCCTCAGATACTACATCAGTTGATATAGTGAAATTAACCCCTACAATCATTACCTTCTACTTTTTGAGCCGGGTGGAAAACAATTTAGTCAACGTGACATGGTATTTGACTCTCTCAACTTTCTCATAGAAAGGAAGACACTCTATCCTTTCAAAACATTGCTTGGATACTGGTGAATAAATCACTTCATGAGTGGTTAAGGGCTCATATCTTGACAATTGGACTCCCTTTTTGTAAGGCCTCTTTTCCTCCATTTGATAGTTTGCAAGGGGAAAAACCCTAATGGGACAAAAGAGGGGAAGGGAGTGAAGGGACAGGATGAAGGGGTTAGGGAAGTGATATGGAATTAATAAAATTCAAGGAGGTGGATAGGGGTCTTAGGGAACTATAGGAAGTGACATGGAGTGAAATGGGTATGGGAATTAAGATAGGGAATTTTTACATAGCCCTAGCTAGGAAAACTACCAAAAAATGCATCATTAGGCTAGGTTTTAGGGTTTTCGGGTTAGGAAATGGGAAGGAGGGGGTGTGAAGTCTATGGGAGATGGATTTGAGTGTGAGGGAGGGTAAAAATTCTATGGGAATGTGTGTTTATCTTAGAAAATTTGAAAATATGGACAAGCCACTAAAACATAGCGTAGGGACCAATGGAGGGTTTACACTCTAAACAATGAGATTGAGATGCAAGGAATGGTTACTGAGGTGTAACTTACTTGTGCAATGATGTTGGACACCTTGATAGCCTTCATAAACCTTCAGAAACTGATTTGATTCCTCTGGGAGAGAAAACACAACGTGTAGCTTAGAAAAAGTAGTGTGGCTTCTTTTGGTCTTTTGTTTAGGGTCATATTGGATGTTGAAGTGCTAAAATTTCCTTGGTAGGTGAGAGAGAGCTCTTCTTCAATATAATTAATGAGAAAAATGAATGAGATGGTATTTTATAGCTTGTAAGAGTCAATGTTCTTCAAAGAGATAGGGTGGCCCACCTCATAAATTTCACTTTTCTTTTGGAACTATGTAACTTGACACTTTCTTATGCAGCTTTGGAATTTGAAACTTATTACATAATATGAAACATAGATTACATTTTGAAACCAAATTTCATTGGACAAATTTACCTATTACCACTCCTCATTTTACGGATTTATGCATGGAATGACAAATTTTGGTGACATTGAGATGAATGAAAACCATGATTATGTTGACTGAAGTGATAATGATGATATTTCAATTATGGTACAATGAACTAAGTGATGACAAGGACCGACATGTAAAATTTTTGAAAGGAGTGGAAATAACCCTAGATACACTATCTAGTGACCAAATTTTTATTTCAAGACCTAATGAAATGACAAAAAATTGACTTTTAGAACCCAACAAGACATTGTAAGAGAATATCTGATCACTGGTGACAGGTTGAATAGACTGACACTAATAGTAAGCAAATCGAATGCAGACTTATATCAATTGTAAACAGATGCACGCAACAGCGTACAATAGAATCACAGAATGCTCACAATCCTTAATAAACTAAGACAAATTAGCAGGTCCTGTAGTGCAAATAAATTATAATAGAAAAATATTCAGATTGAAAAATGCAATTAATTAAGCAAATCTATCATTCATCAATGTAACTATAACGTATATCTTTGTGCAACGATCAATAAGCAACACAAGTAGTGCGATCTTAACAGAACATAAATAGTAAATAACTCAAATTCATAACATAATAATCTTGTCACAATATTTCCTTTACTTTAACTCATATCTTTTAGTACATATCATACTTTCCCTTACATAAACCCTTCTGCACACACAACTAGCAGAGTTCACACAAAGCTAGGACTACGTCTTCGCGCGCACAACCAGCAGGAGCCTTTCAGCCCAATCCAAACAAACCCTTACAACATATTACAAACGCATATAGATGATAATATCATATCATACTTATTTCTCTTCTTTTCCTTAGACTCGATCTATCTATTTATATTCACCTATCGCAGGGATACTATGGTGCCAAACCATGGTTTGAGGCCCATGGCTTACCATTAAACCCATTTACATCAAAATTAGGGACTTTGACCCACCCCAAAACTCCTTCACTCAATCAAGCAGCGTGCACATGCAATAATTATAAAAAATTACATAAAAAATTATACGTCAAGGGACCCCGCTCCAACATTCATCCACCCCATCCCTTTAGGATTTGCTAAGAATCACCATCTCCACCATGTGGTCACTAGGGACTAGAGAGGAAATTTCTTCCCCTTCTAGAAGTGACTTTTTCCTAACTTATTTCCAACCAAAATTTGTCTCCCAACTCTTATTTTTTCTCTCTGTGTTGTCCCTCTTCCAACCTACTCAAATATACCTTTCCCACTACTCTTTGAAGTTTATGTTAAGTCCCTATATTAATAGTGTAGCCCCTTATTATGTTAGTGTAGCCCCCTTTATTTTTATTATTGTACCCTTGTAACCCCCATTTTGTTATTATTGTGCCCTTAAATTATTATTGTTAGGTCGGCTAGGATTACATTGTGGCCCACTAGGATTACATTATGGCCCCATGGACTCCTATATATAGAAAGGAGGTTTTGTAAATTGTATCATCCAAGAATTGTTCATTTATGTAATATATTGGAGGTTGCCCCCTCGAAGGGGCTCATTTCTAAGGCGTTTATATCTCTTTTCTTCTCTTTTTGGAGCTGGTTACACAACATTTGTGGTATCAGAGCTTTGGATTATAGGGTTTCGCTGCTCCAAACAGGTCATCGTGGCATTTGCGCTATAACTTTTTTTCTACAAAGTTTCAGAATCGGAAATTTTTAGGGTGCGAAGCTGAAATCCTGAGGAAGATTTTCGAAAAATTTCAGAGCTTGGTTCGGAATATTTTCAGAGATATGATCTATGGAAGTTAGGTATTTTTTCAGGTTCCTAAACAAGTCATCGTGGCATTTGCGCTGTAAAAAAATTTCTACGAAGGTTCAGAATATGAAATTCATATGGTGCGAAGCTGAAATCCTGAAGAACAACAAAAACCATATGCTTGTCTGGAACACTTGGAAGATATGATCCTAAGGTAGTGCTTTTCTGTGCTCCTGGTCTGCATCTCAAAGAGGTGATCGTGGGAAAAGTTCAATAACTATCTCTCTGGGCAGTGGATTTGAGTGCCGTAAAAAGTGGTCGCAAGTAGAGGGATTGTATTTTCTTGGCTATCAATTTCAGAGACAAAGGACGAAACAGTGACACGTGGCAAGTCCTACAAGTTTTCTCTACTGAACCAGTCCAAAATTAGGTCATTGTGGGAGATTGGACACAAATTTGTCTTGGGGAATCCAAATTAGATCAGACCTGTGGAATTTGAAATAGAATTCAGAGGGATACTTTAGTGATGAATTTCAGATATTGAAGATCTGTAATCACAGAGATAATACAATTTCAATATCGAGCTCCTCAAAGCTAGTAAAAGGTGTGTATTTTTTTTTCCAAATTTCATAAGTCTTGTTTGAAGAATCAAGTTGAATTGATTGCAAGGGCCTATTGTAGAATAGATATCAATATTGGAGTCTGAAATGGCCCCTAAGAAGAATTCAACACCCATTAAGTCTTCAGAAAGCTATACTATGACATATGAGGAGGAAGAATTGCAATATGAGATATCAAAATTACGGTACCAAGTGCAACAAGTTTCAATATTACGAAGAGTAATTGAAGATGAAATAGATGGTTTAAAAGCAGAAATGGAGGCTAAGTTGGATGGTTTGAAGGATCAAATAATAGAAAATATGGATGATAAATTAATGGAAGATCACATCGAGCATCAACAACAAGTTCTCCAACTCTCAAAGGATAGCCCAGCTTTGGTGCGAATCTAGTAAACAACGGGAGATCAGCATCATAGCATGATGTTATGGGCTTGATCATAGAAACAAAAGAACTCCCATTAAGTGCGATCAATTTGAGTATCTCGGCAAGAAGTGGAAGGAACTCTGTAGAATATTTCACATGGGAGGATGAGAATTTTATACGAAGCATCAAAGAAATAAATCAGCGTTTGGGGACAACACTTGTTGGAAGGAGAGGAATTATTTAGAGTCCCTATATTAATGAGTGTAGCCCTTATTATGTTGAGTGTAGCCCCTTTATTTTTGTGTGCTGTACCATGCAACCATTTTGTTGTGTGTGCGTAAATTATTATTGTTGGGTCGGCTGAAGTTACATTGTGGCCCTGGGATCACATTATGACCCCATAGATATATATAGAAAGGAGGTTTTGTAAATTGTATCATCCAAGAATTGTTCATTCATGTAATGTATTGGAGGTTTCCCCCTCGAAGTGGCTCATTTATAAGGCGTGAATATCTCTTTTCTTCTCTCTTTGGAGCTGGTTACACAACAGTTTATCCCCCTCCATCGTTCTACTGTGTTTTTCTTCTCCTTCTCTTCCAATGCTTTTCCCCACAACTCTACTTTTCCTCTCTTCTACTATGCTCCTCGGCGTTATGCTTCCAAAAATATGTACAAAAAATTGCTAACCTATGGGGTCGTGCCATGTATCCCCTTTTATTATCTATTAATTGCAATCCAATGACCCACTCTTCACTCATGTGCTCCAAGCATAATTGATCAACAACACTTTCATCCCCATATTATTTCTATGTCCTCTCTTGCTTGCATTTTCCCCAAGGAAAAATGGCCCTTTTCCTCATGTCCGAAATCCTCTTAATTACATTATCTAACTGATTTAAAATGCATACCTACTAGCCTCTTTGGTTGTCATAACTATCAGAAATCCCAAGAAATTACCCTCCTCATTCTCTGGAATCCGTGTCCCATTACTAGCTCATTTTATAAAAATATTTACATTGCATACATGAGCGCAAACAATTGGGTTTGTCACAAACCCCTCCCCCTTGGGAGAACACCATCCTCCATGTTCTTTATCCATATGAAACATAAAATACATGCTTAAAACATACACATACTATTTATGGAGCTTTATATACATAACTTTGTATAGTATTTACAATTTATATACATTTACTTAAACTAGAAAACCAAAAAGTATATGTTTCCCCCATTGAGTAGACCATTTCCCAAGTGGCCTACTGAGGCCCAAAGTGCGTTCACTACACTTTTAGTTTCTCTATTGATCGATTATGGAACGTGACACTCCTTCGATCTAGGATTCATAGTGGCTCTAGTTGGAACTCTCCCTTTTGTTCCACCTGTAGCACAAACAAATCAATCACATGATTAGAATCATTTACATATATTCTAAGCAAAGAAACATGGAAAACATCATGGAATTTTACTTATGGAGTTAAGGCTAGCCGATAGGCCAGTGGTCTATTCCTTTCAAGGATCTCAAAAGGTCCACTAAACTATAGTGCTGGCTTAGAACATGACCCAATCGTTAAGTAATGTTTCTTTGGTTGAATCCAAAAATAAACATGCTCCCCCTATCCTATTAGTATTGCGGGATCAAAAGAATTATACAATCTCATAAGAGCTTGGTAACAAATTCGCGCTCCTCGAGGGTTCCTTTTTGACCCCAAATTAGAACTCTTTATGAACCCTTTACTGATCCAAAAATACCTTTTCTTGTCATGTGCAACCTTCAAATTCCTTCTTATAATATGCATTTGTTGCTTCATATCTTCCAATATATTAGGTAAAATGAGGACCTTGTTCACTGGATCATTTCAAATAATAGGGGTATTGCAAATCCTCCCATATAGAGCTTCAAATGGGCTCATATTTATAGATTCTGGGTTTCCATTATTGTATGCATACTCTACAAGTGGAAAATACTCTTCCCACTTCTTGGGTTAGTGCATCACATACATACTCAACATGTACTCGAGCATTCTATTTGTACTCTTTGATTTGCCATCCATCTCTGGATGATATGTTTTACTGAATTCCAATTCTACCCCAAACCTACAAATAGTTCCTTCCAAAGCCTTGAAGTGAAATTAATGATCTCTATTTGAGATTATCTTCTTAGTGATTCCATGCAACCTCATAGCCTACTTTATAAAAATTTGATCCACCTCACTAGGAAAAAAAATGGATTTTACCAGCACAAAATTAGCCACCTTGCTTAGCTTGTCAATCAACACCATAATTGCATCATGCTGCTTGGAGGTTCTTGGTAAACCAATGATGAAATCCATGGAGATTACTTCTGATTTCCATTCCAGAATGTGTATGGGCTGCAATAATCCTACTAGATATTTACATTTAGCCTTCACTTGCTGGTACTATATGTACTTAGAAACAAAATTAACCACTCCCATCTTTTAATTAGGCCAATATTAAAAAAATTTGATGGTTTTGAGAGTCTTTTGATATCCTCGATGGCCAAAATATGCTTTCTCATGGAACTCTCTCATTATAAGCCTCTTCAAATCATCATTATTTGGTACATAGATTCTATTCTTGAATTTAACAAGTCCATCATTTGTGAGATTATATTCCTCATACTCAACGTATTGTTCTGTTTCCTTCACTTGCAGATATTTCTCATCATGTTGTCTTTCATTTATGAGATTTTCCATGAGATTCATTTAGTAAGGTCTTATGACTACGAAATGATGCAATTGAATCCTTATACTGAATTAATCAACAACCATGTTCTATTTCCCTTTGATATACTTGATTTAAAATTTTAACTCGCTAAGTATGGTAAACCACCTAGCTTGTCTCGCATTAAACTTAGGTTGATTGAAAAAATACTTGAGCCCACCATGATCTGTCATGAGTGTGAATCTTCTCCCAAGGAGATAATTCCTCCAAATCTTCAATGCATGAACAATGAAAACTAAATCTAGATCAAGATTCACATAGTTTGCATCATACTCATTAAATTTCTAGCACCGATAACATGCTACATGTCCTTCCTGCATAAAGACTGCAACGAATCATTCCTTGCAGGAATTTGTGCACACCATAAAATATTCTTCTGGATCTACAATCATAAACACAAGTGCATTAATGAGCAATGGTTTCAACTACTCAAACCTTAATGCACATTCAAATATCCACTTGAACTTCCTTCCTTTCATTTGCAAGGATTTAATGGGATGGCTTGTCTCGGAGAAGTTTATGATGAACCTCCTATAGTAGCCTGCTAATCCCATGAACGACCTAAACTAATTCATATTCCTTGTAGTTGGACACTACGTTATGGCATTCATATTTTTCGTATAAAATGATATCCCCTCCGTAGAGACAATGTGCCACAAGTAATGTATCTGTGATTGGAAAAATTCACATTTTCTAATCTTTTCATAAAGCTTGTGATCCCTCGACAATTATAACACTTCATCCAGGTGATTTTCATGCTCCTCTTCAGTTCTTGAGTACAAAATTATGTCGTCAAAAAACTAATGACAAATTTGTCCAAATAAGGATGCAACACACTATTCATTAGACACATTAAAGTAGTAGGGGCATTAGTAATCCCAAAGGGTACCTCTACAAATTTTTAGTGCACGTGTCTAATCCTCAAAGTATTTTTGTGAATATATTCTCCTTTGATACACACTTGATGATATATAGACCTAAAATCGATCTTAGAGAAGAGTGTTTCTCCTCTGAACAAATCGAATAAATCATCAATCCATGGCAACGAATACCAATTCCTAATGGATACTTTATCTAATTTCCTATAATCAATACAAAGTCTTATCATCCCATCCTTTTTCTTCACAAGTAACACTAGAGTTCCCCAAAATGACACACTTGGCTATATGTAACACTTATCAATCATACCCTTAAGTTGTAATTTTAACTCAAACAACTCAAGAGTACTCATCTTGTATTATGATTTGGATACTGGTGCTACTCCATGCACCTTTTCAAAAGAAAAATTGACTTCCCTATGAGGAGGTAAAACATGTATATCTGTTAGAAACACATCCTCATATTATTGTAGCATCATATAATTATTCAACACCTCAATTTCTTCTTGCCCAACACTCTCACTATCTTCATTATCGCTATAAATTTTCATAGCATATAATGTACAACCCTTCCAGCCTACATTTCTATGATCAAACTCACTGAAAATGTCTTTCTCTTACCTTGAAAATGTTTTCTTTCTCCAACATCATCCATCTATTCAATTACTTTTATAAAATAGTCCACTTTGGTTTTGTGTATGTACAACCTATCCATGGCCAATAATATGTTATACACAACCAATGGTAGTTAATTTAAATGTGTTGATGTAGGCATGTCATTAAGCTCAAACACACGATCTAACCCAATAATTAATTTTCCTTTTTATTCCTATTTCCAATTGAACTAACCATGGCTCTATGTGTAATTGCTTGGTTAATTTTCATTTTTCCATGAGCTCCTAACTAACATAATTATAATTAGAATTAGGGTCAATTAAAATGGAAAATAAATTGATTACACAACTTACCTTCCATCTCAATGCTGAATGCTTGGTGGTCTTCCTAACTATTTTCCATGGTTGCTTAAATTCTAGTTAAGCTTTTTGCTACATCACCCACTCTACGAGCTTCCTAGGCACTGTAAATATTTGGCCTTGTATTTATTTGGTGTGGCTAATCCTTTTTCTGGTGGTTCTCACCAAAGGTTCAACTTGTTATTTTCTATTTTGTCTTAAATCTACATTGATTTGTTGCTAGCTGATTCACATGGCCTTTAGCAGTTGGGTCAAATTTATGCTAAGATCGACTTACCTTGGTTGGGTGTGTGCCTACCTTATTTTCCACAATTTTTTTGGCCCATTTCATCTTATTTACAACATTTCTACTTTCTTTCCAATTGCGTTCAATTTCTGACCTACGCTTTTCCTGCTCATAGTAGTGCTTTAATTTCATAATGGTATCATTGAATTTATGAGGTTACATGAATTCAATTTGGTCTCTGAATGTCATAGGAATTAAACTGATGAATAATTTGATCCTGGCCTTCTCATCTTTAATATATGGCAAATATCTTCGTATTTCTAGGAACTCGGTGACATACTCATCATCCGTCATTTGTCCCAACTCAAGTTATTAGAATTATTTTTCTTTGCTATCATAATATCTCTTTGATAAATATTGACTTTTGAATAGCTTCTCAAATTAATTCCAAGTCAATTCTTCTTCAACTATGCATTTGATATTCTCCAAATATTCCCACCATATGTATTATTTTCCATTCAAAATATAGGTGGAAATCTTAGCTTTCGTGTTCTCAGAATAGTCAAGGATTCTAAAAAAAATATTCATGCCAAGAAATCGAGCTTCTACATCTTCATATTTCTTCACGTCACAATCAAATATTGGTGGCTTAGATTTCTTAAATTCTTAGGGTATATTTTCCTTTCCTCTTTTCATCTAATGATTATGATAGTGATGAGAGTGATCATGGTGACTCTTGTTAGCAGAGATGGAATATCTACCAGAATGATGCACATGCATGCTAGTTCATCCTCTTGAGGTACTTGTTGGTGCATTTTCCTTCACGATGTTCTCACTCTACCACCTATTCATCTTTTTAGACATGCTTCCATCAACCCTATTTGTTCTCTTATGATTCCTGAAGTATTCTCTTGTCCTTATGAATCATTCCCAACTCATGTTGGTTCCGTTTCTGCAAATTTGAAAGTCTTGGAAAGATGAATACATTTACTTCAGATTGCCTCTCCTAAGCTCTTACTAATATTTCATTTTCTTCCTTAAACTTCTGAACTTAGCCCTTTTCCTCCTCAAGGTATTAATAAAACCAGGAGATTTTTCCCCTCCCCCTTGTCCAACGGATATTTATTCCTCATTTGTCCTATCCCCTTCATATCCATGCTATCACTGGGAAGAGATGTATTGTAATACTACGGCCCTCATTATTCTGAAATTTTATTTTCTTTTGCTACTTGTTATCTGTTTTCATTAACACAAAATTGTTAGATAAATTATAATATAAATAAAATACAATATATCATGCCCTTGATTTTTCTTTTGCAGAGTTGTTATGGAAAGCTAGTTATAACAAAAACCAATGTTAGCACATTAATGCTAGTTAATCAACAATTTTCGACATCCATATACATGCATGCATAGTCAACATAGTATACCTGTCAACTCAACTATTAGCTCATCAATAAAAATTAAACATGTAAATTTTTAGTCCATGCTACCTAAGAAAATCACATAGTAACTATGTAAGTCATATTTCTAGTCAAATAATCATAGACCAGATTTTAACTCCTAAAGTTTTGTACTATTAATTTTCTAAAAGTCAACATGAAACCCCTTTGTAATATCCTTCAGTTACTTTATCATGATAGAGCCCATCCAATCCAAGTGTTGAACCTAGATTATCTGATACCATATACCTATACACACCCCACCTCAACCTCAGTGAAGCGCTCACTTGTTAATCCAGTCTCCCTTGTATGGTTAGAGAGATGGGATAATTATATTTTTCTTTTGTCTTCAAATATTGAAATAAATTTCAGCATTGTGTTCATTTTAGTGATACATTTCTGATGATATAAATTTTATCCTGATAAAACCTCTGGATCAAATGTTATAGCTCTTCAAAAAATTTCACTCCCTCATCATCCTTTTTCCATGTGGAAACAATGTGGAAATCCAGTCAACCTCTCACCACAAGTTGGTGTGGTTGTATTAGTTGTTGAATTGTTCATGGCATGGGTTCTCATATATATTACATTCATACATATATTTAAAAACTCAGACTTATTCACACTATCCACATATAAAAATATATAATTATATTTTCAATTGATGGGTCGTCAATTGTTGGAAATCATCCCATTACCTGGCTATATTTCCCAAACCTTTTCATTTTCACAATCATGATTTTCTCTTGGGGAAACCTTCCTGCAGGATAACCTGTAATCTGGGTCTTCCCTTGAGCCAATGGATAAATAAGTAGGTTCACATGTATGCCACCATAGCCCAGGATTATTTCATCCCGCTCCTTTCAATGTCTGCTTCACTTTATACTTCTCAGGAATAGCCTCCAGGCTTACGTATTATAATAGGCCCATTTCCCCATGTCGCAAATACTCTCGGTTGTTCCATTGGGTCACACCCTCTCTAACCCACTCCAATGGCCCTAGTCCTACCACAACTAAGTGATGATAAGTCAACCTGGCCCTTTCACATATGCACCATAACAAAACCATGTGGGGTAAGACCTTCTAGGATGACCTATCTATGGGTCCCACCTTAAATTCCTCTCATTATGATAGGCCTTGAGCAGGGAATTTTTCCTTCCACTCGCTAAGATGAGGACCCCAAATCACCTCGACTTTCTCCACACTACTGGATCTACCATGCTAGCCCGATCCCCATCAACCCATGCATTCCCTTGTGTGATTATTTAAGAACTTCAAAGACATAAATGATCCATATTTATGCATGAGTGAAATAAAATATATAAATAAACATAAATTAAAATATTCAAAAAAAAAAAATATACTTCATTTCAATAACTAAAATAAGCTTACAGACAAAATGGAAATAAACTAGCTCGGGCGATGGTAGCTTATCTCTGAAAAGAGATGTGGCAGCTACATGCCTCTCAACCATGTTACAATTAGGCTCAAGTGCCATTTTTATTATTGAACAACATGGGAAAACCCTAAACATCAAAAAAACTCACCTTAGGAGATGAAGCACCAAAACTATGGGCCCATTTCAGTAAATTGGTACATCCACTTCCCGAGGACGTAACTTTGGCATACAATCTTCGTTTGAAACACAAAATACTTCGTTAGAAATATCTATTTGAGGAATACAAATTTTAGTGACCAGTATAAATCAAATCCCCATGTTTCTCCCACTTTTCACAGAAAACGTCGTTTAGGGCCTCAAAACGGCTCTGAAAGTTTAGGACCCAAAAAACTGGCAAAAATCGTAAACTTTGCTACAACTAAGGAAATTGAAAAATTGAAAGAAACAATGGTGGGGGTCTAAGTGGAATAGGTAGGTGGACACCAATATCCACCTGGATCATTCCTCCACCTTAGGAATTAATGGTCCTTATTGTGTTTATTTCCTCCATGAGATGAGGAAACTTCTGCTAAACCTGGTCCCTCGTGAGCCACTTGCCTTGGTGCAGGAGTTGGCCAACTTTGACAACCTAATATAACTAGATCTTCTAATGGAAAGTGTTATTGATATAAGTTTCCATGATATGATAGATTGTGGAATGTTCTATGCAGTCAAGGTTTATCTCTATTGATGTGAGTTGTTCTGCAATATCTGATGTGTCCAGTAATGGTGGAAAGTATGGCCGAAGGGGGTCCACATTGAACACTAGGTGCAGGCCAAGGAATGGGGGAATGCTGAGCTAAAAAGAATTATCTCCCATAGCTTTGATAATATTTTAAGGCCCATATCATAGTGGTCTGAGATTCTGATGAGCTCAGGTTAGGCGTTCTTTCTACAAATGCAACCAAACTTTCTTGCCCACCTAGAACTTGTGTGGCACCCGATGTTGATCATGTCGCTTCCTGTACTTAGCATTGGATCTATCAAATATGTCATGGAAATTCTAGAAAATGTGTTGAATGTGTTCAATGAATTTTTTCACCTTTTCATATTCAGACTGGACATTACCTGAATCGAGATGAGTGGTTGTAAATGGTATGGCTACATCAATGAGACATAGTGGATGGAATCCCAAGCCCACCTAAAAGGGTTTGTGGCCAGTTGAGCTATGGAGAGCCTGATTATAGTTGTGTTGGACATAGGGTAGGCTTTCATCCCATGTGCGTGTATGCTTTGCGTTGTACATGAACAGAATGTGTACAATCATCTTATTGACGACCTCTATTTGGCCATCATTTTGGGGGTGGAAAGTTGTGGACATAGTGAGCTTGGTGTCCAACATCAACCAGAGACTTGACCAAAATGTACTGAGGAAACTGTTGTCACGATCTGAGATAATGGACTGTGGGATCCCAAAGTGTACCCAAACTCTCTCAAAGATGAGTTTAGCAATGGATTTTGTTGTGATATTCTTCTTGTAGGACACCATAATGGCCATCTTAGAGAATCTGTTAATGACCACAAAAATGTAGTCATTTCCATGCTTGATATAAGGAAGGACCAACATGTAATCCATGGATATGGGTTCCCATGGGTGACTAGAGGTAGGCAATGGAGTATATAGGTATTTCTTCTTGATGGCCAGTTTGGAAATGGTGCAGGAAATGTAGGATATTATCTACATCCTGATATCGTGTCAAAGGTTCGACCAATAGAAATACTTATGCAGTACTACCACTATTTTCTCAACCCCAAAATTCCCAATGACCCGATTGTAGTACGCTTCCCAAATCATCTTGGAATGCACACTTGAAGGAACACAAAGTTGTCCCAGGTGGCATAACAATGCATCATGGACATAAAAATTTGGAACTTTCTTACCCTCTAGGAGCATCTGGTATGCGTTTCCAAATTCTGGATCACTTTTGTTGAGATGCAGCCAACCCAAATTAGCATGCCCAAAATATTCGAGCACAAAGGCTAATGCCATGATCAACGATCGGATGAGGCAGTCAACAACATTATTGGTCTTGTACTTATTGTACTTGATGTTCAAATGGAACTGCTGCAGGTATGTGTTCCATTTTTTATGGCGATCGTTCTAGAACTTCCCTTGTGTCTATATGAAATACAGAGGTCGATGATCTATGTGGATGACTATTTCCTTCACAAAATGGTAATTCTTCCATTGTTGGCAGACCTGTATAATGGAATACATATCTTTTTCATAGGTGGGATACTTTCGGACTGTTTCTGAAAGTGTCTCACTATGATATGCCACTAGATGCCATGCTGAGTAAGTACTACCCCAATAGCATATTGAGGGGCATATGTCTCAATCTCAAATGGTTACTACAAGTGTGGTGATGTGAGCACTAACACAAAGTAGAGGCGATAATTCAACTCTACGAACGCCTTCTATTGATATTCAGACAAAAATAATTTTACTTTCTCTCCTACTTTGGTGAATTGAGTCAAATTCCAAGTGATGTGAGAGAACGCCAACATGATACTTCGATATAAATTGGCAAGACCCAGAAAGCTGTGGAGCTCTGTTAGAGCGTTTGGGGCTAGCCAATCCTGAATGACTTGGATCTTTGCTGGGTCCACATCCACCCCTGATCACCAATAATGTACCCCATATATTGAAGTTTGGTCATGCCAAAAGTGCATTTCTTCAAATTGACACATAGCTTGTGATGCCATAGTGTTAGGAGGACCTGTCAAATCTGGTGGAGGTGCTCTTCCCAACTCTGGCTGAAGATCAAGATGTCATCCAAATACACCACCATGAATGAGTTAAAGAATGGTCGCAAGATGTTTTCCATTAGCCTCATGAAGGTTATGGGAGAAATTCTAAACCCAGAAGGCATGAACAACCATTCAAAAATTCCCTCCTTGGCTTTGAAGGTAGTCTTCCACACATCAAAGGGTTTGATTTTTACCTGGTGATAACTAGACTTTAAGTAAATCTTTCTAAAATATTTGGTAACCTTGAGTTGGTCTAGAAGGTCATCAATCCATGGTATTGGCAATATATTTCTGACAGTAATCTTGTTCAGCGCTCGATAGTCAATATAAAGTCTCTAAGTCCCATCCTTCTTCTACACCAACATGATCGGGCTCCCACAACGCGATGAAATTGGCTAGATGTGACCATTCTGCAACAACTTCCGAATCTACCTATTGATTTTTTTTTTCTCTAGAACAAAGCACCGATAAATTGGTACATTGGGTAGTGGCTCTTGCTTGATCTGACAGTGCAAAGGAACCCCTACAAGTGAGGTGAATATGTCCCCATACTCTTCCACAACCTTTTCCATCTGTTGTTGATGTGCGGAGGATCCCTGTCTCGAGGTCATGATCACAGTATTCTTCTTGCCTTGAGGGCAGATCACAAGGAAAAAAATTTCTCACTTTGGGAAATGAGCTTACTACATTTCTTCGCAGTGATCAAAGAGATGGTGATAGGCGGTGCTATCTCCGACATCCTATACAACCTATTACCCAAAGTAACAATAATAGCATGAGGCTAAGACTCATACATAGCATGTCACTTCCACAAGTATGGTTTTCCTAATAATACATCACAAACTTCAAGAGGATAAACATCACATAATACCTCATATGTGAATGGTATGATGTTGTACGAAAGGTGACACTGCTAGCTGACACAGAGATCCCATACTTGGTGAAGCCACCTAATGGTGTATGGTTGTGGGTGTGTTGTGATCGGTAGGCCAAATCACTTCATGACCTCTACTGAAATGAGGTTATTTTGGCTCCCACTATCGATAATGAACTATAGCAGGGAACCCTTCACCCACATCTGAGAATGGAAGAGGTGCTCCCCCTCCTCTAAATATTCGAGTTATTCCTTCTGGATCTTGGTGGTGGCAATAGTTGCATTGGGCACCATATCCATAATCCGTTTCCATTTTTCATTCCCCTTGTTGGTTTTTGACTTAGATTCAGAACAAGAATCTGGTTCAGAAGCCTTCAGCTTGTCCATAAGTGACTGCTTGGCTTGACACTCACTTTTTTTCTGAGTGGAGCTCTTATGGAATCCACACCACTTTCCTGTGTCATTATTTGGCTTTTTGGTGTTGTTCTTTGCTTTCTGCTTCGATGAGATATCCTGGGTTTCCCCTCCTTGGCCTTTTCCTTTGTTCTATGATTTGGCGGCGCATTTCGCTTGCTTCTAATTCACAGATCCAAAGTATCGCTTCTTTTGTTTGAATTTTTTGTCAATATTGGCAGGATACCAGTATGCTGCACCAAGCATGGAGATGTCGAGGAACTCCATTTTCTCTGGGATGTATATGTACAGACAACTATGGTACGTAAGCACCAAATTTTTCTCTGAGTATTTGATACCCAATTTTGTGCATAGGGTATGGAACATATTCGTCAACTCATGCACATATTGATACTTTTTTTGCTGCAATGTAGTCCATTGCATGTACTTGTCCCCATAGCTCACCAAGAGCTAGTATTGTTCCTTGATGGCATCTCAGAAAGAATTCCAATTAGTTTTGGGCGAGAACATGGAGGATTCCCCCTCATCATTTTTTCTCATAGTGGGTTTCCCACTAATCCTTGACATGGGGGGCAACTTTGAGGTGTGCAAAAGTAATCTTTTCATGATTGGAAAAGTCGTGAACCAAAACATGTCCTTCTAATAGATTCAACCATCTATCTACAATGTATACATATATTTGGCCCTCAAATATGGTAATGTTGAATTTAACTTGTACCTTAAAAGGACAGGCACCTCCAAAGTGGTTATCAGATGAAGATGTGTCATCAGTGGGTAATCGCCGATGGAACTAGGCAAAGTTATCCATCATTACATTGCTTTGTTTCTTGAGGGCATACTCAAGAAATATTTTGATAGGATCTCCTACTCCTTTGTCTTTCTTTTCGTCCACCATGGGAGGCCACCAGGTTTTTCAAGGCTAATCTTGCAAAGGGTTAACCAGATCGAGCCCTAACTCCTTATACCTTGATCTCATTGCAGACAGGCAAAGAAAAATTTAGAAAGAGAAGAATTATCTGATACCACTGATCTGGATTTATGTAAAAACACAATAAATACAACAATAAACACAAAAATAGATATGCAGTAGAAAATATACTTCATTTCAATAATTGAAATAAGCTTACAACCAAAATGGAAATAAACTAGCTCGGGCGATGGTAGCTTATCTCTAAGAAGAGATGTGGTGGCTACATGGGTCTAAAATATGTTACAATGAGGCTCAAGGGAATTTTTATTATTTAACAACATGGGAAAACCCTAAACATCCAAAAAGCTAACCCTAGGAGATGAAGCACAAAAACTATGGGCCCCGTTTGGGTAAATTGGTACATCAACTTCCCGGCGTCGTAACTTTTGCATACGCTCTTTTTTTGACGCGCACAATACCTCGTTAGAAATATATATTCGAGGAATATAGCTTTCGAGTGACCAACATCAATCAAAGCCCCATGTTAGTCCTGGTTTTCCAAAAAAATGTACTCTACGCCTCAAAATGGTTCCAGAAGTTCAAGACCCTAAAAACTACCAAAAATAGTAAATTGTGCTACAATTAAGGAAACTGAGAAAACTAAAAGAAACAATGGTGGGTTTCTGAGTGGAATAGGTGGGTGACCATCAATATCCACCTTGATCAATAACCTCTGGGATTATGTCATTCTAGACTTTTCCTTGGCTGTTGATCTCTCTAACTTGATCTCGTAGAAGGGAGGAACTATTTAAATATAAGGCTCCTTATAAGGACATATCCCACACATTGATTCACTCTGCAATGTAATGGCTTTGGGTTGTGACTAGATAAGGAAATTCCTCTTGCGCGGAAACATGATTATGCACGGTCGATATCAAGGTATTTCTACCCGAAGCTTGGGTTATGTAAGCCCTTTTAAACCTTGTGTGATGATTTTATCCATAGATCGACCACGTTGTATCTATAAGGGCTTCAACTCACACCAGAGTTTGAATATTTCCCATGGGATTTTATGAAGCACACACTAGTGCTATCCCTTTTGAGATTATAAACACATCACCTCCTTCAGGTTCTTGATGGATGAAATATAAGACACAAAATAGGGAGTTTTCCATCCAAACCAAGGACTTCTCCATTCAGACTAGGAAATTTTCCCTCCAAACTATCAAAGGTATATGGTCTCCCTTGATGATCAAATCAACATACCAAAACCTGTACATGTAACTAGAATCACACAAGGAGTACATCTCCATAAGGAACAAATCTCCAATGTTCTCATGGCTTAGAGATAGTGTCATGCCCATTCAAGAAGTATGAAACCAAGTGTTGAAGGTCTTGAGGCAATATCATCTTCAATAATGAGAACAAGGCTCTCTCATCCCTATTCTTAGATAAAGTAGTAATACCGACCCACGAACATGGGCATGTGTTATTTGAAATTTTGACACAACATGCACATGAATAAACAAACCAATAGCATAGCAATGGGTAAAGGATCTCCAATATACCACCAAAGGTTGTATATAGTACTGAGGTGAATTTATAATCAAATAGGTTCAAGTTTATGCAGGAAATGAAGTGGTTTGAGGTAAAATAATAACAAAAATAACCAATGCATGAATACCCACTAATAGAGTACCAACAAAGATGAACACCATGGCTAAAACTAGTCATTTAAGCAAGGATTTACCACATCATTCTAGTGCAAAAACAACATCAGGAATATGGAACAAAAAATTAGGAAATTCCACACCACCATGTGCATGGCAAGGATGCAACTTTATGTGAAGTATACGGGAATAACATAAAGTCATTCAATTTCATGAGGATGTGCCTCACACAATGCAAAATATTGATCTATTGGTCTAAGTCCTTGATAAAATGGATATGTAGGCCCAACACCAGGTTATGCATCATTGAAGGCTGGAAGAAGACCCTAATATAAAATAATAGGTCAACAAGGATAAAAGAATAGGAAATAATCAATATTACCACAGTGCAAACATAAATTTTTTTAATAAAAGCCTGAAATCAATGTATTCACCATGGTGCAATAAGAAAGAATTCCCGTGCTAAATATTGTAGTGACATAACCAGTCTTCTTACACACTATCCCAACGCCCTTAAACATTAACATAACACATTAGTAAATCCTATAAATGATACTAACATAGTCATGTATCATGCACAATAGTACCATTTCAACCCAGAATGTAACACACATTCATTATCATGGAAAAATACATGAGGAATAATTATCTTGTAAGGTTTTTTGGGAAACTGAGTCTGAGAGTATGACTCTCCACCCAATCATATATATTTGCAGCCAATTCTCACTTGCAGCTATCACCCTTGAGAAAAAATCCAGACACCAAGGGCTCCTTTTCTCAAGGGTTGAAACACAACCTTTCATTGCTCTAGGGACTCAAAAGATCTTTCCACCCCTACCCTCCAATTGAATTTCAAGAAACAACATGCATAGGGAGTCTAGAGATTTTTTGTCTCCACCCTTCAAAACTAAACACCATGGTTCCACCCAACTTGGCGAATCTATAACCACAAAAAAATAAAACACATAGCAAGGAATCCATCTAAAAATCCTCTAGGAATTTTCCCGAGAATAATTCCTCCACACCAGTCCTTTGGGATTTGTTGAGAATTACCATCGCCACCTTCTAGCCACTAGGGACTCGAGAGGAAATTTCTTCCACACCTACAAGTGAATTCTTCATGAATTATTTCCAAACAAAAGTCATCTCCTCACTCATATACGTTTTCTCTATGTATTCCCTCTTCCAACCTACTGGAACTTACCCTTCGTGCTAAGTTTAGCCCCTTCTTCTATTAAAATGTGTTTTTTTCTCCTTATCTTCCAATTGTTTTCACCATAAGTCTATTTTCCCTCTCTGCTACTTTGCTCCACTGTGTCATGCTTCTGAAAATATATGCAGAACCTTCCTAGCCCATGGGGTCTTTCCATGTTTCCCCCTTTCTTGTCTTTTAATTTCAATCTAACGACACACTCTTCAGTCATGTGTTCTAGGCATAACTGCTCAATGATGCTCTGACACCCATTTTATTTTTGTTTCTTCTCTTGCATTCATTTTTCTCCAAGGAAGAATGACCCTTTTCCTCTTATCCATCTTCCTCTTAATGGAATTCTCCATCTCATTTAGAATGCATACCTAATAGCCTCCTTGGTTGGCATAGAAATTAAAAATCCCAAGAAATTACCTTTCTCAGTCTTTGGAGTCTATATCCCATTACTCAACCCATTTTATAAAAATATTTACATTATATACGTGAGTGCAAAAAATTAGGGTTTTTATAAGTACAAGGTCATTTGAGCTAGGACCATATCAACATGTTCTTTTAAGCCAGTGCAAACAAGTCTTTTACTCATATGTTCCAGATAGAGCAAGTTGGTCAAATATTGTTCTATGTGATCCAAGAGGAAGGATGATAAAGTATAATGTAGTGAAATATGATGATATTGAAGAAGAAGATGATGTAGAGGAGAAATTATTTATGTGTTAGACAAAGATGTTGAAGTAGTTGAAGGATATTTTTGAGATAGTGTCCTGGATGAAAATGATATCAACGATGTATCGTTAGATGAAGAACTTGAAGAATTCAATCTTGAATTAGGAGACAATGTTCCTCGTGATGATATAGATAATGATATGATTGGAAATGATGACATTGATGATGATGCTAATATGGCCAATCCATTCAACATGAATTTCCAACTGGATGGTACATATGTTGAGTTGGATAAAGTATAAAATTAATGATATCAAAATGCGAAAATGTATGTGGTTTTTGTTTATATGTTTCTATGGGTTTGTTCTCTTTCATTTACCTTGAATTTTTTTTCTTATTTATTATCTATTCTTTATTATTTCTATGTTGATTTCAAATATTTTATAGTAAATAAATTATGTATTGCGGAATTGAGAGTGATGTGGGGAGGGGGATGGTGGGGGGGCATATGAGCTTCTACCCTGATGTTCTTTACCTTGTTCAGTAGAGAATATATTATTATTGAAACCAAAAATATATGGTTGAGGTCTATACCATCATCTCCAATTTTAAATTTGGTTCATTTTACAATTTCCAAGGTTGTCGATTTAATGATTAGCAGAAATTATGTTTTAATTAATTCACCCTATAGAGAGTGACTTGCGAAATGGATCAACGTTGATTTTTTTCATTTTTTCTTTCATGCACTAAAAATTGACATGGTTAAATAAGATGAATGTGTTGATGTTATGGCAGGCTTTCAAGACTCAAATAAGATTCACACAAGGAAATCAATAATCAAACGACAAAATTATAACACAAATGTCAAGGAGAAGAAATTATTATTATTATTTAGGTCCTTCTCATGGTATGTATTTGGCCTTGAGGATTAGCTCAATTGATTGAGTACCTTTTTTTAAACAACCTATGCTATTGAGAGGTCATGGGATCAATTCTCTTGATGATATCTGTTAGCCCCCCTATGAAATTTTTGACAAGCAAATAGGGGGCTGATTCACTGTTGAGTCTTCAAGGAATGCCTTTCCCCTAAAAATCCATCCTCCTTGAAGTCTCTCAATTGCCGTGCCTAATACAAATCCCCCTCTGCTAGTAAATTGCTAAAAAAGGGCCTATCATTCCTTCCTTTACCCCTACAACATGCATCAGTTCCCCCTTTTTCCCTTTGTCCGAATTCCCTTTATTTTTTCCCTCATTTAGCCTCTTTTCTTCCCCCTTGTTTTCTCCTTCTATTTCCCCATTTACCCCTCAAATCCCCCCCAAAATCCCCTTTAATTCCTTCCCCTACCCTTTGTTTTCCCTTTTCCCCCCTTTCTCCATATATCGTTCCCCTTCCCCAGCCCTTAAATCCATTAAAACGGGCTAAAAAACCCTTTTTCCGACCTTAATATAGGGCTTAGCCCCTTACCATAGGTCCCTTAACCACTTTCCCACATGTACCCCGGCGCTGGGACCAAGCGCTTAAGTCCCGAGCGCCAATCGCAATCAGAGCTGTCAACGGGCACATTTCCTTTGTAAACTTCAAAGTCCCGATGCGATCATTTTAACGTTTTAAATCCCGCGATGCGTTCCGCACCGTTGATCTACCCTGATGATCCAACGGCGGGCCTCAAATCATAGCCCTTCTCCGATCGCAATCGCAAGCCTCAGCAGTTCCGCCCCGATTACAGCCCTCCGATCCATTCTTGACCATTGATCCATCCCACAGATCCAACGGTCTTCGCTCAATCGCAACCCCCGTCCGATCGCAATCGCAACTCACAATGGTGCCACCCCGATTGATATCTTCCGATTCAATCTTGACCGCTAATCTCCCCGCGATCCGACGGCCCTCCGCTGATCACAAGCCTTCTTGTCCGACCCTTGATTGCGATCCGCCGATTTAATCTCCGCTGTCCATTTTCACGCTGATCCGACGGTCCTCCGCCAATCGCAGATCCCCTCCGATTGTGTTCTCCACCGTTGATCTCCCCGCCAGACCGACGGTCAGCGCTCAATCGCAGAACCTTCCTGATCGCAATCGCAAGTCCCTCTTCCCGTCCCCCGATTTCATCCTGACCGTCCATTCTTCCCACAGATCGATGGCCAGCGCTCAATCGCTTCCCCTTCCGATCGCTGATCGCAAGCCTTCCCTCTGTCTCCCGATTAAATCCTGGCCGTTCGTTTGTTTCACGATCCAACGGCTATCGCTCTCCCCTGTCGATTGCAATCGGAAGTTTGTGAGTGTCTCATTTTTGTGCCCTTGCGATTGCGATCCTCCGATTGCATCTCCGTCGTCCCTCTCCTCCTGGATCTGACGGCTCAGGTTTAATCGCCCTCCGCCTCCGCTGGGTCCCACTTCTTACATACATTTCGTTGCATTTGTTTTCATTTCCATACATTTTCACCAAAGTCTAAAGTTTCATATGTACTCCGCCATGTCCATAAGTCATACCATGGATCAATCTCCACCGTTGATCTTCGTCTCCAGGCCAGGATCTAACGGTCTGCGTTGCATATTCACACCAAACCCTATTATCTGCGCATTCCACCACTCCACCGCATTTTCATCGTTCTTTTGCATAATAGCTTTGTTTCCGCCACCGCCGCACCACCGTTTCGTTCAACCTGCATTCATCACTCCGTCCACTGTCTTCTTCATAAGTTCGCTGTGTTGTAGAGTTTCTAGAGGATGGGACCGCCGCTGTTCAATGTACTACCTCAATGGCAAGCGGCGTAGTCAGGATCAAATCATATGAGCCAGTACCATCAGGAAAGTCAAGGAATGGGGCCGTCAGGACTCACATTAATGGAGAGCAGAGTTCAAACGCCGAAATCCTTCCGGCGCCATTAAAAGCTCGAGCTAACTCGGCAGAGGCAGTAATGAAGCAGCAAGGAGTTTCAGTATAGAGCAGAGGGATTAGTGTGCGTCAACGAAGATCTTGAGCTCTGAAACAAAGGTTAAAGAGGCAAAGCATCATTTTGAAGACCCCGAGGATCGATTCTGGAGATCCTAAACATCAATAAGAGGTAATATCAAGGTTTTCTTATCAGCAGAATGTTTTTCCATAAAGGACAGGTCTCCCATATAGTCTTTATTATGCGCCGTGTCCTTGAAGGAATTTCTCGTCCCAGCTATAGTTCAAAACAATCTAACACCCATGAGGCAAACCTCTCAGCAAGTTCTTTTATTTGGATCAAATCACCTGGAGTACTACAGCCAAAGGGTCAAATCGTATCCAGAGCAGATTTTTCTTTCATGAGGAAGGTGTCAAAGATTAAATATACAGTGCATCAAACAGAATGGGTCTCGGCCCTGCATTCATTGTTGTGTTTAAATGTAACATTTAAAATTCACCTACCTCCTCAGTCGGTCCTTTGTGTCTCTTCTGCTATAAAGCACAGAGGGATATCATTGTAATGGTGGTTGTTGCATTATCAGTGAATTGCAAGCATTTTTGTCCCGAGCCAAGTTTCCTGTGTAATAGTTGTATGATAGGCTGAGAAATATGATGTATTCAGGCTGAATGTAAAAGCTTTGGGTAGTGATGTACCTGATTGGTGTTGTGTTTAACATGATAAGCAGTTTTCATTGGATCCTGATCTACAGCAGTTGGTGATGTTTTTCTTATCTCTGCGTTTATTTCCATTTCATTTCAGGTTCTCCTGACTGACATCTGAATGCATGACATAAGATTTACCCTTGTTAGGTACCTTATGTCCCAGCTCTCTCAGTATTTAATGTTTTCTGCTCATATGTGTGTCTGAATATTGTTTTTATTGGCTAAACCAGTGTAGTGGATGATTATTGCATGCTCTCTGATGTGCAAGTTGATAGAATCAGTGTTCAGATGTCTTTGTTAAGATTTAATTGAAAGAGGTTAGGAACATTGGGAGGTGTAAAGCCTGTCGCTGCCTCGTCATAACCTGCCCTTCCATACAAAACTTTTCAAGACCCCTTGTGTTGCCTATGGTTTTTTCCAAGCAGGCCTGGAGTTAAATGACCTCTGGCCTGATCTATAGACGGAATCAGATGGTTTTCCATCCTTCATTCTCATTCCTTAGTGTTCCATCCCACCAATCAGTCTTTGAGATCCAAATGCTCTAGATGACTAGCCCAACCGAAGCTTACACATTGAACATAAGTAAATCCTTTCTTGACTCCATTGCCCAATGGCCTTGATGTTCCCTGAGTTATCTATCCTCGCCTAGCTTCCTTCTTTACCCATCCTTGTCTCATGGTGAAACCTTCCTTCCTGATTCTCAACAACCAAACTCAAACAATCAAACAAACAAACTTGAGCCTATAACTAGCCTAAGATCACAATTGTGAACTTCAAAGACATATATCCTTTGATAATCATAGAGAGATCCCTCTCTAGACCTAGGAGGGCTAGATCCTAAGGTCTGAAAGTGGTTCTATTTTGTCTCATCTTTTGGTCTCTATCAACCTGTCCAAAACATGGGAACACCAACATAATGGCGACTCCACTGGGGAATTCTGAGTACATTTCATCTTAAACACTCTTTAAACCTCAGAAACTTAGAACTCTGGATAGGTTGACGGTAAGTCACACCTTTCTTGAATCAGCCTCCATTATTGAATATCCACCATACTCTTAGACAGAGCCTGGATAGGGCCAGGTAGCCTCCAGATCTCATCCTCTCTTCAGGGGTGACATATCTGGTAAATGCCCTCCCAGTCAATCTCTGGTTGAAGCTTGTTGCTTTAGAGGAGATTCATGAAAGGTGATAGTGCCTGAGCACTGTGGTGGACAGTATACCCTAGAATCATCCTAAAACCTCCACCTGGCGACTCCATTGTTCATAAATGAAAAGACTCCACTGGTGATCAGTAGGCCTGCTGATTATCTCGGTTTCACATCAGAATCCACTGGGTGACCAGTCCCAAAGCATAATGAAGACTCCATAGGGAGGCCAGTTCCCAAGACAAAATTAACCACAGTAGAAATAACAAGTAGGGCTAAGTTGCTTAGCTTATAAACAGCACTCTGGCTCACAGAACCATTCATACAAGAGCTTTCCCTGATCCAAGCCCACCTAAAAAAGTTGATAATCCTGAGAAAATCCTTAAAAGAACACCTGTGAGTAGGAGATCAACTATTTCCAGCAACATTCATAGAGCCAATTCTGCACCAGAAGATCTTGCAGCTCTATTAGACCCTTTCTTCGACCTAGACCTCCAAAACAGATTACCTATAACTAGATCATTCAGTGTTTCAGACCAGCCAGACACTAGGGACAGCGAAACCCCTCCTTCCACACCACCTGATCTCCACTTTCTCCAAAACTTGGGGCTTTCTCACCCTAGATCTGCTCAACAGACTTCTGCAGGTCCTACCATCCCTATCATCCAACTACCAGCTGCTCAAGCCAACCCTATACCTCATCAGAACATCATCATGGCAGCCTAGTATGCACCTCTAGTTTTACCTCAGCCTCTACTGCCCTTACAAGATGATTATCAATCAAAAATCCCACACTTCCCTGCTAAAGAGCCTACAACAACACAACAACATGTAGATAAAATGGAGGACTCCTTTGACTATATGGAAATTGATGATGAAACAATCAAAATGAGAATTTTTGTGCAGAGCCTGGGGGGAGAGGTTAAAAAGTGGTTTAAAAACCTACCTGCTGGTAGTATCCAAGATCTCCCTGCTTTATACCAGACTTTCATCAACAAATGGGAAACTAGAGAAAACCCTCGCCAACTCCTAGCAGAATACATGTCCCTTAAGAGGAACGTAGGGGAAAGTGTTCATGATTACACCACTAGATTCAACAGTATTTACAACGCTCTTCCCCCACACATGAAACCTCCGCAAGGTATGGCCCTGGCCAAATATCCTGATGGATTTGATGCTGACATGGCCTATGATCTTAGAGATAAAGAGTACACCACTTTGGAAGACATGCAGAAAGGGGCAGTAAACATAGAGGAAAATTTGATTGAAAAAAGGGCCAAACTAAGAGCTGAGAAGAGAGTAACATACAAGGATGACACTATAGCCTCCACTTCAGATCCTAATATTGACAGATTGTCTAAGAATCTGGATAATCTATGCCAAGTGGTCGAAAAGATGGCTATCACTCAGAACAGGAACCAAAATCAAAACCAAAACTTTAGAAGAAACAACAACACTCCCAACAGGCAGAAAGAGTCAGATCAGCAAGTCATTCCTCCTTTCCAAAAATTTCTTGATGAGGATGAGGGAATCATAGAAGAGTCTGAAGGGAATGTGATAAACATGTTCGAAACAGAGGACTCAATTCTGAACTGTGACTCAGAGGATGATCAGCCCTCATCTTCATATTGGGATGAGGAAAGATTAGAAACTAAAGAGTACAGACTTGGGTACCAAGATGCCATGTTACAGGTCAGAGAACAATATGGGCTCAGGAGCAAAAAGAACCAAGACACTTCCAAAACCAAAAATCCTGAGGTGACCATCAAAAAGAGGCCTGAAAAACCTCCTAAAGTAACTGCTGTAAATGATAAATCAACAGCTGAGAGTTCTGAGAAAAACCAACAGAAAGACAACCGAAACAATGAAGAAAAAAGTCAACCAACCAGCAGCACTAGCACCTCAGTTAGTGTTCCTGATAAAACTGTTTCTACACATGTACATAATGAGAAAACACAAACTGATTCAGCCACTAAAACAGTGGCAAATAAAACAGATTTGAACACTTCCGAGAGTCCATCCACTTTCAGTTTAGAAAGTGAGATTGCAAAAATTAAAATCTCTGTACCATTATCTGAGCTTGCCACTTAGGATGTATATAAAGGCCAGATTTTGAAAGCATTAAATCTGAGTATAAATAATGACACTGTAAATTTAAGTGATGATCAGCCTGCCCTCTTATTCGGTCCCAAGATTGAGGGGAAATTTCAGGAAGGGGTAGTTCCACCTTTTTATATCAGTCTTAACATTCATGACAAGATCCTTCATAATTCCATGCACAACTCCAGTGCATCACACAATCTAATTCCTAAGGTAGTGATGGAAAGGCTAGGCCTAGAAATTACCAGACCTTACAAAGACTTATACTCTTTTGACTCTAGTAGAGTAAAATGCCTAGGCCTCATCAAAGACTTATGTGTGAGCTTAACTCAAATTCCTGCGAAATGTATGGTCATGGATGTAGTGGTGGCAGACGTGCCACCCAAGTATGGCATGTTATTATCTAGATCATGGGGAGCCAAGCTGCAAGGCACCATGCAGATGGATGGCTCATATGCCACTATCCCTATATTTGGCCAATCAAGAAGACTATATAGAGAATCCCAAATGAAATTCTTAGTCAGCAGCCCTAAGAAACCTGAAAATTCACCATTATATTATGTGCATACCGACCTTGACTCCTTCATCTTTTGTAATGATGAATCCTTAGAAGAGCCAGAGTCCCAGAATAGGCATACAAATGAGAAAACTGAGCCTATAGACCTCCACATAATGGCCACTCTAGAAGAATATGATCAGGAAGACCATGGGCAACACACTGAAAATGAAGAGGAAATCAGAAACGAAGCCTGTAGGATCTGTGGTGGACCTCTCACTCCAAGTGAAACAGAAACAGAACAAGAACAGCCAGCCAACCACCTCCCTGACATCCATGGCCTCTACGAACAACAAGATAGTTTACAACCTAGTACAGACCTCCCAACTCAACCTAATGGCGAATCCAGCTGTAAGGTAGAAAGCGAAGTGGAGGTAAACAAAGATCCCCTGTGGGAAATGAACTTTGATGGGTCCTGTACTAGACAAAGCGCTGGAGCAGGAGTGTGGCTGCGTAACACCGAAAATGATCACGCGGAGAGCCACGCTGTCAATCTGTATTTCAGATGCACGAATAACATTGCAGAATATGAGGCTCTAATCTTGGGTTTAAATCTGTTGAAAAAATTAGGAGCCCGTAGGATAGTCGTGAGAGGAGACTCTGAGTTAGTAATCAAACAGATGAATGGTGAGTATTTGGAAAAACACCCCAGGCTTAGGGCATACAGGAATGATACTCTAGATTTGCTGAAAATGTTCATTGAATATGATTTAGTATCCATTCCTAGGGGTCAAAACGCTATTGCAAATGGACTAGCCTGTCTAGCTAGCTCCTATCCTAAAGCCCCAGTTGACCAACAGTTCATCATTCAGACTAAATTCAGGCCTGCAGTGCCAGACAATGAAAAATACTGGCAGGTCTTTGAAGGAGACAAACAGATTGAAGATTTCCTGATGGGCAGAAATGAGTTTGAATTTTCTGATTCAGACTCAAAATCTGATGACAGCTGCCCAAGTGAGGATTCCCCAGATTAACTAGAAACACCTAGTAGTATAGAAATAAATTCTTTTTCTGAAGAAACTAGAGATTCAGCCATAAAACGTGAAAACACAGATAGAGAAGAAATGGAGGTGCTGCAAGCCAAGGACAAGAACATACCAAGAGGCTTAGCACCCTTAGAGGACCTCTTTGATTTTGATGATGTTGCAAAGAAGCCCACAATAGAACATGCAGAATCAGATGTAGAATAATGCAACATAGGCACTGAAGACAAACCCAAAATGATAAAACTGGCTAAGTCTATACCTGCAAACATGAAGAAAAGATACATTGACTTGTTTAAGGAATTCATTGATGTGTTTGCATGGAGCTACGAAGACTTAAAGGCCTATGACACCAACATTATACAACATAAGATACCACTAAAGGAAAATCAGAAGCCTTTTAGACAAAAACTTCGAAGAATTAATCCAAAACAATTGCCTGCAGTAGAAAAGGAAATTAAGAAGATGTATGATGCAGGCATTATAGTCCCTGTAAGGTTTTCTGATTGGGTGTCAAACTTAGTGGCTGTAAGGAAGAAAACAGGGGAGATTAGACTGTGCATAGACATCAAAAACCTCAATAGAGCCTCCCTCAAAGATAACTACCCTTTGCATAGAATGGAGCATATCCTACAGAAGGTAGTGGGCTCTAAAAGAATCTCCCTGCTTGATGGTTTTTCAGGATACAACCAAGTTCTGGTACTCCCAGAAGATCAACTCAAAACAGCCTTCACCACTCCATGGGGCACCTTCATGTATGTGAAAATGCCTTTTGGATTGATGAATGTTGGAGCTACCTTCCAGAGAGCAATGGATATTGCTTTCTCAGATGAGATCGGACACTTTATAGTTATCTACTTGGATGACTTAACTTTCTTTTCTAAAACAGAAGAAGAACACTTAAAACATATGAGGAAAGTTTTTGAAAAATGTAGAAGGTACGATCTGTCCCTAAATCCTAAGAAGACTGTTTTTGGGCTGCAAGAAGGTAAGCTTCTGGGCCACATCATATCCGAGAAAGGGATTAGGATAGACCCCCAGAGAGTTGAGGGAATACTTCAAATTACACATCCAAGAAACATCAAGGAGCTACAGTCCTTCATTGGGAAGATCAATTTCCTTAGAAGATTTATTCCCAACCTTGCTGAGCATCTTAGGAAAATGACTGAAATGCTGAAGAAAGATGCAGGAATCAAGTGGGCTGTTGAAGCCAAAAAATATTTTGAGTCAGTGAAGCTTGCACTCACCTAGGCCCCTGTCCTTATCAGCCCTGAATTTTCAAAAGATTTTCTGATCTTTTCATTCGCTTCCCCACACACAATAGCTGCAGTTTTGCTGCAGAAAAATTCGGAAGGTAAGGAACAACCTATAGCCTTCTTCAGTAAAGCCTTGAGAGATGCACCCTTAAATTACAACATCATGGAAAAGCAGGCCTATGCCCTGATCAAGGCCTTGAAAGATTTTAGGGTGTACATTCTGCATTCTCACACCATTGCCTATGTGCCAAATATAGTGGTCAAAGATATCCTGTCCCAAGACCCGGATGGGAAAAAGGGAAAATGGATTGCTACAATTTTAGAATATGACATTGAAATCAAACCCACCAAGCTAATCAAAAGTCAAGGCCTGGCCCAGTTGATGGCTGAAACTAATCTACAGGCCCTTGATATTAACATGATGAATGCCCTGGATGAGCAGGAAGGGTTACCCCATCCGACTGTTGAGGAGCAGTTTCAGAACTCTCCTTGGTATGCTGATATCCTTTACGTGCTCACACAACTCAATGCCCCCCCGGAGCTATCCAAAACAAAGGCCAGATTCGTAAAACTCAAAGCTAGAAATTACTGCATTATGAATGAGAGTCTATATTGGAAAAATCCAAATGGTCTTTTGCTGAAATGTTTGCCTGAAACCGAAGCTGAAAGAATCAAACAAGAATTCCACGCTGGGGAGTGTGGAGGCCACCTGAGTTGGAAGGCCACTGCAAATAAGATACTCAGGGCTGGGTACTATTGGCCTACACTCTTTAGTGATGTTCATAAAATGGTCCTCACCTGCCACAAATGCCAAATTTTTGAGGGAAAAAGAAAGCTCCTTCCCCTCCCTCTGCAACCTATCACCATAGAAGGCCCCTTCATGCAATGGGGCTTAGACTTCATTGGAGAAATCCACCCCTCTTCTTCTGGGCAACACAAATGGGTCCTGACTGCTACTGATTACTTCACTAAGTGGATTGAAGCCATACCCACTAGGAATGCCATTGATTCTGTCATCATTAGGTTCCTAGAAGACTTCATCTTATCTCGGTTTGGCTGCCCAAGGAAAATAATCACTGACAATGTTGCTGCTTTTGGATCCAAAAGAATGATTGATTTCTGTCACAGGTACGGAATTGCGCTTGTACATTCAACTGCCTATTACCCCCAGGGTAATGGCTTAGCTGAATCATCAAATAAAATCCTGGTCACAATCATTAAGAAGCTGTTGGAAGAGAACAAAAGGTCATGGCATAAAAAGTTGATACAAGCCTTGTGGGCAGATAGGCTCACTACAAAGAAATCTATTGGCATATCACCCTTCCAGCTGGTTTGTGGGACAGAAGCAGTTTTCCTACTAGCCTTGGGATACCAGTGGTAAAGCTTATTCAAGAAATCCAATCAGAAGAAGACAGCATGATAAGGAGAATTAATGAAACAATCCATCTTCAGAAAAAAAGGGAGCAGGTTTATAACAGGGCTGTCAAAGTGCAGGAAAACATGAAGAGATGGTTTGAAAAAAGAGCCAAAGCAGCAAATTTCAAAGTTGGGGACAAGGTCCTGAAGTGGGATTCAAGAAGAGAGGAAAAAGGCAAACATGGCAAATTCGACAGCTTGTGGCAAGGTCCCTTCATCATTCAAGCCACTGTGGGTCCTAATGAATTCTTCTTACAAGAACTCGATGGTACAGAGCTGTTTGGGGGTCCTGTCAATGGCAGGATGCTCAAACACTATTTCTGCTAATTCTCCATTTCCAGTTTCATTTCCATTGTATATACCGTTGCAAATTTTCATTTTCAGCAAAAAAGTGAAGAAATTGTTCCAAAAAAAGCAGAATGAAAAGAGAGGTTCAGACATGCTCAAAACATGAACCTCTGAGGCAAAAGGATTGGCTCTAATAAACTCAAAATCTGAGCCAAAGGGAAGAAGAATAGCTGGCCCTTACAAGCTCAAAATATGGATCAGCAGTGAAAGAAGATCCAGCTCTAATATGCCCAAAATCAGAGCTGGAGCAAAGGAAAGAAGTGACTCAAATATGCTCAGAACCTGAGTCACAAGAAAGAAAAAAAGGATGTTTCACAGTTGCAGAAGTCCATGTCTTCTCAGTTTTGTTTTTTTTTTTTTTTTCCAAGTTTCTGCCCAGCAAGTCAGACAGTCTAATCCCGGCTTGGCTGTGTTTAAATTTCCTGTCTTAGAATGTAGGTGAAGAAACCTGTTGGACAGTTTAATCCCAACAGGTAGTAGTTTAGGTAGAGAAATAGATGAGGTCAACAGTCTAATCTGGCCTCATGGAGCAATAAGGGTAGAATTAGAATAGGTTTGTTTTTGTTTTGCAAAATAAAATGTAAAGGGTCTGCTAGTTCAAATGCACCCAAGGGAAAATTGTTAGAGTTCTAGTTTGGGTAGGTAGATTGGTTGTGAAAATGTTTCTGCTGATTTGTGTATCTAATATATTGTGGCAGCTAATCTAAAGAAAGAAGAAAAATGGCTTATAGCAGCATGCATCTGGCCTACACCAAGAGATCATTTTCTGAATTCTTGACTCCTTCAAGAAGAAGCCATCCCCATGTGGAGCCACTGTTAGCCCCCCTATGAAATTTTTGACAAACAAATAGGGGGCTGATTCACTGTTGAGTCTTCAAGGAATGCCTTTCCCCTGAAAATCCATCCTCCTTGAAGTCTCTCAATTGTTGTGCCTAATACAAATCCCCCTCTGCTAGTAAATTGCTAAAAAAGGGCCTATCATTCCTTCCTTTACCCCTGCAACATGCATCAGTTCCCCCTCTTTCCCTTTGTCCGAATTCCCTTTATTTTTTCCCTCATTTAGCCTCTTTTCTTCCCCCTTGTCTTCTCCTTCTATTTCCCCATTTACCCCTCAAATCCCCCCCAAAATCCCCTTTAATTCCTTCCCCTACCCTTTCTTTTCCCTTTTCTCCCCTTTCTCCATATATCGTTCCCCTTCCCCAGCCCTTAAATCCATTAAAACGGGCTAAACAACCCTTTTTCCGACCTTAATATACAGCTTAGCCCCTTACCACAGGTTCCTTAACCACTTCCCCACATGTGCCCCGGCGCTGGGACCAAGCGCTTAAGTCCCGAGTGCCAATCGCAATCGGAGCTGTCAGCGGGCACATTTCCTTTGTAAACTTCAAGGTCCCGATGCGATCATTTTAACGTTTTAAGTCCCGCGGTGCGTTCCGCACCGTTGATCTACCCTGATGATCCAACGGCGGGCCTCAAATCGTAGCCCTTCTCCGATCGCAATCCCAAGCCTCAGCAGTGCCGCCCCGATTACAGCCCTTCGATCCATTCTTGACCGTTGATCCGTCCCACAGATCCAACGGTCTTCGCTCAATCGCAACCCCCGTCCGATCGCAATCGCAACTCACAATGGTGCCGCCCCGATTGAGATCTTCTGATTCAATCCTAACCGCTAATCTCCCCGTGATCCGACGGCCCTCCGTTGATCGCAAGCCTTCTTGTCCGACCCCCGATTGCGATCCGCCGATTTAATCTCCGCCGTCCATTTTCACGCTGATCCGACGGTCCTCCGCCAATCGCAAATCCCCTCCGATTTTGTTCTCCACCGTTGATCTCCCCACCAGATCGACGGTCAGCGCTCAATCGCAGAACCTTCCCGATTGCAATTGCAAGTCCCTCTTCCCGTCCCCCGATTGCATCCTGACCGTCCATTCTTCCCACATATCGATGGCTAGCGCTCAATCGCTTCCCCTTCCGATCGCTGATCGCAAGCCTTCCCTCTGTCTCCCGATTAAATCATGGCCGTTCATTTGTTTCGCGATCCAACGGCTATCGCTCTCCCCTGTCGATTGCAATCGGAATTTTGTGACTGTCTCATTTTTGTGCCCTCGCGATTGCGATCCTCCGATTGCATCTCCGCCATCCGTCTCCTCCCGGATATGACGGCTCAGGTTTAATCGCCCTCCGCCTCCGCTGGGTCCCACTTCTTACATACATTTCGTTGCATTTGTTTGCATTTCCATAAAGTTTCGCCAAAGTCTAAAGTTTCATATGTATTCTGCCATGTCCATAAGTCATACCATGGATCAATATCCACCGTTGATCTTCATCTCCAGGCCAGGATCTAACGGTCTGCGCTGCATATTCACACCAAACCCTATTATCCGCACATTCCACCACTCCACCGCATTTTCATCATTCTTTTGCATAATAGCTTTGTTTCCGCCACTGCCGCACCACCATTTCGTTCAACCTGCATTCATCGCTCCGTCCACTGTCTTCTTCATAAGTTCGCTGTGTTGCAGAGTTTCTAGAGGATGGGACCGCCGATGTTCAATGTACTGCCTCAATGGCAAGCGACGCAGTCAGGATCAAATCCTATGAGCCAGTACCATCAGGAAATTCAAGGAATGGGGCCGTCAGGACTCACATTAATGGAGAGCAGATTTCAAACGCCGAAATACTTCTGGCGCCATTAAAAGCTCGAGCTAACTCGGCAGAGGCAGTAATGATGCAGCAAGGAGTTTCAGTAGAGAGCAGAGGGATTAGTGCGCATCAACGAAGATCTTGAGCTCTGAAACAGAGGTTTAAAGAGGCAAAGCATCATTTTGAAGACCCCGAGGATCGATTCTGGAGATCCTGAACATCAATAAGAGGTAATATCAAGGTTTTCTTATCAGCAGAATGTTTTTCCATAAAGGACAGGTCTCCCATACAGTCTTTATTATGCGCCATGTCCTTGAAGGAATTTCTCGTCCCAGCTATAGTTCAAAACAATCTAACACCCATGAGGCAGACCTCTCAGCAAGTTCTTTTATTTGGATCAAATCACCTGGAGTACTACAGCCAAAGGGTCAAATCGTATCCGGAGCAGATTTTTCTTTCACGAGGAAGGTGTCAAAGATTAAATATACAGTGCATCAAGCAGAATGGGTCTTGGCCCTGCATTCATTGTTGTGTTTAAATGTAACATTTAAAATTCACCTACCTCCTCAGTCGGTCCTCTGTGTCTCTTCTGCTATAAAGCACAGAGGGATATCATTGTAATGGTGGTTGTTGCATTATCAGTGAATTGCAAGCATTTTTGTCCCGAGCCAAGTTTCCTGTGTAATAGTTGTATGATAGGCTGAGAAATATGATGTATTCAGGCTGAATGTAAAAGCTTTGGGCAGTGATGTACCTGATTGGTGTTGTGTTTAACATGATAAAAAGTTTTCATTGGATCCTAATCTACAACAGTTGGTGATGTTTTTCTTATCTCTGCATTTATTTCCATTTCATTTCATGTTCTTCTTACTGACATCTGAATACATGACATAAGATTTACCCTTGTTAGGTACCTTATGTCCCATCTCTCTCAGTCTTTAATGTTTTCTGCTCATATGTGTGTCTGAATATTGTTTTTATTGGCTAAACCAGTGTAGTGGATGATTATTTCCTGCTCTCTGATGTGCAAGTTGATAGAATCAGTGTTCAGATGTCTTTGTTAAGATTTAATTGAAAGAGGTTAGGAACATTGGGAGGTGTAAAGCCTGTCGCTGCCTCTTCATAACCCGCCCTTCCATACAAACCTTTTCAAGACCCCTTGTGTTGCCTATGGTTTTGTCCAAGCAGGCCTGGAGTTAAATGACCTCTGGCCTGATCTATAGACGGAATCAGATGGTTTTCCATCCTTCATTCTCATTCCTTAGTGTTCCATCCCACCAATCAGTCTTTGAGATCCAAATGCTCTAGATGACTAGCCCAACTGAAGCTTACACATTGAACATAAGTAAATCCTTTCTTGACTCCATTGGCCAATGGCCTTGATGTTCCCTGAGTTATCTATCCTCGCCTAGCTTCCTTCTTTACCCATCCTTGTCTCATGGTGAAACCTTCCTTCCTGATTCTCAACAACCAAACTCAAACAATCAAACAAACAACCTTGAGCCTATAACTAGCCTAAGATCACAATTGCGAACTTCAAAGACATATATCCTTTGATAATCATAGAGATATCGCTCTCTGGACCTAGGAGGGCTAGATCCTAAGGTCTGAAAGTGGTTCTATGTTGTCTCATCTTTTGGTCTCTGTCAACCTGGCCAAAACATGGGAACACCAACAATATCAACCCAAAACCCTTAACCACCTGCCACTAACACAAAATTCTTGATTATTTTACCATAACCACTAAAAAATAAAACCTTTTACCTATGTTACCCATAACCATTATAATTCAAATAATTACAATATTTAATTCTCAACCAGTAACTTATATAATAATTTACCTCTTATATAACCATTTACCATGAGATTTGTAATCCCTAACATTTATCAATTATCCACTAGACCTTATAAATCCTAATCACATATCCATTAACCAATATAGAAATTAACCACTATTACTCTTAATGTCCCTCTCATTTGATTCCCAAGTCTTAAATTCTATGAGTGTCTTTTTCCACTACCCACTATAACATCTAAACCTTACAACATCTTACACCCTTGATAAAACTAAATTCTTACAAATTCCAACCCTTGTGAATGTATGGAATATAATAACTAAAATTTAACCTTATAAATAATAATACAAGTAACTCCTAAAAATTAATACTTAACACTTACTTCTATTTCCCCTAAATCCTAAACCCAAAACCTTAACCATTTGAACCCCTGGTAAAAAAAAATCAAGATCAATACTTTATCATTATCACCCCTAACCATCATACAATTAACAAATAGCCTCATCACCACTATGCACTAAGCCATAACAAACATAATCCTTATATTTAAACCCTTATAGTTGATCACTCTTATAATATTTTGTTCATTTTAACCTAAATCCATTTCCTTGGATAACACCTTAACCATTATAACTACCAGAACATATAATTCTTCACCCTCATGACACCAAATCGATGGTTTCATTATCCTAATCCTTTAACTTTTAACAATTGTAAGCCTTAACAACTATAAGCTCTAATTTATGTTATTGTTAACAATTATAACCCCCCAACCCCTATAAACCAAACCACTATATCCCCTACTACTCATGAATCCTAATACCTAATGAATATATCCCCAAATCCCTAATACTTGTATCCTATACTCCTATTACTTAACCCATTAAACCTAAACAAGAAAAAACTTACTCCAATAAAATTTGACTCGTAACTATTTTATATTTTATAACCTGTAATCCTAATATTTATAACCCAAGATCCATAACATTCCTAGTCACTTAGCCTAAAAAATTAACCTCTATTTCTTCTACAGATCCTCATCACAATAATCCAATAACCCCATATTATTAAAACATCTAACCCATGTAGACCCCAATATATATAATACATGCTATCCTTGATCCCTAAATACTACATGACATAATTAATAACCCTTCCCTTCTATTATCACCAAATTGATTTTGATAGGCTGCTCATTAATCAACTTAATGTAACTCTTTCAAACCAATTTTGGATGAAGATTAGCCTCTTCAATTTGAGAGGCTCTCTCAAGGTAATTTATGATTTTAAATGGAAAATATAGTAGATGTCTAACTCTATAAATGTAACTTGATTGTGATTTTTTGCAGGTTGAAAATGTGATAACTTTCTACCATTGGGCTATGGGGTCAACATCAGTAAACTCAATGATAATATTTCTTCTTATGGAAACTGAGGCAAATGAAGGTTTCAATGAAAAGGTAGTACACACATACAATACAGGAAGAAAATAGTAGTTTAACCTCTAAAGGAAGTCGAAGCATGTCACCATGAGTTCTGAGTAATTAGATATCAGGATAACTGTAAATATTAAACATGAAATATATAGAACATAAACACATTGAGCACCTCCTTCAAATCTCAGGTAAAGAATCAAATATCACTGTATATTACTGAAACTGAAAACTATTACAGAGTAGCAGTTTAGTACAATATTCTCCAACCCTTTGATATTCAATCTTCTGTCTATAAATAGACTTCTTTTACGTTACATTGGATTCAAGATCATCGAACCTTTACTCTAACAGCTAATCATAACTAACACATCTATTTCTGGAACATAAAAAGACACCTATCCATTTAAGAGTTATTCTCCTAATAGGACTCTAGTTATATTTATTACAAATACTAACTAAAGGAGTGCATAATTACATCAAAAGTAGTTAGGTGCTCGAATTTCACTATCCTTCATCAAGGAATAAATTCCCTCATTGAACTACAAAACAATCATCCTATATTTAAGGAAATGATGACATGACATTTGCTATTTGTCCTTCTTGCGGGATAAATATATGATGTTTTCTAGCTGCATATCTTCACTGACTTTCTCTGCCCTTTTTCTCTCCATGGCCTTCTTTGGAAACCTAGTCATTGGCTTCCTTTGCTGAAATATGAAGCCAACATCCTCTCCTACAAAATCCATTTTCTTGACATACTTACCTTCCTTCAGTTTCCTTCGATCACCTTCAATGTCTTCTGCTTGCACTATTGGGGACTCCTCAATATCTATTTCATGTATGATATCTTCTATATTTCCTTTGTCGAATGTATGACTCCTTGTTATCCTCTTACTACTTTGTTTTATAATATTATGTTTATGTTTTGCAGGTGCTGGCTGAGGGATATCAGTTTCTTGCAAAGGTTCTTCTTCAATGTCCATTGGTTCTACATGAGATTGTCTTCTTTCTTCTTCAACTGCTTCTATTGCAGCTAGGGATGTAGTAGTTTTAGGTTTTGAAACTTTATTTGGAGTCACTACATCTATTTCATACCTACTCATAAACATAAAAGAGGTCCAATCTCTATTTAAACTTTTCAATTCTTCCAGCACTAACAGTTTTATCAGACCATCGTGAACTAGTGATGTCTCATTACCTTCTAACTTGACCTGAACTCTATTTGACATATTTCCCCAACTCCTGTATAAAAATAAGGGTAGGTCAAGTGGTTTCTTACCAACAAAATGTAGAAGGAGTCTAATATGATAGGAATAGACCATGTGGAATCTCCCTTCATAGGTGAAGTAATTTTGGATCACCAGTAGCAACTTTGCATAATCCTCCTTCATATAACCTCTAGGGATGTCATTTTTCATGTCAGCTCCTTTGTTCTCCTGCTTGGGAAATTATCCATATCCTTGCATTCTGAAATTTGTGCCTTTAAACCATTCTTCACCACTTCTAGGAATTTATGTAGCTTGTGATATGATCTTTGGTGACACTGTGAGATTAAAAATCCCAACCTTCGATGTTGTCCCTGTAAAATTGGTGGCAAAGTCTTTGGATACATGTAGATGGAAACCCTATAAATTTTGGCAGAACTATAGGCAGCCCACCTTCCTGAAAGCCTCCACAGTAGTGAGATCTTCATTCAGAAGCTTCAAATCCATAGGCTCATACTTTACGTAGTAGTCACCCTTATTTATTTTATTTTTCAAAGGCATGGATGCTTTATAAACCTTCGCTGCCTTGCTTATTGATGACACTTGCAAAATTGAAGTTGAACATCAACCTGCTTGGTGTGGTGAAGTAGCCTTCAAATATCGATAGTGGGATACTTCACATGCCAGGATTAAACACTGAATGACAAAGAGCAGCTTGGGGTAAAGTTTTAAAGATAATTTGACAACTTGGAGTTTAATGATGATACATGTGACCATAAAATACCATAATGATAGTAAATACAGTTATTCATGCTAGGGAATCATCATAACAAGCTAAAATGACCTCACCCTTTACTTGTCTTATCAAAATTTGACACGTCACACCACTTTGACACTTTCTGCAGAAAAACCTAGTTTCGTAGCGAAAACTATTTAACTGCTCACAAATTCGCTACGAACTATGAAAAACTGACAAGTGGAATTTTTTGTGATTAAAAGGCATGGGGATGAAAGCTATATGATATGAGGTTGATTTGACTAAAATTACATGATTTAGAGGGGGGGTTTAAACATAAGGTAGACATCATCAAATGAAAATTTTTCAGAAATTTCATGAAAATGACTTATGAGACCACATCAACCTAGGTGAATGACATGTATGACCCTATCAATGAAATTGTTAAAACTAATGATTGATAACATCTTATTTTCATGATCTCTAAAGCTTATAAATCATTATCTCAACCCCTTTTCCCCTATAAACTCTAAAAAAATCCATATTATCTTAAAAATTTTATATATTAACCAATATGACCATGAACCCATATAATCATTAAATGCTTAAGTATGATTACCATCAATTATCCCCTACCCCTTTTAACTCCAATATCTTATAACTTGTAATACTTATCAATATACTCTCTATTCTCGAAATTTCAGCTCCTAAACCATATAACCTATATCTACTATGCCTCCTAATGAAACATTTTTATAACCCATAACCCTTATATCCCTTAATTCTTATTTATTTTTACCCACATCTTATAATCTATCATCTTTAAAACTTGTAATGTTTAATGATTGTTACCACCTCTTTCCACTCTAAAAGCTATCATATAACCCTTATATCTACTAGTTAGCAATATATATAATCAATAACCCATTACATCCTAATCACTAACAAATATCCTATAACTATATCACTTTTACCTTTCATACATGTCTGCCCACCATTATCATGTATCCCCTAATCTTGTAACCCTTAAACCATAGAATCCCTATCCCTTAAGCTCTGACTAGTGATATGTATAACCCTTAATCAATAGAAATATTGATCATTATCACCCCTAGCCATAATACAGCAAAAGGATAACCTTATCTCCACTATAAAAATAAAAATTTATTTCAAATTATAATTATAAAAATAAAATAAAAGTTTACTTAAAATAAAATTTATAATCTTTATTTAAATTTCAAATAGTAATATTTAATATAATATATAATATATATTACATATAATATATATTATATAATATATTATATATATTAGATATAATATATATTATATAATATATATATTATTATATATAATAGGACTGTGGGCATTGTGTTGAGTATTAGAGAAGGGATTTGAAAAGGCATTGTGTTGAAAAAACGTTAAGCAGGAGAGCATTGGCATTGTATTACATGAGAGCACCAAAAAAGCACAAGTGGTGACAAAAAAATGAATTGAGTGGATGGGTGTGTCAGGTCCCAAAATTTTCATATTTAATACATTTTGTTGCCCCATGATATCTTGTTTTACCCCCTTATTTTACCAATTTTGGAACTATTACTTAGTACTACCACCTCCTTTTGACATAATCATGAAGACTTGTGTTTTAATTACATAATATTTTAAAATTCAATAGGTAATCATTATTTGTAGTTAAATTATTTTGATTATGATTATTAAAAATTTATTAATCAAGGTGTATGTAGTTCTTGCACTCTATAATAATCCTACACCATAATCAAGGAATACACTCTTTGGGGATCCTGCACTAAATTCAAGTATGGACCACCTCATTATTCAAAATTGCCTCGAATGCTAGTGAGTAAATGACAATACGAGTACCATACTGTGATTATCTTGGAGTTATTCATTGGCCAAGGCACACTTATTTATTTTTCTATCAGTAATAGGCCGAGAAAAGAGGAGTCATTTACCAAAAACATTTTCCATGTATGTTATTCAACTTCTCTATTTGAACTTTGGCTGCACCATAACTAGATATGACTTTTATCTACAAAAATTTGTTACGATTTGTATATGTTCAATCTATATTTGATTAGGTTTTTCATATCCTGATTTGTAATGTAAAGAGATATATATAAAAAACAATGGTGTTGAGCTTGGGGGAGAAAAAAAATCCATTCCACACCCTCATGTTGGTAGATTAAGTTCTGGGGGTTACCCCCCTTTGATAAGCTAGATCTATATCATTTAGATAATCGTGTATTGAAATACTAAGCTTCACTAATAAAATTTAAATGCCAAATTATTATCCATTCTTTTCATTTTATGAAATGATATATTTCATTATGTAGTTTAGTCTTATTTTAAGAGGGTGCAAGCTAGTTGGTCAAGGGCCCCACCAACCTAGCTCGACACACCTTCATTAGATCAGTATTGTGTGGTCTTTTTACTTTCACACTAGTGTTGGATTTTTTGTAGTGTATTTACATTAGTTTTTTGTTTTGGTTTATATGTACTCTGGTTTGGTTTACCTTTACATGTTTTCTTCTTCAAATATTTACTTCACATTTTGGGTTGTGGTTATTCCATGTTCATATCTAAACATGATATTTCCATAAGTGCATGCAATACATTTCCTATTTTGTATAAACTGGATTGTCCAAATAAAATTTTTACCATAATTATATTTTGTATCTTCTTAATGAAAGACTCAATGCGAGTATGTCTCTTGGGTATTGGTAGATCTCAGACCTAAAATGTTCTAAGATTCACAGTAGTTCATCATTAATATTAAACAAGATCTTGTATGAAGCTCTTGAGTCATTATAGACCCAAGTGCTGAAGGCATATTGAATTTTTTAAAATCCCCTATCTCTACGTGAATGTAGCATATCTGAGAGTACTAAAATCCTAGATCACTTCAATAATAATTTGGGTTATGTATGATAGCTTCAATGTGTAATTGCAAAGGCTGCATTCTTGTTGGTTCACAACAAATCCAATCTCAACCTTTCTTTGTTAGATATGAAGTACATTCCCCTATTTTCTTTGTTGAGCTATCAGGACCTATTGAAACCTCTATTTTTATAACATAGGTGCTGGAATATTCTTTCTCTATAGCTATATCATTCTAAATGAACATATTTGGAGTTGATTGACTAGAGTTTATAGATCATTGTTTGCTTTAATTTCTAGAGTTTATAATTTTGGATAAGTGATTGGTATCTGCATAGAGTAAACACTTGTGGTACAAAAATTTGTTGAGTGGAGGAATGTTTTTTGGGAGAAACTTGGCTATCTGAAGTTTGTTTTCATTTATAATTAATAATTATTATTTTCCATTTTTAGATTAGTAGAGTTTCTTATTTCCTATTAGTTTATTTCATTAGAAATAGAGTTTCTCAAACTTATTGTTTTGGTTCCTTTCCAAGCTTGAAGAAGAGATAAGACAGAGGGTGATTATTTCTTGAAAGTGCACACTAGATGTTTGGACAATTGATTAGATGGATTTATACACTAGAGATAAGTTGAAGTCACCTTTTTACTTTTCTTTTGCATATGTAAATTGAAGAAGAAAACATAGCATAGTGCAGGAATTTCAATATTGATGGATTCAAACTTTGAGAGTTGAGTTTGGCAACATTTCAAGATTGACTAGAACTTTTGTGTGTTTGTATGAGCACTTTGGTTCATTAAAATAGTCTGCAAGTTTGGTTTTTTCAATGATTAAAAGGGTGGAGTGAACAATGTTGAAAATGTAACTAGTTTTGACCTTCATAATGGACGTACTCATTTCAATATGTATCCTATGTAACAAACACGAAAATAAGAAAGATAGTTATTATCATTAAACCATGTGTTTCATGATAATTATTGATGGTCTTCTAGGTAAAAGCATGTTCTTCAAGATTCTAGGGTTTGTTAGGTATTAATATTTATTTTCATGAGTCAATGGAGTTAACATCATGTCTATAAGACCCTTCCAGGAAATTTGTAATTGTAAAAAGAATGATTTTTGAGTCTAGAAAGTCATGGAATATCCAAGAGTACAAGTCGGCCCTAGGATCATCAAGTAGGACTAAAGGAGGAAATTTGACACCTTGAGGAGGCTATATAAAGGAGAAATTTAACTTCATTTGGCACACACTCACTCAAAATTTTGATCGACAAGAAAGAGTTCGATCTGTAGATGGGAAAGGAAAAAAAGTAGAGTGAAGGTCTTTAATAAGTTGGAGGATGCAATTTCTTATTTTTGGGCTCTACCTCTCTCACACGTGTGAAATTATATGGTTTCTAAGTTGTAGAAATAGGTTGAAGTTGTAGGTTCAAGTTGTAGTAGGACGAATTGCAAAATATGGTAGTTGGAAAACCCTTATCTTGACCTTGGGAGATCTATATTTCTCTAAGTAGGTCACAAGAGGAGGATATATTAGGGTTTCTAAGAAGTTACAATGACGAAGTTTCTAGGTTAAAATTATAGGTCAAGTAGCAGTGTTGTAGCTGGCAGGTTGAAGCTATAGGCTGTAGCAGTTTGGTCCAAAATTAAGGAAGGACTTGAGAAAGGGCCAAATTGGTACTCAGAGAAGGACTTGTTCTAGGGATTGGGTCATTGTATATCATTTGAATCAGATTCTAAGAAGAGAATAATTGTTGTGTTTTCCCCTAGTTGAGAGCCTAATATTTGTGCCCTCTATTACTGCAATTTATGTTCTTGATATTTTTTTGATGAAAGATCTAACTAAGATAACACAAGAAAACTAAAAAGTTCATAAGAAAATATTAAGGTTATGTAAAATAATATTAATAAATGCCATTATAGATTTTACAACATGGTATTAGAGCTAAGGTGAACAAGGAAGGTAATTGGAAGGAATCTATAAATAATTGATAATCAAAAGATAAGAATATTTCAAAGCATGAACGAACAATACTACAAAGAAAATTGTCTCTTGAAGGGATCTGGTTAAAGACTCATTGGTAGAAGATCCTTCTAATATAGGTTTTCTAAATTGAAGAAGATAAATACTACATCGATCTTGCAAGGAGGGTGTTGATATCACAAAAAGGAAATATATTTGCAACACATCAATCCTAGAATTTTTTGGTGGAGGAATCCTAGGGAACAACTTTCGAGGACATCATCAAGAACTTTCCAAAGGTATTGAGATAATAAAGAAGGTTGGAGACATCAACAAGAAGAATCTTGGTTGTCAAGTAAGTTTCAAATAATTACACTATGTTTGACTCTTCAAGTCATATGGGTTCTTTCTACAAGGAGAGAAATAAGCTTGCTGGGGCTTTGAACTATCTAGCATGGAAGAAAACAATTGTCTTGATATTCACATAACAAGAAGTAATGGGATATATTACTGGGGAAATTACTGAACCTAAGAAACATGAGACACAAGAACTAGAAACATATAAGAAAGGGGAAGTAAGAGCTCAAGGGATCATAGTTGAATCAATTAGGGGTTCTCTTGTTCGATTCATTGCAAACTTGAAGACTTCTAAGGCTATGTATGATAAGGGAGTGAACTTATATTCAATGTTGGCATGAGGGGTCCTGACCTAGGTTCGGATTTTATGGATAAACCAACAAACCCTCCAACTATTGGCCCTTTAGGCAATGGTCTGCTTGCAGAGATCAAATTCTCACCTAAAGTAGTATGGGGCAGTGTTGGAACCAGGTTTCTGTACCCTGAGAGAGAATTTAATGAAGTGGTCCTTGGCAAAACCCTAAGTGATCTTCTATAGATGTGCACAATCAGTTTATAGAAGAATTACATAGCATGCGCAATTATTAATAGAAATCACATAAATACTATCTCTCTTAGTGCAGATAACATTCAGAAGTATATATATATCTTACTCAATGTAACACTTAACAGATATCAAATACTCATGCATAAACATATCAAGTAGCTTGCACATTCATAAATAAGTAAAAAAATATCACGATCTTGTCAAAGCATAAACAGGAAACACATAACACAGAGAGCTTCGCCAAAACTGAACTGTCTTTCTATTATCTTCTAATCTGTCAATACATTAGTTGTTTTTCCTTATAAAACCTTACCAAAACCCTTACAATCCCTCCCGCGAACACAACCAGGGGAGTCCGCACACAGCCAGGACTAGGTCTCTGTGCACACAGCCAGCAGGAGACTTTCACCCAACCCAAAACCCTTATAGACACAAATACTATCGCAATAGCACTATCTCATAACATTCATTGACTTCTTATGACTTGAGACTACTTATCTTAGACAAACTCTATCTATTTATAATATGCCTAGCGCAGATGCTATGGTCTCAAACCATGTTTTGAGGCCCACAGTTTACATTTAAGCTTAATTACATCCAAAATTGAGGAAAAAAACCCTTTGACTTCATCTGCGCAATGCACACATACAAAAATCATATTTGGAACTTGTGCCTCGACAGACCCCGCTCCAACAGGCCCCCAACACAAACATGTGACCCATCCCAAGTTATTGAGGCACTGTATCCTTTGTTTTATTCTTGAGCATCTTGACAGAATGGATCTTCTCATGATTCAATGCGCAACAAATGGTCTAGCCCAACATTTAATTCTCCTGGTTTTCCCAGCAATAGAACCATTTGTTGGCTTGAGGGGTCCTAACCCAGGTTTGGAGTTTATGGTTAAACAAACAAACCCTCCAACTATTGTCCCTTTTGGCAATGATATGGTTGCGCAGACCAAAGTCTCACCAGTAGCAGTATGGGGGGGGTGCTGGAACCATTTTTCCACACCCTGAGAGAGAATCTAATGAAGTGCTACTTGGAAAAACCCTAAGTGATCTTCTATAGATGTGAGTAATCAGTTTATAGGAGAATTACAGAGCATGCACAATTATTAACAGAAATATTGTCTCGCTTAGTGAAAATAACATTTAGAACTAGATCTATATATTACTCAATGTAACACTTAACAAATATCAAATGCCCATTCATAAACATATCAAGTAGCTTGCGTATTCATCAATAAGTAAACAAATACTATGATCTCATCAAAGCAAAAACATGAAACAAATAACACAGAGAGCTTTGCTAAAACTAAACTGTCTTTCTATTATATTTCAATCTGTCAATACATCAGTTATATATACTTACAAAACCTTACCAAAACCCTTACAATCCCTTCCGCACACACAGTCAACAAAGTCTCCACACAGCCAATCCTAGGTCTTTGCGCACACAGCCACCAAGATCCTTTCACCCAACCCAAAAACCTTACAGACGCAAATAGTATCAGAATAGAGCTATTTCGTAACATTCATTAAATTATTATGACTTGAGACTGCTTATCTTATACAAACTCTATCTATTTATAATATGCCTAGCACGTAGATACTATGGTCTCAAACCATGGTTTGAGGCCCACAGTTTACATTTAAGCTTAATTACATTCAAAATTGAGGCAAAAATCCCTTTGACTTCATCTGCACAGCGCACACATAGAAACATACACAAATCATTTTTGGAACTTGTGCATCAGGGGACCCCGCTCGAACATGCACCCAACACAAACATTTGACTTTTCCCGAGTCACTCAGGTGTTATATCCTTTGTTTTATCCTTGAGTGTCCTGACAGAAGGGCTCTTCTCCTGATTCAATGCATGATAGATGGTCTAGCCCCACATTTAATTGTCCTAGTTTTACTATAATTTCAAAATCATATTCCTAGGATAACAATAACCACCTGTGGATATTCCCCCCCAACACAGGCTTGTTGACTAGGTACATCAATGCAGAATGATCAGTGAAATTTTTTCTTCCAACAAATAATGGTGGAATTTCTGCAACTAATATACCATTGCGAGTCCTTCCCCTTCCGTGGTTGAGAAATTATTCTTCACGCTTGAGAGTTTTAGATTGGCATAATAAATAGTATGATCAATTTCTCCTTCCCATGGCTGCACTAACACAACTCCCAACGCAATACAGGAGGCATCCACATGTACATGAAAAACCTTGGACCAATTCAGGAAGAACAGGATGGGTGCAGTGAACATATTTTCCATTAGCAGTTCAAAACTCTTTTGGCAATCCTCATCCCAGCAAAAAGTTGCATATTTATTTAACAAATTTTCCATGGGCACAGTTATGAGCGCATATCCCTGAATAGAATTTCTATAATACCTAGTATGCCTCAATACTGAACGCAACTGCTTACTATTCTCAGGTACTTCCAAATTAACTTTTACAGCAATCTTGGCAGGATCCACAATAAATCCCTGCTCGCAAACAATGTGTCCCATCAATATTCTAAAAGGTACATAGAAAATACACTTCCTCAGATTCAATGAGATCTGATACTTCCTACAAGAATCTAGCATTAAGCGCATATTGGACACATGCTTCTTTAACAACCCAAAGACAATCCAATCATAAAAATATACTTCCAAAAATTGGTGTATGTATTCTTTAAAAGAAACAACGACTACGTGCGAGAAAATGGTAGGGGCATTCTTCAATCCAAATGGCATCATTGTATATTGGAAGGACCCTCATTTAGTAGCAAAAGTGGTCTTACTCCTATCTTCTGGTGCAATCTAGATCTGATGATAGCCTGAGAACTCATCTGTAAAATAATATTCTTCTTTTCCTCCAACATTATCCAAGATTTCTTTTGAGAATGGAGTTGGGAATGGATCATGCACACAAGCATCATTCAGTTTGTGCAGATCAACACAAATTATGATTTCTCCCTTGGTATTCTTATCTTGTACCGTCATTAGAATTACCCATTAATATTCTTCCACAGGCTCAATGATGCCTACTGCCACCATTTTGTCGAACTCTTCTTTCTTTTTCTGCTTATATCTGGGGTTCAGCCTATATAGGCGTTGTTTCACAGGGCGCGTATCAGGTTTTAATGTGATTTTCATCACTCCCAGGTCCCCGATGATTCCCTTCAATTCTAAAAACTTTGTAGGAAACAGATCCTGATATTTTGTCAGTAACTCAGCAACCTTGCCTATTTTATCATCATCCCAGTAGTCTCCAATATTGGCTAGCTTAGGTTGTTCTTCAATTATAATATTCACCTGTCTTAATTTCAACGGATTTGTCGAATTGTCATATTCAGCAAGGTGATTGAGCGACCAACCACTGCATGCTAGCCTTCAGATTCAACAATCATGATATTCCTTGGATCCTCATCATTTTTTTCCACTATCAGGTTTCTGCAATTCACAATGGCATTCATCTACGCATCCCAAGCTGGTGGTGTGCACTTAATCATAGGCTTACTAGAATCAAAGATGATTTCTTGAATATTATGGAGATCCTAGTCAATTATTTCAAACCCACTTTCAAATCTAAAGGTAAGAATAAAATTGTCTACCAGCATAGACCAGTCATTAGTGCCTTTGCGCAACTTTGTTTCCAAGTACCATTCAATTGGCACCTTTCCCAATGTATGAATGAAAATATGAACACATTTAGGTCTTGGTTCTACACCCCATACCTCATTCCACTTGGCAAGATGTCTGCGCGGATATTCTTTGGAAAAATATAAGTCCTTCTCTTTAATTACTGGTCATTCAAATCGCAAACTCATCATTTGCGCACATTCCTCCCAAAATTAGGGGAATTTTGAGGTCTAAAATGGGCCTCCTAAGAAAAATGTACAAAAAAATAAAAATTTTACGAACCAGTAGGATTCAAGATGATGATGTCAACCATGGGGGATGATTCACCATTTTTTAAGTAAAACGGTAAAAAGATTATAAAATAATAAAATAATAAAACTACTTTTTCAAATCCTATTTTCAACTTATATCCCAAATTTTTTACTCAAATTTCAAGTGGGAGTACTCATTGGATGTAAAATTTAATTCCTCATCTAAGGAGTACCCACGCTGCATTCTTTCGATGGACCCTGCTACACGAAAAATGAGAAATACATAAAAAACGGGATTGCAATCATTTTTTTCATGTATTTTTCATTCTTCGTGTAGCAAGACCCATTGCAAGTATGCAACATGGGTACTCCTTGGATGATAAATTAAATTTTTCATCCAACGAGTATTCCCTCTCAAAATTTGAGTAAAAACTTTGGGAGATAAGTTGAAAATATCAATTGAAAAAGTAGTTTTTTATTTTTTCCCTCTAAAATTTGATGTAATCAAATTTTATTTCATTATTTCCACTATTATTTCATAATTTCCTTAGGAGGCCCATTTTAGACCTCAAAATTCCCCTAATGTATCCCATATTATCCTTGTGTGTTTCCCACCATATTGCTAGGGTAGCGCGCAAGCAAACATCCAAAGCCTGGAATCTATGTTCTATAGGCACAGACCATTCCATCTCTCCTAGGAACATGTTTACATCAATTGAGCCATCATAATGTGGGATATCATGTACCTAAAACGTTATGCAATGTAGAGCACGAGTGACACAATGACAGTGCAGCACAAACACCTCATGCAGTCAGTTCTGCCAATTATCTAGTTCTTCATCAGAGTCTTAAAAACATGAATTATCCCTCTCCCACTTAAGATTCCCATATTTTTTCGGATTAATCCAATCTTCTTCACGCAAAGTTAGCTTATATATTTGGTCAATCTCACCCTCAACGCACACTGGTTCAGTATACCTTTGACCTTTTGCAAGATTCTGAGGAATGATTACCCTAACTCCATTGCTCTCAACTTACATCCTCCTTTTCGTCATATTGATAACACCATCCATTTCAATGGCCCAATCCAATCCTATAAATTCAGGATAGGGATCAGTGTCATCTACAATCTGTATGACTTCAAAGTCTGCCAACACCTTAACACCTTCTATATTAACCACAACTTTTGACAACCTTCCCAAAGGAATGATCTTCTGTTTATTAGCCATGCACAGTTGGATAATAGACCATTCCATCTTTGGCTCTCCCATGCACTGCCATTTTTGTTTAGGTAGAACATTAGCATCTTATCCCAAATCTAGAATGACTTGGTCCATCTCATAAGCACCAATCTGCAGAGTGAGACACATCTCTTCTTGTTCTTATAGGTTTTGTTGGATTCTCGCTATTCTACCATAGGTTTTTCCTTTTCTACACAATTATCTATCAATGCCTGAAAATTTTCAATAGCCTTCTTATTGCGCAACAACTTCATGCATGCTCATAAAAATGGCTTAATATCCTCTTCTCCTCTAACTTCCTTTAGTGTTCTACCACTTTTCTAAGTATGTCCTTCTACAAATTCTTTCCATGCTTCAATAAATTTTTCCTTTGTGCGATGAATATTAAAGCCTTCCTTTTTTTCAGGTGCTTTTTGATCCATACATCAGTGGAAGTTTTCTTCCCTTATCCTCATTGGTAGCTACACCACTCCTGGTAACTACATTCGCACAAGGATCTTCTTCATGAGTTTCTGCGTAAACCATTTGAAGATTTTGCATAGGGGTATTATTTTCCTGCATTTTAGCAATCAAGACAAGACACTATTCTATGACATGATCATGTTTTATACAGTACCTACAGGTCTGTCGCAATGTTTTCAGATAATCACGTGCATAATGACCATCATCACCACCATTATAGCAAATCACTTGTCATCTTCGTTGACCATTTGATCCACCTCCTTGGCCTCTTCCTCTACTCAGGAATCCTTTGCACCCAGAAGGGGATGTTGGTGATGTAGGCTCAACCTGCATTCTATAGATATCTTCTTTGTCCAACATCATATCATAAGTATGGCAATGCTGCTCATCATGCCCTAATGATGAACAAAACTTGCAAAATGGCCGCTTTAAGTCAGGATGATATTTTCAAATCCTTGGGCAATAATTTGTGTCATGTAGCCCAGTAATATGACATATAGTACACCGTACAGGGTTCTTTAATGGACTAGGACCTCCAACATTCAGATATTTGTTGGAAAAATGACACTGGTCTTTATGATTCCCACAAGCTTTGCATTTGAGACACCATACCTCTCCATAAACCTCCTTGCCTTTATCCTTGCGTAGATTTTGAATTTCCAGATGCATGGCTTCCAACTGACTCTGAATCTATTGAGTTTTAGCGCAATAGGTGTTGGGGTAGCTTCTAGGTTCATTGCAACTTCTACAACCTCAACTTGTGTGGAAATATTTTGCTGACCTAATGGCTGGCGCAGATGTGGGAGAAACATAGCAATGAACCATTCCTTATGTTGAGTATCATCAATCACAAATCCACCATCTTTGATGACGCGCTTCAATGTTTCATCAACCTCCCATACAGATTCATTAGATTCTTAGCTAATATCCTTCATTTCTGTCACGAATTGCTAATATGACTTAGGTTTCTTAAACTACTCTTTTAGGGTTGCTTTAATTTCTTCTAAGGTAGCATTAGGGTTTTCTTGCACATACCTAATGTACTATTCTAGTGTGCGATCTTGGAATGCAGTAGCCAGCTACGATTTTCTGATATAAATATTGTTTACTTGTTGAGCCTACCATATGACCTTAGTTACAAACCAAAAGTGATCAGTGTCTTCATTTCCAATTCCTCTGAAATTAGGTAATTTCATGGATGTAGCCATATCTATTTCAGGAGGGGGTGGAGGTGGAGATGGGCGGCACGGTGAGGTAGGCGATCTGTGATGTGAGGTCAGAAGTGGAGTGGATGGAGTGGAAAATAGACTCAAGGGTTTCTGATATGACGAGCTTTCTTCTTCAGAGTCAGTTTCTAGTTTAGGCTCACTATCAGTTCTAGGCTTCAGATGGCTATAAAAGGACCTTTTCAGAGCCTTCCTGGTAAATTATTTGACTATGTGTAACTGAACCTTTTTTATGCATTCAAGCACTATGTTTGCACAAAAAACCTCGTTCAGACAATATCATTTTCAATAATAATTTCAATGAGCACAGAAATTTACCTCTAGGACCTTTGAAAAACCTTCTTTCTACTTCAGAATATAACACAAATTGGTCAACAACAAATTCAGTCACAAATCTGCCCAGAATGAGATCGATCCAATGATCTACCGCACGAGTGATCTTATTATCAAACTTCTCTACTTTTTGGATCAATTTAGGAGTCCACTCACTAACTACGTCATCCATGATGCGATGGTGGAACTCAGCTAAGTGCAATAACCACTCCTGTAGTTCCTGTGAAAAGTAATAAAAGAAAAATTTGTGCACTTCTATAAAAATATACTTTTGTACCCATTTTTCATTAGACAATTCAATGCTTTTATTCTCTTGCAGTGCAAATTCAAGGATATTCCTATCCAACCAGTCTTGTAATTCATTGTACGACAGATGCCAAAACATAAAATCTCCTTCAAAATTATGATCCCAGTCGCAACAATGGAACCATTTTTTGGCATGAGGGGTCCTGACCCACATTCAAGGTTTATTAATAAACCAACAAACCCTCCAAATACTGGCCCTTTTGGCAATGATCTGGTTGCGCAGACCAAAGTCTCACCCGAAGCAGTATGGCGGGGTGTTGGAACTAGGTTTCCACACCCTAAGAGATAATTTAATGAAGTGGTCCTCAGAAAAACCATAAGTGATCTTCTATAGATGCACACAATCAGTTTATAACAGAATTATAGAGCATGCACAATTATTAACAGAAATAAAAAAAATCTTGTCTTGCTTAGCGTAGATAACATTCAGAACCAGATCTATATCTTAATCAATCTAACACTTAAAAAATATCAAATGTTCATGCATAAACATATCAAATAGCTTGCACATTCATCAATAAGTAAAAAAATATTGCAATCTCATCAAAGCACAAACAGGAAACACATAACACAAAGAGCTTCACCAATATTGAATTGTCTTTCTATTATCTTCCGATATGTCAATACATCAGCAGTATGTCCTTACAAAACGTTACCAAAACCCTTATAATCCCTTCCATGCACAGCTAGCAGAGTTCGCACATAACCAAGACTAGGTCTCCGCACACATAGCCAGCAAGAGCCTTTCAGCCAACCCAAAATCCTTACAGACGAAAATACTATCAGAATAACACTATCTCATAACATTCATTGACTTTTTATGACTTAACGCTAATTATATTTGACAAACTCTATCTATTTATAATATTCCTAGTGCGCAAATACTATGGTCTCAGACCATGGTTTGAGGCCCACAGTTTACATTTAAGCTTAACTACATCCAAAATTGGGGCAAAAATACCTTTGACTTCATTTGCACAACACACACATACAAACATACAAAAATCATCTTTCGAACTTGTACCTTAGGGGACCCCGCTCCAACATTCAGTACGTACAACATGTCAAAATATGTTGTTGAGTAACAAGTTATAAAAAATTAACAGATCATAGGATGAGGATGTGGCATCCTTTATCATGAGAGTCTCTCAAGTAAGAGATCACATGCAAGGACTTTGGGAACCTATTATTGATTCAAAAGTGACCATTTTTGTACTAAATGCATTGCCACCAAAATGGAGCAACTTTTGAACAAGCATTTACTCGAAGAAGGATTCAAGTCATTTTGAAGAGTTGTGGTCAAAATGCATATTTGAAGAATCAAGGATCAAGGTCAATAATGATATTGGATTAGATGATAAATATCAAGCCTTTCTAGCTCGAGTCAAGAAGTTGAAGAAGGGAATGTTTGGTAAGTCCATGAAGAAAGGTATGTCAAAAGTGCGATGTTTTGGATGCAATGAATTTGGAAACTTTAAGAGTGACTTCCCAAATGAGAAGAAAAACAAGAGAAAGGAAAGGAGTGAAGCTCATGTAGCTGAGGCAATGGGAGAACCCGATAAGAAGTAAAATAAGGAAGAATTGAAATATCTTTACTACTAAAGAAAGTTCACTTAGTGTCAAGATATTTGTGAAGTTTAATATTTGTTTAGGAAAGTACGTTTTTTTTCATAAAATCATAGAAAGAAACACATGTTAGTAGCATGTCTAGAATTTATATGATTAAGTTTCTTTATAGAGATCACCTAGATATATGGATAGATATAACATATTTCATATTTATCATCCATATGTTGTCTAAAATTATGTTAGAGGTTCTTATCCTGCTTAGTTGAATCATCATGATTAAGGAAAGACCATAATTTTGAAAGGTATTTTTGAAATTCATCATGACAAGGTTAGTAGACATTCCATGTAACGTGGAATCAGTATTGGTAAAGGGATGAAAGAATGCAATGGGGAATTATGTAGGATCTTTGTGAGATATATAAAGCTAGATGATTAGATGAAATCATATGAGTGCATTCTATAATACATTGGATACAATTATTATGTGTATAATATTGTGGAAAGAAAGTTGGTATATGATGCTCTAAAAATAGGATTTGACTTACTTAAGGATGTATAAAGAATTTAATAATTTCTCTAGAATATATATACAATAACGATTAACATCTAGTATTGTGCCTGAAATAAAATTGGTAACTTGGTAATCAAGTTCTATTATTGGGAACTCTATTACATGAAGGAAGATTCAATTGGAGATGGACCATGAGGATATTGATCGAATGTGAAGGTCATCATGATGAGGTAAGTCTAATTTTATTATTGGTTATCTAGTTAACATCTTATTTTTTCTACCTTGTATAATGTTACAAGGATACATTATGGAAATTGAGGCGCGTTCAATTGTATGGATGAAATATATTGAGGGAAGCTTGATAGGTACCTGGAAACTATGAAATCAAGATGTGGACATCTTGCGATTAGAAGGTAGCAGTGTGAGAAGATAACCTGGAGGTCAAACGAAGATCACTTTCAAGAATAATTTATGGTCAGCTTGAAGTTTAGGAAGGATCAATGTAATGCCTTCATATTAAAGAAGAAAGTGATGAATATTGGGCCATAATATGTCAAAAGATTGAAGAGAGAAGGTGGCTCCATGATACCTTGAAGAAAATAAAGCTTAATGATACAAAGGAAAGAGGAGGCCATAAAACTATGGAGAACTATTAGTTTATACTCGTATGAAGACAAGTTGTAAGGCTTATGATGGTGACTTCCCAAATAAAAAGGAAGTTGGAAATATCCTCTTGATTTAAGAAGGATTAAATGAATCTCCTTGTATAGGAACAAGGTTATATTATCAAGGGAGAATAGAAACATCCTCTCGAGTTGAAAATCACATGTGAAATATCCTCTTCATGTAATGGATAAATAATGGTGAAGGATTGGATAAGAATATGTGGTTTCCTTGAGGATATAGCATCCAAGAAAGGAAAGGTACCAACAATCTTTGGGGATGGGACATGTATCCAAGAGAAGAATGGTCAAAGATGATCGATATTATTTGATGAATCAGGATTGGAGATCCAAGATAAGAATACTCTTAAAAGGGAATACCTTGTATAAATCTTGATGGAGTATGTACCTTGTAGAGGTAGTGTGATATCACATGTAAATCCTCCCAACATATTGCTCTTAATTAGAGTATATATTGTCCAGTTAGGCCTCAGAGACAGTGTTGGTTATGATGATGATTCTTACAATATGGATTATCAATATGAATCTTCTTGTGATAACTCTTCAGTTTGAGATATGATGTTTTATTAGTGGCACAATGATGAATACCTCCCTAGTTAATAGGGAGTGTTGAAAATGTAGCTAGGTTTGATCTTCATAATTGTTGTACTCATTTCAGTATGTATCCTATGTAACAAAAATGAAAATAAGAAATAAAGTTATTAATATTAAAGCATGGGTTTCATGCTCATTATTGATTGTATTCTAGGTAAAATCATATTCTTTATGCTTCTAGGGTTTTTTAGGTATTAGGATTTATTGCCATGAGTCAATGGATTCAACATCATGTCAATAAGACCCTTTAGGGAAAATTTTCATTGTAAAAGGAATTATTTTTAAGTCTAGAAAGTCCTGGAATATCCAAGAGTACAAGTTACCCTGAGGATCATCAAGTTGGCCTAAAGGAGGGAATTTTACCACTTGAGAAGGCTACATAAATGAGAAGTTCAAATTCATTTGGGACACACTCACTCACAAGTTCAATCTATAAGAAAGAGTTTGATATGTAGCCGCGAAAGGAAAAAAAAAGAGATCAAAGGTCTAGAATAAGATGTAGGACAAAATTTCTTGTTTTAGGCTCTATATCTTTCACATGTGAAAAATTATAGGCTTTCTGAGTTGTAGAAATAGGTTGAAGTTGCATGTATGAGTTGCAGTAGGAAAAAGTGCATAATATACTAGATGGAAGAAGGAAAACCATTATCTTGACGTCATTGACCTTGGGAGAGATGTCTTGCTCTAAGTAGGTGATCCATGTGGATATTAGTGGCCACCCACTTATTCCACTTAGGGCCCCACCATTGTTTCTTTCATTTTTTTAGTTTCCTTCATTATAGCACAATTTACTATTTTTAGCAGTTTTTCGGGTCCTGAACTTCTGGAGTCGTTTTGAGGCCTTAAGAGATTTTTTTTGCAAAAAATGAGAGAAACATGGAAGTTCCTCTAATGTTTCTCACATCAAAAGTTGTACTCCTTGGATAGATCTTTCTAACACAGTATTTTATTTTTCAAATAGAGATCGTATGCCAAATTTAAGTCCCCGGGAAGTTGATGTACTAGTTTACCCAAACGAGGCCCATAGTTTTGGCGCTTCATCTCCTAGGGTTAGGTTTTTGGATGTTTAGGGTTTTTCATTATTTCTAAATAATAAATAAGCCCTAGAGCCTCATTGTAACATAATTCAGAGGCTTGTAGCCACCACATATCTTCGTAGTGATTAGCTACCAGTGCACTAGCTAGTTTATTTCCATTCGGTCTTTAAGCATATTTCAGTTATTTGTTATTAATAAAATGAAGTTTTATTTCTATTGCATATTTGTGTTTATGTGTGTTTATGTATTTCATTTTGTTCCTCCATAAATTTGGATTAATGGTATTAGAGAGGTCTTCTCCTTCTCGATCCTTCTTTTCATGTCCCCAACGAGGTCGGGGTATAAGGAGTTAAGGATCGATCTAGTTGAACCTTTGCAAGGTCAGCCTCGTAAACCCCAACTACTGCTCATGGGGGAGGAAAATAAATATGAGGGAGAAAGATATCATATCAAAATATTTCTCGAGAAGGTCCTCGAGAAACAAAGGAATGTGATAATGGATAACTTTTCCCAAATCCTTCAACGGTTGCCCACCAACGGCACATCTACATCCAACAACCACTCTAGAGGCGCCACTCCTTTTAAGGTACAAGTAAACTTTAACATTCCCATATTTGAGGGAAAAATTGATGCAGAAGCCATAGATAGATGGTTGAATCTATTATAAGGATATTTCTCAATTTATGACTTTTCCGACCGAGAGAAGATTATTTCTGCACTCCTCAAAGCCACCCCCATGTTAAGGACTGGTGGGAAACCTACTATGAGAAAAAGGATGAGGGGAAACCTCTTTGTTCTCAACCATACCCACTTGGAATTCTTTCTGAGACACCATCAAGGAACAATATTATCCAGTGGGGAGCTATGATGAAAAGTACATATAATGGACTACGTTGTAGCAACAAAGGGATTAAGAGGTGCATGAGATGATAAATTTGTTCCATACCCTACGCACAAAGTTGGGTATGAAAGATTCAGAGAAAAATTTGGTTTTGAAGTACCACAATCATCTACACAGATACATTTAGGATGAAATGGAGTTCCTCGACATCTCCTCACTTGGTATGACATACTGGTATGCTGCCAAGATTGAGAAGAAATTCAAATAGAAGAAGCGAGACTTTGGATCCGCGAATCAAAAGAAAGGGAAACATGCCCCCAAACTGCAAAAAAAAGGAAAAATCCAAGTCATGGCAGCCCAAGGCAACCTTCCAAAGCCAAAAGAAAATAACAACACTGCAAAGACGAAGAAGGACATGGGAAAGTGGTATGAGTTCCATAAGAGCTCTACTCACAACACAAGTAATTTTTGGGCCAAGAAGTCACTAGTGGCCAATAGGAAGGTTTTTGAATCAGATGCATGCTCCGACTCTAAATGAGAACATCACAAGGGGAATGAAAAAGGGAAGCAGATTATCGATTTGGAGCCCAATGCCACCATTTCGACCACAAAGATCTAGAAGTATGAACCAAAATTTCCAGAGGAGGAGGAGTGTCTCTTCCACTCCCAAATGTGGGTAAAGGGTTCCCCACTACAATTCATTGTCGACAGTGGGAGCCAAAAGAATCTAATTTCAACAGATGTCATGACGCAGTTGGGCTTGCCAACCACATCACACCCACAACCATACACCATCCAGTGGTGTCACAAAGGATGAAATCTCTGCGTTAGGTAGTAGTGTCGCCTTCCCTACAAAATCAAGCCCTTCATAGATGATGTATTATGTGACATTGCTCCTCTTGATGTTTGTGATGTATTATTAGGCCAACCATACTTGTGGAAGAGACATGTTGTGTATGAGTACCGACATCATGTTGTTATTGTTACTTTGGGAAACAAGTTGTACATGATACCATAGGTATCACCGCCTACTGCTATCTCTTTGGTTACTGCAAAACAATGTAGTAAGCTGATTTCCAAAATCAGGAAATTTCTTTGCTTGATGATCTACCCTTAGTGCAAGAAGAATATTGTGGCCATGATATCTAGAGATGGCTATCCACGATATCCACGATATCTACATGACAACGAAAAACATACAAGGTCATGGTGGAGTACAGGTACATCTTCACCTCACTCGCAGGGGTACCTCCACACTGTCAGGTCAAGCACCCCATCGATTTGACCCCAAGTGATCTGTTGGAGCTTTGTTCTGGAGAATAATGAGATCAAGAGGTAGATTCAGGAGCTATTGTAGAAAGTTTACAATTGGCCGAGTTCATTGCCCTGTGGGAGCCCGATCATGTTGGTGAAAAATAAGGATGGGACTTGGAGACTATGTATTGACTATCAGGTGTTGAACAATATCACTATCTGGAATAGGTACCCAATCTCATAGATTGATGACCTTCTAGATCAACTCAAAGAGGAGAAATATTTCAGCAAGATCGACTTGAATTCTAGGTATCACCAGGTACTAATCGAACCCTCTGATGTGTGGAAGACTGCCTACAAAGCCAAGGAGGGCCTTTTCGAATGGATGGTCATGCCTTTCTGGTTGACGAATGCTCCCACAACCTTCATGAGGCTGATGGATGACATCATGTGGCCATTGACCAACTCATCTGTAGTAGTGTACTTGGATGACATCTTGATCTTTAGCTAGACTTGAGAAGAGCACCTCTAGCACATCCGACAGGTCCTCCAAACACTGCGGAAATACAAGTTGTGTGTCTATTTGGAGAAGTGAACTTTTGGCATGACCCAGGTTTAGTATTTGGGATACATTATTGATGAGCATGGGGTGCATGTGGATCCAACCAAGATCCAAGTCATTTAATATTGGCCAACCCCAACAACTCTAACAGAGATTCGAAGCTTTCTGGGGCTTGTTAATTTCTACCACAGGTTTGTGTTGGGATTCTCTCATATCACTTGGCCCTTGAGTCAAGTCACCAAGGGAGGAGTGAAATCAAAATTATTTTGGTCGGAATCTCAACATAAGTCATTTTTAGAATTGAAACATCACCTCTGCTCTGCCGCAATTCTCACATTAACAGACTTGCATCAACCATTTTAGGTCAAGATAGATGCATTCGAATATGCTATTGGGGAATTTCTTACTCAATAAGTGAATCATGTGCAATATCACAGTGAGACACTATCTGACACAGTCCATAAGTATCCCACTTATGAAAAAGAGATTTATTCCATTGTGCAAGCTTGTTAATAATGGAAGCATTACATTTCCTAGAAGGAAACGATCATACACACATACCGCCGACCCCTACAATTCATACAGATACAAGGGAAGTTGCAGAACGATCACCGTCAAAATTGGTCCACATATCTGCAACAATTTCATTTGAACATGATGTAAAACAATGTTGCATATTGTGTTAGGTCCCTATATTACTAGTGTAGTCCCTTATTGTTGTTAGTGTATCCCCCTTACTGTTATTGTTGTACCCCTGTAACCCCCACATTGTTATTATTGCGCCCTTACATTATTATTTTTAGGTTGGCTAGGATTATATTGTGACCCATTGGACTCCTGTATATAGGAAGGAGGTTTTTTCATTTGTATCATCCAATAATTTTTCATTTATGTAATATAAAGGAGGTTTCCACCTCGAAGTGGCTAATTTATAGGGCACTGATCTCTCTTTTCTTCTATTTTTGCAGTCGGTTCCATAACATTTCGTATCAGAGGTTTGGATTCTATGATTTCGCTACTCTAAATAATTCATGGTGGAATTTTTGCTATAAATGTTTTTCTACGAAGGTTCAGAAGTTGATATTTTTACCACACGACTCTGAAATCCTGAGGAACTTCGTGTAAAATTTTTAGATCTTGGTTCGCAATATTTTCAAAGATATGATCTATGGACGTTATGGTTTTTGCAGGCTCCATAATTTCATATAAAAGAGGTGACCATGGGAAAATTGTCGTAACTCTCTATCTGAGCAACGGATTGGAATTCTGTAAAAAGTGGCTGAAATCACATGGACTGTAGTATCTTGTGTATCAATTTCAGAGTTGAAGGAGGAAAATTGACACATGGAACGTCGTACTCGTTTTCTCTACTGAACTAGTCCATAATTAGGTCATTGTGGGATATTGGGCATAACTTTGTCTTGAAGCATCCAAATCAGGTCAGACTTGCAACATTTGAAATAAGCTTCAGAGGGATGCCACAAGACTAAATTTCAGATATTTAAGATCTGAAATCACAAAGGTAATTCAGTTTCAATATCGAGATCCTAAAAAGCAAGGAAAAGGTGTGAATTTTTTTTTCAAATAACATAAGTCTTGTTTGAAAAATCAGTTTGAAGTGATTCCAAGGGCATATTGAAGCATAGATATCAATATTGGGTTCTAAAGTGCACCCTAAAAATAATTCAACACCCATTAAGCCCTCAAAATACTATACTATGAATCATGAAGAGGAAGAGGTGAAACATGGTATATCAAAACTACAAGAGAAAGTGCACCAAATTTCGCTCTTGCAAACAGCATCAAAAAATGAAATGGAAGTTTTGAAGAAAGGCATGGAAGCTAAGATGGATGGTTTTAAGAAAGCCATGGAAGCTAATATGGATGGAATCTAAGCTAAGATGGATGACATCGACAAAAAAATGAAAGACAACATGGAAGATATGAAGAATGATCTAAAAGTAGATATGGAAGGTTTGAAGGAAGGTTTGAAAAAGTTCATAGAAGAAATTATTCCTATTGGAGAAAATTTAGTAGAGGAAACTCATGATGAGAAAAAAATAAATGTTAATCGTGATTTCATAAACCCTAACGTTGGATGGAAGACCAACCATATTGCAAATATGGATATGAGTAATTTTGATGGCAAGGATCCCGTAACATGGATACTACATATGGAGCAATATTTTGATCTCCATAATGTGCAAAACACACAAAATTTACGCATTGCAACTTTACATTTATAACAAAATACAATTGTATGGTATCGATGGCTTTTCTCTCATAAAAAAATTTCCACTTGGTCAATTTTTACAAAGAAAAGGATAGCACATTATGAGGATACAAATGGCAACACCTTCTTTAGCCAGTTGATCAATCTCAAACAAAAGGGTTCAATGGTGGAGCACATCGAGGACTTCCAAAAATTGAATATAAGGGTAGATGATATTCCAGAGGAACACAAGATTGACACTTGTATTAAAGGATAACAAACAATAGGTTCGCCTCGTGGTCATTTTTCATTACGTATGTGCATTTTTGTTGTGCACACTAATGTAAAATTATAAGCATTAGAAGGGGTCCTATCACTCACATCTATAAAGATGAAGTACATACTCAGACTCACAACCTACAAGGTTGACACCACAACAATTGGAAGAAAAAAGAGAAAAGGGCTTTGCTACAATATATTAGAAAGAGACTAAAGGTCATATGTGCTAAGAAGAAATTATTTGAAGGACGGGAGGAGGGAAGAAATGGACAAGAAACTTTGTAATAAGAGACATACACTAGAAGAAACCTAGATAAAGCAAGAAATGAGTCCAATTATCCTGTAACCCATTACTGTGAATTACCACTCCTCAAACTTCAATCTCAAGACAGAAGGACTTATCAAGAATGAAAGGTAAGAAGATTGACTCGGGTAGTACCCATAATTTTATTCATTGTAAGGTAGCCAAGGAATTGGATTGCTTCCTATACCCAGCACCAGAATGTCAAGTGATGGTTGCAAATGGAGGAACTATAAATTTCTCTAGAAAATACCATAATATCAAGCTAACCATGGGGGAATATGTATTGAATAGTCCAATTATTTCCATTCCAATGGGAGGCGTTGACGTTGTACTAGGAGTAAAATCGTTACAATCTTTGGGGATGGTAGCTTTTAATTTTCAATAACTTTACTTGAAAAAATTTTTGGAAGGAAAGGAATTTGAATTACTGGGTATCGCAGTGAAGCTAGGAAAGATAATAAGCTCTAATTTCATGACAAATCTTCTGAAAAAAAATGAGGCATAATTGAACAATTATGCTCACTAGAAGTTCCAACATCAAAATCATATATTTCTCCATATCTCCAAAAAGTCTTGGAAAATTATTCCAAGGTGTTTGAAACTCCCAAAGAGATCCCACCTATTCATGATCATGGTCATGTTATTCATTTGATTCCTGTAATTATTCCTCCAAACATCAGGCCTTTCAAATATCCTTATTTCCAAAAGAGTGAAATTGAACGTATGATTGCAGAAATGTTAGAGGTTGGTATAATTCAACCGAGCCAAAGTTATTTCTCTGCTCCAATAGTATTATTGCACAAGAAGGATGGATCATGGTGCATGTGTCCAGATTATAGGGAGCTCAATAAGCTCAATATTAAAGATAAATTTCCCATTCCTGTGATTGATGAATTATTGGATGAATTACATGGAACACTTTATTTTACCAAGTTGGATCTTTGTTCAGGATATCATCAAATTAGAATGAAGATTGAAGATATTCCAAAAGCAACATTTTGAATTCATGAGGTTCATTATGAATTTTTGGTCATGCCTTTTGGCCTTACCAATGCACCTTCTACATTTCAAGGGTTGATGAATTCCATTTTCAAGCCCTTCCTTATAAAATTTGTGTTAGTATTTTTTGATGATATACTAATCTACAATAGGTCTTGGAAGGATCATGTTCAACATGTTGACAGGGTACTTAAACTATTGGAGGAGAAACAACTATATCCAAAAACCTCCAAATGTTTCTTTGGAGTACAAGTGGTGAAATATCTGTTTCATATTGTATCTCACGAGGGTGTTAAGGTAGACCCTAAAAAAATTAAAGCCATTAAGGAATGGAAATTCCCCATAACCATAAAGAAGTTGCGAGGATTCTCCGTGTAACGGGGTATTATCGCAAGTTTGTTAATATTTATGGGATAATAGCAGCACCTCTAACAACATTATTGAATAAAGATGCATTTTCATGGACTCGTGAAGCAACTAATTCCTTTGAACATCTTAAAGAGGCAATGTGCCTAGCACTGGTCTTAGCTACGCCAGACTTCACAAAAACCTTTATTGTGGAATGTTATGCCTAAGGAAATGGAATTGGTTCTGTTTTAATGCAAGAAGTAAGACTCATTGCTTTTGAAAGTCTTCCAATCAAAGGAAAGTACTTACAAAAAGCTATTTATGAGAAGGAAATGTTGGAAATACCACATGCACTAAAGAAATGTTGACCTTAACTAATGGGAAGACACTTCAAGGTAAAAACTGATCATGATAGTCTTAAATAATTTTTGGAGAAATGACTATCTTCAGAAGAGCAGCAAAAATGGGTCACAAAGATGTTGGGTTATGACATTGAAATCATCTACAAAAAATAGAAGCTAAATGTTGTTGCAGATGCACTATCAAGAAAGGATGAATAGGTGGAAGCATTGGTCTGTGCCATTTCGAATATCCAACTAGATTGGATAACCAAAGCAAGGGATGAATGGAAAAAGAATGAAGAATTGTGGACACCCATTCAAAAGTTGCAGCAAGATCCTACTACATCTGATACATTTAGCTGGAAAAATGATTCGTTATGGTACAAAGATCACTTATATCTTTGTAAGAATTCACAACTAAAACAAAATATTATTTTTGAATTTCACACTTCTCCCTTTGGAGGATAGTCATGATTTTTAAAAAATTACCACAAGGTGAAGAAAGAATTTTTTGGGATGGCCTTAAATCTGATATTCAAAATTTTTTGGCAGAATGTTTGGTTTTCCAACAAAATAAAAATGATAAAATGAAGACCCCGGGTCTTCTACAACCTTTATCCATTCCAAGTCAACATTGGGAGGACATTCCAATGAATTTTATCATATGTTTACCTAATTTCGAAGGAAAGAGTGTCATCATGGTGGTAGTTGATAGACTTACCAAGTATGCACACTTTTGTGCATTATCTCATCCATTTAAAGCAAGTACATCTGCTACTGCATTTATGGAAACAATTCAAAAGCTACATGAAAACCCAAATATTATTGTAAGCGACAGAGACCCCATTTTTACTAGAAAGTTTTGGACAAAATTATTTTCTTGTTTGGGTACTCAACTAGCTCATAATTCATCTTATCATCCTCAATCCGATGGGAAAAATGAGATATTGAACAAATGTTTGGAAGGATATCTTCGTTTTTTTGTATCTAATAAACAAACACAATGGGTCAAGTGGTTACCTCTAGTTGAATGGTGGTATAACACTTCCTTCCATACTGCAACAAAAATGACCCCATTTATGGCACTTTATGGATATCATCCACCACCCATCACATCATATTTAAGAGAAAATTCTAAGGTTCAAGCAGTGGAATATCACGTCGAGCATCAACAACAATTTCTCCAACTCTTAAATGATAACCTAAATTTGGCACAAAATCGAATGAAACAATAAGCAAGTCAACATCGCAGCGAGAGAAGTTTTGATGTAGGAGACCGGGTATTTTTACGACTACAACCATACAAACAAATGTCCCTCAAGCAATATAAGAAGGATAATAAATTATCGCCAAAGTATTATGGTCCTTACAAGGTGTTGCAAAATATTGGTACTATGGCATACAAATTGGAGCTTCCTACTTCTTCTCGAGTTCATCCAATTTTCCATGTTTCATGCTTAAAGAAGGTTATAGGTGCCAAAATTCCAATCCCAACAATATTTCCATAACTTGATGAGGAAGGAAAAATTATATTCGAACCTGAAGAAATCATGGAAACAAGAACTCGACAGTTACAAAATCGATCAATTTCGGAGTATCTCATCAAGTGGAATAACTTAATCACTAAAGATTCTACATGGGAGGATGAGAATTTTATATAGAAGCATCCAGAGCTACTCGAGCGTTGAGGACAACAATTTTTTGAAGGAGAGGGGTATCTTAGGTCCCTATATTACTAGTGTAGTCCCTTATTGTTTTTAGTGTATCCCCCTTATTTTTATTGTTGTACCCATGTAACCCCCGTATTGTTATTATTGTGCCCTTACAATATAATTTTTAGTTCAGCTGGGATTATATTGTGACCCCATGGGCTCCTATATATAAAAAGGAGGTTTTTTCATTTGTATCATCCAATAATTCTTAATTTATGTAATATAAAGGAGGTTGCCTTCTCAAAGTGGTTGATTTCTAAGGCGTTGATCTCTCTTTTCTTCTATTTTTTGGAGTTGGTTCCATAATAGAATCAATCAATGGAAAACAAATCGTGGCACTAACCGCCATTCTATAATCTTGTGGGCACAATAATTTTGATTGGACGCTCCTCTACAAGAGTGATCCGGACTTCGGCCACACATACAAGACACTCTTGGAGGGTACGCAAGTTTGAAATTTTCACCTCTAGGATGCACTACTATATCCCCTAGGACACCTTTGTGTTTCTTCAAGCGAGCATGCCAAGATGATTTGGTAAGCGCACTACAGTCAATTCATTAGGAATTTTTGGATCAAGAAAATAGTGGCAATACTGTAGAACTATTTCTATTGGCCGAACCTTTGACAAGATGTCGGGAAGTACATCAGATCTTGTACTACTTACTCTATTGCCAAACTGACCATCAGTAAGGCCTCTATACTATGCTACCTACCCCTAGTCAACCTTGGGAATCCATCTCCAGGGATTACATGTCGGGCCTTCCTTCTATAAAGCATGGAAAAATTTGTGTTTTCATGGTTGTCGAAAGATTCTCGAAGATAGCCATTATGGCAGCCTGCAAGAAGAATACCACAGCAAACGCCACTGCTAAACTATTCTTTGAACAAGTGTGGGTGCACTTTGGAATCCCACAATCTATCATCTCATATCGGGACAGCAAGTTCCTCAATACATTTTGGTCCAGTCTCTGGTCAATGCTGGAAACCAAGCTCACCAATTCCACAACTTTCCATCCCAAAATTGATGGCCAGACAGAGGTCGTCAACAGGATGATAGTTCACATTCCCCGAATGTACAATTCAAAGAATCCACACACATGGGATGAGATAGTTCCCTATGTAAAACACATTTATAACCCAAATCTGTACAACTCAACCAACCACATCCCCTTTCAGGTGGGCTTGGTATTCCAACCACTATGTCCCATTGAGGTAGCCATGTCGTTTGTGGCTACTCAGGTTGATTCAACTCATGTCCAGTATGAACCTGACAGAGAGACCAACTTCATTGACTACATTCAAAACATTTGCAAGCAGTTTCATGACATATTGGACAGAGCTAATCCTAAGTATAATAAATGACATGATCAACATCGAGTGCCACACAACTTCTAGGTGGGCAAAAAAATTGTGGCTACATTAGCAGAAGAAGTGCCTCGATGGGCCCCACTGAAAGCTTCGCCCACTTTGATATGGGCCATACATCATCACCAAGGCTATAGGGTCCAATTCCTTCTAGCTCAATATTCCACCATTCCTTGGTCTACGCCCAATGTTCAATCTGGACTACCTTTGGCCCTACTTCCCACCTCTACTGGACACCTATGACATTGCAGAACAACTCACAGAATCAGATCTAAATCTAGACTTCATGGAACAAGCCACCAAATATTGTATCATGTACATGCAAATCAAGAACAATCGCCAGTAGAAGATCCAACTGTATCGGGTTGTCAAAGCTGGCCAACTCCTACACCAAGGCAAGTGGCTCACCAGGGACCAAGTTCAGTAGAATTTTTCTCATCTCATGGAGGAACTCAATGCAATGGGGACCATTGCTTATTAATGGGGGAGGAATTATCCAGGTGGATATTTGTGGCCACCCGCCTCTTCCAATTGGGGCCCCACCATTGTTTCTTTCAGTTTTTTAGTTTCCTTAATTGTAGCACAATTTACTATTTTTAGCATTTTTTTAGGTCCTGAACTTCCAGAGTCGTTTGAGGCCCTAAACGAAGTTTTTTTGGAAAACCAGGAGCAACATGGAAGTCTCTTCAATGTCTTTAACATCAAATGTTTTATTCCTCAGACATATATTTCTAACGAGGTATTTTTCATGTTAAACGGAGATCGTATGCCAAAGTTACACCCCCGAGAAGTTGATGTACCAATTTACCCAAACAGGGCCCATAGTTTTGGTGCTTCATCTCCTAGGGTAAGGTTTTTGTATGTTTAGGGTTTTTCATTGTTTCTCAATAATAAATAGCCCCTCGAGCCTCATTTTAACACAGTTCAGAGGCTTGTAGCCTGTTATTCATCAGTAATTTTTTTCTATTTTGTAGATGAATAAACACTTATCCTATATTTCCAAAAACAAAATTCATGAATATTGTGAGTTTTAGAAATCTCACTACCTTCATTATCCTTAGGATAAAAGTTTCACTATTTCACTACTCTATCATGTCATGGTTAGCTTGCCATTCCCAGAAGACCCATCATGGGCTCATGCCAATAATCTTCATCATGTTTTCCCACCTATGACCTCAGCACTCTATTTTGCCTTTGCCTCACCCCTCCACTTGCCACCTAAGATCACCAACTAGCCTACTCTTTCCCATGATTCCCCAAAATTCCTAGCATTGATGGCCTCAAAAATATCTCTATAGGCTCTTTAGATAAATCAAGTACATTGGATTTTGAATCTTCATTACACCACTTGGTCAATACTCTATTTTTCACTTAAATATTCCAAGCCAATTTTCATTCAAAGAGAGGTCAAAGAACCCCCCACTAAGTCATTTAGGGTTTCATGTGTTCCAAGGTCATCATTTCCAAAGAAGACTATCATTCAGTTTCAGATTCTGCATATGAGGTAATGGACAAGCTTGAAAATTTTCCAGAAGTGTTAAAAGGTCATATCAAAAAACATAAAGCCATACCAACTCATAAACCTCATGCCTCCATCATTTTCCAAGAATTATTTCCAAAGGACAAATCATTTGCCACACTTAGGGTCAGTTTTTCTTAAAACTATGTTTCTAAAAAAAAGAGATGAATTTGGAAAATTTGAGAGAGGTTTTTGTCCATCATATTTCCAAGAAGAAAAACCTCCTTCATCTTTTACACAGGTATCATGGTTTTGGATACATGTAAAAAATACGGGTGTCACGGGAGAATTTCTGCACTTCTGGAGTGACCTTGGGAAAATAAGTTTTTCTCATAGTTGGAGTGTCCAAATGACTTTTTTGATGAATCAGAAGACAACTAGACTAGATTATATTTCCAATGAGCTATCATGAGCTCACTTTGGAGATAACGAAGGCCTCCAAAAGTTGTCTTCACCAGCACTCTACATTTCTGCACCATCATTCAACACATTTTTACCAATCTTGGAAAAATGAAATTTTGACAGGGAAAATAAACTTCAATCAAGAAAAACATGGTATATTTGGTAATTATACAGGTTAATATTTCCAACGAGCTATCACGGGCCTAATTCTGACACCGGGAAGGCATCCAAATTCCCTTTGCAAATTGGCACTGCGCTTAGGGAAGAAGTGACTCGACAGGACCTGAACGCGTTCAGGGCGCTGCGCTTAGGGTAGCAGTGACATGACAGGACCTGAACGTGTTCAGTGCACTACGCTTAGGGCAGCAGTGACTCGATAGGACCTGAACACATTCAAGGCTTTGTGCTCACGCCAAAGACCCTCCAAACTGCAAGAAAGGTGCCAAAACTCAAGGGAAACATCTCCAAACTATTTTCAAGACCCTGCAAGCAAGCTCAAATTGGTAGGTGAAATTTTTCCCTCCTCCTTAGGTGTTTTTGGTGATTTAGTGATTAAAATAATAATAAAATCCTAGTCATAGGAAACCCTAGGCCTTCAAAGAAAGTATACCTCTATTTTTAACCTACAAGAAAGTAATTGTCATTTGAAGAGGGGTGTGCACCAGGGTAATCACAAGTCAGTTCAAGATAAGACCTCTTTCAAGCTCAAGGAGATTAGTCATACACCTACACCTCCATCTCACTCACTTGCAAAGCTTTCCTTTCACCATTATTCCATTTCACTCCTACCAAGTTTCATAAGCAGACCTAGGGTTGTCTAAGGGCAGAACTAGTCACCATATCAGATGAGGAAGGAAGTGGCAGTGAACAAGCAAGTGACAATGAGGGTGATAGTAACAATGAATCAAACCAAAGTGAAGATGAGGGTGATGATGAGTTGAGCCAACAAGAAGCAGACAACATGGAAATAGGGGAGGATGATGATAGTAAAGAAAATCAAGAGGCTGGCAGCCAAAGTGAAGGTCAGATTAGTGATAAAACAAGCAGCTACAATGAGGAGCAAAGTGAAAGTGCACAAATCAGTGAAGGGGCTAGTAGTGAAACTAAAGTTGAAGCTAAAGAGGTAAGCAGCAGTCAGGGTGATGAAGAGGAAAACATGAAGACAAATGATGACAGCCATAAGGAGGACACCAAAATGAGCCAAATTGAACCTTTTCTCTTGGCATACCATAGAAGAGAAAGGCTTGTGTTTTATACCTATAAAAGGCAAGGGACCATGCCTTCCTTTTCTACCAAGAATCTAGATAAAGGCAAACAAAATATCAAAGAGCAAGCCGAAGAAACCAAGTTGCAAGGGCTAAAACTCAAAAGGCCCAAACCAAAATCCAAGCACTCAAAGAGGAAAAATGCCAAACTAACCTTATAATCTTGGCACAAGATTTTCTACAAGATTCTCAAACCCCATGAGGAATACATCCACCAAATTTGAGGAATTTTTGACAAATTTTGTTTTTTTGTGAATTTGGAGGCCTATAAGCACAACACCACTGGCGCTACGATTTTCCCTCAGGAATCCTCAGAGGTATAACTTTAAATTTTTGGATTTCTCATGCGTAGTACACTATTCTCACCAAATTTCAGAGCATGTGGAGCATTTTTGACCCCTCAAAAGGTCAAAAAACACCTCATTTTTCACCTTTCTGCCTCATTTTCAAGCCTAGCGCTGCACTCAGAGCAGTTTTGGAATTTTGAATTTTTTAACAAGTTACAGGTGCTCAATTATAAGAAAAAGCTATATCTGAAAATAATACTCAGCATTATTTCCAACGGGCCATCACAGAGAAAATTCCAACATCGGGAAGGTCACCAAAACTTGGCTGCAAATGAACCCATTTTTTGGCAGTGTTGGTGCTCCGTTCAGAGCAGTTTGGGGAATTTGGATTTTTGGATCGGTTACAGGAGCGTAATCAGAAAACCAAAGATATATTTGGAAATCAGACTCATCAGGCTTTACAACGGACCATCACGAAGAAAAATCCAACATTGGGAAGGTCACCAAAACTTGGCTGTAAGTAGACCCATTTTCTGCCTATCTTGGCGCTGCGCTCAAAGAAATTTGGGGAATTTGACTTTTTGAATAGATTACAGGAGGTCAATCAGAAAAACAAAGATATATTTGAAAAGTAGACTCAACAACATTTCCAACAGGCCATCATTGATCAATATCCGGCATCGGGAAGGTCACCCAAACTTGGCTGCAACAATACCTATTTTCTACCTAGGGTGGCACTGCGCTTATAGAACAACACTGTGTGTTTTTGGCCAAAAGTCAACAAAACACACTCATTTATTCCAAAATGATATTTTTATGCTTTTGGAGGCAAATCACTCTAGAATTAGGTGTTATAATTTATTTTGGCATTTATTTCATGGGATATTATGTGTCTTGGGCCTTGCATGGTCTTCAAGCACATAAATGACATTTATGATGTATTTAGGGTTTCTAGAAACCTCTTATGGTTTCCACCTCCTCACTTGCTAGATAAATAGAGTAAGGAGGTCCTATTTATTGGGTGGCATTTGATGAGTTTTAAGAGCAATATATGGTTTTCTTGAGTTTGAAGAAGAAATGGACCTTGTGGAGTTTATGAATAGTCAGCTTTGATTGATGATGAAGGAGGATAGCTTGCAGGATTCCTGAGCTTGGTTATTGGTGAAGTGCTTCACTTTCATGTTATTATTTTCTCATGTTTTCATTACGTTTACATCCTTCTATGTTGCAGTATAACAGAAGAGTATAGGCTAATAAATGTTGTTTGAGGCACCTTAGTCCTTCCTGTTTTCTATTGTCTTTGTGTTTTCCTTTACTGGGTTAGTTTAAGGAATTCTTAATTGCTTCTTAGACCTACCTATGCTTATTTATTCCATGAATGGTTCAATACAGTAGTTTTCAAACATGTTTTATGGTTAGCCCTGCTTATTTGATGCTATTTAAACTCTATTTTGGAATCTCTCTTTGAAGTACTACTTGTTAGGTTTTAGCCAAAGAGGCCATGTTCTGATCATGCCCTTTATTTATGCTTGAGAAGTTTCCTTAAAGTTCTTTGCAGCTTGATCATAGATGCTTAGGAGTTCCCTCTTCTCCGATTAAAGTTATATGTTATCTTGTATGTTTTCTAAGCCTTGAAGGTGAAATCACTAGAAGTTAGATTAGTTTCTTTCTTTCTATGGTTCACTGAATTGTTCATCTTGAATGCTTGTTTGCTTAGGTATAATAAAAAAGCTATTGTTTTTTCATGTCTTATGATTGTGTCCTTATGTTGATCAGTATTCTAGACCATATTGTTTAAAAGGTATTTGTTTAAGGATTCTTCACTGCCCTTACACACCTACTATGTTCACCAACTTTATGTTCATTCCACTTCATACATGCCTTAAAGATCCATTTGACCATGCTAGATCTGCCCTATTATGCATCTTGTTTCATTGTTGAGATATCCATGACTTTTATAGACTCCATAGCCCAATGAATTGAAGATTTCCTCATTCCATCTATTCTACTTGATCATCCTACCCAACCAAAACAACAAACAAACCCTACACTTAACAACTAGCCTAAAATAAAACCCTAAAAAGCAAACAAGTTCACATCCTTTGCATACAATAGAGAGAGCCCTCTCTGAGTCTAGGAAGGCTAGGTCCTAGGACACCAAAGACTGTTATGATGTTACCCTGTGCATTTGGTCTACCAATCTATCAAATCACGGGACACTAACATAGCCGCCACATCTATTCTCAGAGATAAGAGTTTATTTCTGTTATGTCTGTAAGCATATTTCATATATTTGTTATTAATGAAATGAATTTTTATTTCTGCTGCATCTCTATGTTTATGTGTATTTCTGCATTTCATTGTGTTCCTACATAAATCTGGATCAGTAGGTCTCAGAAGGAGGCTATATTGGAGTTTCTAAGAAGCTACAAGGACAAATTTGTTAAGTCAAAATTGTAGGTCGAGTAGTAGTGTTGTAACTGGCAGGTCAAAGTTGTAGGGTGTAACCATTTGGTGTAGAATCAAGGAAGGACTTGAGAAAGGGATGAACTGGTACTAGGACAAGGACTTGGTTTATGGATTGGGTCTTTGTATCTCATTTAAAGCATATTATAAGAATATGATATTTTCCATGTTTTCACTTTGGAGCTGTTTTTCCTTGGCTGAGGGCCTAATATTTGTGTCCTCTATTGTTGCAGTTTATGTTCTTCATATTTTTTTGATAAAAGATCTAACTAAAAGAACACAAGAAAGATAATAAGTTCACAAGTAAATATTAAGGTTAAGGAAAATAAGATTAATAGCTATAATTTTCGATTTTCCAAAAAACATAATCCTAGTTGATTTTCTTGTTTATTTTGATTCCAAGCTTAGTGTGGGAATCAAATTGGGATTTTGTGCATTTGTTTCCAGATTGATTCAATAGTTAGGGCCTTTTATTTAAATTTTCAAAAGTTTGGGCTTATTTTTAATTGATCAATAATTAGGGTTTCTTCCAATGTCTGTGATTTGTAGGGTTAATGATTGTAGTAATCAGGGTTTCACTTTTAATGAGTGGCTTTGATTGTAGGATTGGAGTCGGTAAAAATTTTTATTTGCAGATAGATTAAATGTTCATTTTGCAGGTCACTGGAGCCTTTCTCTGGAATTTTCAATACTGCACCTTGAATTCCACAAACCTCATATTAAAAAATTAAATTTTGGTTCATTAATATTTCATATACTACACCCAACATTTTGGCACCATTTCTGAGGAGGCATTAGGGGATTGACCTTGGTGACTTTTTGAATTTTGTTTTCTCTTTCACCTAGTTTTTCTTCCAAAGTTTTTTTTTCTTTTCTACATGTTTTGTTTATTTATTTAAACTCTTTTAATTTTTTGTGATCTGAATTAATCCATGTGATGATAGGACCTACCATCCAATAGATACGACTGTTTAAAATCCTAATACGAGATGAGATCCAAGAACTTACTCAAATCCTTGCAACTTTTGGTGTCTCTTCTTCTCAAGAAGAGATGATTTTGGCGGCAATTAGAAACAAATTTATTTCCCTAGAAGAGAATATCCATGAAGATCCAAAGTTTTTTCTTCATAATAGTGAAGAATCATGGATTATATTTGATAAAGAGGGACCAAAAAAAGTGTTATCACACAAAAAATGATCACCTAGCCATGTATTACTAGGTTGATCAAAATACACCATGTAGGATAGGTTTTTTCATATTAAAACCCAATTTCACCTTAGGAAATAATTTAGTGAACCATTTTCCCAAATTATATCTCAAAAAAACCATGGGAATAATTAAATAGATCATTATTTATTTAATATTCTCTAAAAATAATTATTAAATAATTATTTAATGATTATTTCTAACCATTTTTTACTTAACTACTTAAAAATAATTAGGTAATTCATTATTTATTTATTATTACCTTATTTCTCTCATGAAATAATTATTAAATAATTATTTAATAATTGTTTCTATTTCAAATTTGACTTAATATAGAGTAATTAATAAATCATTTTTTATTTGTTAATTACTTTAAACATTTTCTAAATAAAGGCATTTGACCATTTCAAATATCTTTTCTCTCTCAAAAAATATAATAAAATATTTAGAAAAAACAATATTTTGATTTAGGTTATAATATTTTAATATTTCTAAATCTCAATCTATGTAAATATTTTATTATAAATAGGAGGGTTTTCTTCTCATTCTTCACTATGGCCATTATCATCGTCCCCATTATCACCCTATGACATTTGAGCTCTCACTTTGAGTTCAAGCTTCCATAAATATATTTCCCCATTCCATATAATCATTGAGAGAGAGTTGAGAACTTTGTTGAAGCATAGAGTTACAAAAGGATCCATCCCATGAAGAGGGATTCGTCGACCGAAGTCTACAATCTCTCCTCATTAGGTGTATCATTTCCTATAGTAAAATTAATCATTTTTCATTCTCCATTAGGTTGTTACACATTATCTTTGTTGTTATATGTTTATTTTTATGATTGGATATCTTTTCTTGTGGATTTTCTGAATTTACATTGCAGATCTGAAACATAGATACAACCATATTTTTTTGATATGGTGTATTGTAACCAATAATATAAGTTAAGGTATTTTCGTACACTTGTAGAAAAACTTCAAACTAAAAAAAATTAGAGATTGAAGAGCTTCTAACATATTTATTACTAGATCTAACATGCACTCAAGAGATAATCTTGTATTATTTGCATGTCATGATAGAATAAGATACACTAGCTATTACTGATAAATTAGAAAACCATGAATATGTGGATCCATTGAAGCTTGGTTTCAAATGATCATTGACACGCATTCTTCCTCCATCATTCGACTACTCCTTGCATCACATCAACTGACATAGTTGGCTTATAATGCTCTGGTATTTATTAAAGTATATTTTTCGAGCTTGAGCATGAGTATAATTGTCCTCTTGAAATACACATGGTTGCAATAGAAGTAATCCTACACCTCAAGGAGATAATCCTCTCTCTAATTAGGTATGGTAGAAGTTGTTAGCACTCGACCGGATCTCTGAAGGCTAAGAAGGAACCCAGCAAAGGTAACCACATACTGCTTTGACTTAATATCTAGCCCTACTAGGAAGGAGAGGGCTCTCTCCATGAGATCACAGTCAAATTGACTGGATAATGAAGATTTTAGGCTAGGTATTGTAGGCTCTTGGGTTTGATTGATTGGTTTTGGGTGTTGTATGGTGAATTAGGTCTAGGAAAAACTAGGTTAGGGCACTAAGAATCAGACTTGCACAGATGTCATGGGGCAAGGTAGACATACAATTTAACACTTTCAGGTATCTTAGTCAGTGTGAGAGACTGCCAAGGTTTCAAAAAGAGCATATAAATCATGAATTATTTTATATACGGAGAAAGTGAAACACAACTATGATAATTTCTCCAAAACAGAGCATCAAAATTGTTGGGAAAAATACTAAGAGAGGGTGGGGGATGAATCAATATTTATAACTCACTCTAAAATTTTACTTTTTCTTTACTAATTTCTATACATGAATTTAATGAACCCAACTAGCATATACATGCGGATATCTTTAAGAAAACTTGCATATGTACAGAGATCTTATTATGCAGATAATTATTTACTTAGATCGGTACATCATTCATTCATCATATGTTTAGTAAGCAGTAAGCATGTGCAGTAAGACTAGAATAAATCATCACAAATAAGTAATACACATGAACACTAGGATTTAAGGTGGAAACCCAATTTGGGAGAAAACCACCATTGTTGTCTTCTCTGACTTCAACATTTACTATAAATAAAACTGGTTACAATATTGTATTGGTGTAGACTCATACCAGCACACATGCACCGACCTACAAAAGGCTACAACCTTCTCTTGTTCTCCAGCTACTACTGGAAGGGAGCTCCAACCCCCTGCATCTCGTTTACCAACCACTCCTGGAAGGGAGCTACTACCCCCTGATCTCGTTTACCAATAACCACTGGAAGGGAGCTACGACCCCCTCACTGAAGGCTTCGACCCTCAGTACCACCGCGGACCGCATTTCATAAATTTTCACACTAGATACAAAAAAATTCAACACAACACAACTTGTAGGCCTCTTTTCATCAGATTTTTAGACTGGACCCAATCCACACATTTAAGCTCAAAGAAAATACATCAAACTGAAAATCATAACTGTATCAAATCATTCTCTTAATCATCAATCAACCAACCAACCACTGATCTTTAATCATAATCAACTAGCAGCATAATCAGTATTCAAACAACCCAAATCTGTATGAAGACATCATTGACAGACAACAGCAACACAACAAAACAGATCAGAAATTTCATTCCCCACACTTCAGTGAAACCCTAGATCCCATACGTGTTTTTTTTTAAACGAACCTACGTATAAACGCGCTTTTACAGAGACGAACCTGCATATAGATCTGAAACTATTTCAGGATTGCGTAACTCTTCAAAATAAATAATCAACTCAGATCTTACCCTTCACTTCAGCAAACATTCACTAGATCACATATCTAAAAATTTCAGAAACAAATCTAGAAAATACATCGTCATTTCAGGTCTACAGATCCTAATCCATCATTGTATTCATATGTGCATTATTACTTCAGGTCTATCAAGAAACTGTAGCCCATTCCATGCAGATATACTTCAAAGGGAAGTATTCATTCAATACTCAAAAACATGCACACCTTTGCACTATGATCTTCTTCTCCTTATATAGTTTTAGCCTTTCCTAATACCATGAGCCAACACCACACAAGTGCCGATGGTATTCTTGGAAAGAATCAAATAGACAACACAACACTCAATATTGTGGGCTAATACCATGGTAATGCCCCCTAGTATCATAATTTTAGAGTGTAAAAGGCATACATCACTTGGATTCTTCGTACCCATGTGTATACACGTCTTCTCTTCATAAAAAATGTGTATATAGTAATTTTGGATTTATACACGAGTTTCCTATATACCAACCTATGTATGTATGTGGGTTTCCTTCATATACATAGTGACATATTATATTTATCATTTCTATGATCCAAACTGGATTGCCTTTCTCTGTCACTTCTAAACTCACTTGTAGATACATCATTTTTACATATTTAACAAATAGGTTGCTTATCAAAAGGCAGCTCATCAAGTAGGTTTCCATCAAGGACAACTTTATCAAGTAGGTTTCCATAAAGGATAATATATTGCATCATATTGCCAACAATCTCCCCCTTTGGACTTGATGGCAACCATGATGGTGTTTGATCACCACAACAGATAGATACATTAATCATAACCATTATTCAAACACCAAGATACGCTCCCCCTTTGACATCAAGGGAAAAGGGTGTATCAATACCAAAACAAGGTTTCTCTTCCCTTGTAGAAAGAAGAGCTCTATAGATCTGATGTGCACTGAATTTACTAGGCTCCCCCTGAGTTCATGTTAAATATCTAGACATATTTTTCAATGAAGTACATGACTCTATAACTCAACCGATTATGACCATTCCTATCACCAAGGATTCATACATAGATCAATGATCCAACTAAGTGGAATTACATATTTGATTCAACTACCCAACCAAGTGGGTTTAAACTTTTTGAACAAGTCCTTACATGACTGAATATAAAAATTTTACATCATAGGTCTCAACATGACCTTTTCATCAAATAGCAAATATGAATTTGTATAACCAAGACCAAAACACCTTAAGAGAAATATCATAATTCAGTAATCAACATAATGCCAACAATGCATTCTTCTCATCAAGGCTAATGCTCCCCCCAACCTGCGCATCCTGACCACCTTCACCAACCAATATATCAAAGCAAATTCATGAAGTATATAATCAAATTTTGATATCAGAGCAGTAGATATAACCATTAGATCAAGAAAAATATAACTATCAGTAGCATATCAGAAATTGTTCTTGAGATGTCTCTCTATTTTTCTTATCATAGAAAAACATACGCAACTATCTCCAATAGAACTCGCATTTATACATGGATTTAGCTCATGAAACCTACGTACAGAAAGTGAAATAATGAAAATTTCATAGCTCCATCTTCCCCTAGATTTATACAGATTGTACCTAACTTTTGTTGTCACATCAGATGAACTGTTAGAAATAAACTCGAACAATATTACCAAACCAACCTCTACACATTGCAGTTGAAGACATTCGTTCAAGAACGATGGACTGCAATAGGTATTGACTTCTTTCAGACTAAGTATGAATCCTCCTCACATATGTGAGAGGTCAGAACTTTAAACACAGATAATTTATCATCGTTTTTGTATCCCCTTTCTATGACCTCTCAAGTTTCTTTGTCCATGAGCTTGCGTTTGGTTGATGTGAACACAAATACATTTTCTTTATCTTCCATTTGACCTACACTTGATATGTTTTGTTTTAGGCCTTCAACTAATAATGTATCAATTGTCCTTCTATTTTTGTTAATTATGGCTCTAACCTTTCCTAAAACTTTTGCTGGAGCATCATTTGAAAGAATAACCTTACCGTATTGATGTTTCTTGAGAGATTCCATCTTACTCTTATCACCAGTCATGTGGTGAGAACATCTGCTGTCAATGTACCATTCATCCTTGCCTTTAATTGCACAGAGAGAAAGACCACATCTTACCTCTTATTATTTTTTCTTGTTAACATGAATGTTGGTGAGAGCACATTTATTTGGTCTTACACTATCATTTGTTTTTCTTCCATATTGACTTTGATGATTCATTGGTTTATTCCTGCATTCTCTTTCTAAATTCCCAAACTTGCTACAAGAATAACATCTTATGTGACCAGAAAAAGGAGCATAGGGATCATAATAATGTTTTTCTAATATTTCTTCTATTGCATTCAATTGCTTTATGGAAAAAATTACTGCAGGAAAAACAATATCCCTTAAAGAAACATGAGTACCTGGGAGTTGAAAGTATTTATGTGTAGTGTCTATCTATCTCTGACCGAAACAATCTGCTTCTGAAATTGGCTACAACATGTCCATAAGTATGACATATAAAGCATTCAACATTATTGATCAAATGAGAGAATTGATTGATACTTACATAGTTAGGAGCGGAGGATTTTCTTTCAAAATTCATGATTGTCAGTTGACCTTTTGTCTCTTTAAACACTTCGGGTTTTGCATTGATATCCTTTGAATCTTTAGCATTGTATTGTGAACTAGATTCTCCTTTAATAGTTTCATGAAAACCAAGACCAAACTTAATAGGCAGAGACCTTTGACTACTAGGAATATTATCCAGAATCTTAGTACTATCTTGAATCCTCAAGTGTTTATCCTTTTCTTCTAATTCACCTTTTAAAATTTTTACCTCAACCTCCAATTTTTGACACCGTTTCTTCATACTTTCTTCTACCCTTATTCCTTCTTATACTTTCTCATTCAAAGATATAATTTCTCCTTTCAAATCATTTTCTTGCTCTTCAAATTTTTGTCGAAGTTCTTCATTCTTCTTATTTGATTTTTCCACATCTTCTTTGAGAGAGATGTTTTCTGCTTCAAGTCCTTCACTTTGATTGGTTACTTCATCCTACTGCTTTTGATATTGGTCTATCTGTTCTTTGTTTAGTTTCTCAATTGTCTTTCTTTCTTGTAACTATTCATTCAATCTGAAAATCATATATTTGTAGATGCATTCCCTCTCATTAAATAAAATCTGTTGATCTTCAAATTTAATCTTGACATTTGAAATTACTGCTTCTAGATCCATAACATTACTTTCAATTTCATATTCACTATCTTCAACATTGCATGCACAAGGAAGTGAATCACAAGAACAAAAATCAGTACCTGTTTCATCATCTTCATTTTATGTTGTACACATTTTCTAAGATATCTTCTTTCTTTGAGTAGCCTTCTTCTTTTTCTTCCTTCCCATTGTGATGGATCTCCTTCAAGCGATCAAGCTTCTTCAGAAGGACCTGCTCTGATACCAATTGTTAGGAAAAATACTAAGGGGGGGGGGGGGATCACTATTTATAACTCACTGTAAATTTTTACTTTTTCTTTACTGATTTCTATATGTGACTTTAATGAACCCAACTAGAGTATACACATAGATATCTATAATAAAACTTGTGTATGTCTAGTGATCTTACTATGCAGATAATTATTTACTTAGATCAGTGCATCATTCATCCATCACATGTTTAGTAAGTAGTAAGTGTGTGTAGTAATAAAAGAATAAATCATCACACATAAGAAATACACAGGAACACCAGGATTTAAGGTGGAAACCCAATTAAGGAGAAAACCACTTTTGTTTTTATTTCTATCTTCAATATCTATTATAAATAAAATTTCTTACAATCTTGTACTGGCGCAGACTCATACCAGCACGCAGGCACCCACCTGTAGAAGGCTACAACCTTCTCTTGTTCTCCAACTACTATTGGATGGGAGCCCCAACCCCCTACATCTCGTGTACTAGCCACTCCAGGAAGGGAGCTACTAGCCCCTCATCTCATTTACCAATGATCACTGGAAGGGACCTATGACCCCCTCATTGAAGGCTTCGACCCTCAGCACCACTGTAGACCAAGTTTCATAAATTTTCACACTGGATCCAAACAACTTCAACACAACACAACTTGTAGGCATATTTCATCATATTTTCAGGCTAGACCCACTCCACACATTTAATCTCAAAGAAAATAAATCAAAATAAAACTCATAACCATATCAAATCATTCTCTTAATCCTCAATCAACCAACCAACCACTGATATTTAATCATATTCAACTAGAAGCATAATCAATATTCAAGGAACCCATATATGTATGAAGACATCATTGACAGACAACAGTAATACAACAAAACATATCAAAAATTTCCTTCTGCACACTTCAGAAAAACCCTAGATCCCATACGCATTTTTCTGAAACAAATCTACATATATACACTCTTTTATAGAGACGAACCTGCGTATAGATCTGCAACTATTTCAGGGCTGCTCAACTCTTTAGAATAAATAATCAGCTCAGATCTTACCCTTCACTTTAGCAAACATTCACTAGATCACAGATCAAAACATTTCACAAACAGATCTAGCAAATACTTAGTCATTTCAGGTCTAGAGATCTTGATCGATCATTGTGTTCATAGCTGCATTATTACTTCACATATATTAATAAATTGTAGCCCATTCCATGCAGATATACTTCAGAGTGAAGTATTCATTCAATACTCAAACACATGCACACCTTTCCACTATGATCTTCTTCTCCTTATATAGTTTTAGCCTTTACCAAAACCACGATCCAAAACCACACAAGTGCTGATGTTATTCTTGGACAGAATCAAATAGATGACACAACGCTCAATACTGTGGGCTAATACCATGGTAATGCCCCTCTGGTATCATAATTTTAGAGTGCAAAAGGCATACGCGACTTGGCTTCTTTGTACCCACATGTATATGTGACTTCTCTTCATAAAAGTTGTGTATATACTAATTTTGGATGTATACACGTGTTGCTTGTATTACAACCTGCTTATGTATGCGGGTTGACATATTATATTTATCATTTTTCTGATCCTAACTGGATTGCCTCTCTCTATCACTTTTGAACTAATCTGTAGATACATCATTTTTACATCTTTAACAAATAGGTTTCTTATCAAAAGGTAGCTCATCAAGTAGGTTTCCATCAAGGAAAACTTCATCAAGTAGGTTTCCATAAAGGACAACATAATGCATCCTATTTCAAAAAAAAATAATGTTTTTTTCTTATCTAACTTAGAAATAAATCACATTAAGAGATGGGCATGAATATGGAAGGAATAATACATTCAAACATATGAAAACATAAGAGGAAACACTACTAAAACACATACCAAATGAATCCCGCCACAGTAGTTGTAACTCTGTCTATTAGTTCCTGCCAAAAATGACTGAATACACTAGTGTTCGAAGATAAATTACACATCAACCCTTGCAATGACAAATAAAATGAAAGATATAGACCCAAACAACCTTCTCCCACCCTCAGGGGTCGAATCCATGACTTGTGGAGCTGAAACCAAGTCTTTCTCCAACTAAACAAAAATCTAGGGAGGTTATGAATTGTTTCTCCTTTTAGCAAACCAACTAGAGAAATCCTCTCCAAGAATTAATGAGAGGTAAATGCACCTATTTAAATCTATTACCATCCCTTTTACATTCAATTTTAACCCTTTACCCTTTTACAATTACCCTTTTACATTTTCCAAAGTGAAATTGTCAAATGAAAATGACACAGGATAATTATAAAATTAAGCAGGGAATTTCCAGAAGCGCAACAAATTTCTTGTAAGGCCTCTTTAGGTGCCTTCCCGTCATCTAAATTTGCAAATACGAGTTTTTATGAGTATTTGGTTAAGTTTATATGACTCTAGGATGTTAAAGCAACAAATTTGGCTTCCTTAAGCTTGCTAAAAGCTCTTTATTCCAAGATCACTCCTAGAAGTGCAACGAATGTATGAAAATGAGGTAGAGAGGTGATTTTTGACCTCCTTTTTGTAAATTCCTTGAAAACTATGCCATGAACCTAAAATATGAGTAAATGGGTTCTCTTAATATTTGATTACGTTTCAAAAAACATAAATGTTCCCATTTGGAGGCCTATAGTAAAATCACAATAATTTTTGTTGTTTTCTGGGTAGAGACAAAAATTGCACTAGTTTGCACCAGAAATTCATAATTTGTCTGAAAAACCCAAAATCTGCAAAATTTCAAAATTGTTGTGTGAGGTTGCTATGTAAGGTTCTGATAAAATGTGTCATGCAACCAAGGAGGAATTAGCAAGAAAATGGATTTTTCCCCTCTCCTTATGGCTGGTTAGGGTTTCTTTGAGCTTATCTTGCAACTGCTTAACCTTGACATTATAAATCTTGTTTCTTGTATGGTAGTGGTCAGCCATGTGCCTCAACATCTGATTATAATTGTTGGCATTGTGAAGGAGCTTCTCTAGGTGTATGTTTATTCTGTCAAGTCAAACTTCCCTATATTCATTTATTTCAATTGCAATCCTTTCCTCAAAGGTGAATTCCTCCACAAGAAGTGCATCCTATTGTTTTTCTAGCTTCAATGCTCTTTTTAAACCACTTGTTCTTAGTATTTTCTGAGTGGTTTGGGCCTCATACTCATCAGAATCGTTATATCCAATCACTGATTTTCCTTTGATGTCTTTCCTCTTATCTTTCAACAGGTCATTTTCCAAAAGTACTTACTTTTCCTTCAACTGTTTGTTCTCTTGCACAAGGAAGGAGATAACAAACTTGGCCCTTGCCAAATAATCTTGTAGCTCTCTGATTTTTACATATTTTTCTTTGATGACCGGTTTTAGGGTTTCCTGTTCATCTTGGGACTCCAATTGCACCATCTCAATTTCATGGTGAAGGGATTCTTTCTCTTGGACCATTATCTCCTGATGCTTATGATATCCCTACTTTGTTGATGTAGAAGGCAAGGCCCCTTCCACAATTTGTGGGGAAAACACTTGCATGTGTCCTCTCTAATAATTTTTGACTTCTTTGTCCTTCTTTCTCTTCTTAAGTGAATGGGGCTCCTCATGGCTTGATACTCTAGCTCTATTTAGCTATTCCTCATCCCTGTCACTTGGAGGTTGTTCCTCCCTATTGCTTGGTGATCCCAAATCATGCTTTGCTGAAGACAATTCTTGATGTTGTAGTGGCTCTACCAAGTTCTCCTGAACTAGCCTCTCCAAAAAGGTCTCCCAAGTGATATGTTTCTCTTGTAATTGGTGAATAATGATGATAGTAATCATATTGTGATGGAAAATACTGTATGTATGATTTTTTCCCTTTTCATGTATCTTCTCTGCCATCTTAGTCACACTTTTGAAAAGGTAATTATACAAGTTAAGAGATTTCATGGCTGTAAAATGAATTAGTATTCTTATGTGTACTGATTAAGTCTTGAAAAACGTCCTTCACAAGTGAAAAACCTTATAATGGTCATCATCAATGGAGCATATTTATCCTATAAATATCTAAAAGGAAATACATGCAATGGAGGATTTTGTAGGTTGATTTCAAATAGGGTTTGAAGTATTCATCATCAAGATTCATACCCTTGAACCAATATTCTCCATGAATTGGTATTGCAGTGGCTGTGGAGATGGATTCTAGTTTGAAGGAAAACTATATCCATGCTACAACAACCTTTTCCTTTTTCAAAGCAATGGAAAATAACCCTGTGAGTTTTTCATTGTATCCCACCTCTTGTACTTTTTGGAAAAATTGTACATAGTTGATATCTTGAAAAAATTTGACTATAAAATGAGATGAGGTGATTCGATGGTATTTGTATGGTTCAAACCTCAATATATTTCCTCCTTTATATTTATTACTCTAAGAGGGGGAGGTATCAGTGTCCATGGCAGCAAGAAAACCCTAATGAAGAAGAGAAAAATAGAGTATTTTTTCTAGGTCTATGAATGAGATGGAAGTATAGGTTTCAGATTGCCTAAATTTTGGAGGAAATTTATGGGGAGAGGGAATGATGTTATGAAGTAGTGAGAATTGATCTTTTTGTATTTTTGTGAGGGGAAGGGGATTAAAAAGCCAAAACACGGACCTAGGGTAAAAATAGGGTATAAATTAGGGTTTGAGTGGAGTTTTTGGGAAAAATAGGAATTGGGTGAGGGGAGGATGTGTAATTGATTAAAATGAAGTGAATGAAGGTGTACAAGGCGATTTTCAGGGTTTTCAAAGTAAAAAAATAACCATGACACTATTTCCTCTAAATTGACTTTAGAAACCCTAGCTGAGAGAATGAAGTTGTAATGCTTTGAAAACTGATGAAGAAAGGGATGATTATGTTTGCTTACTTGATTGCAACTTGTATATGATCTTAAAAACCCTAAAATTCCCTTTCTTTCTCCAAATTTTCTTTTAGAAATCCATACCCCACCTCCTCGCTCAGATGCGCATCGAAGTTAGCAGAAGCGTGATGAGAAGCGTAACAAAGTGGCTGGATGTGCAGTGAGGAGACATTTTTGCCAATGACAGCTAAAAGCTCGACCTTGCTTCCAATGGGAGCTGAATTTTTGTTGGGAGAAAGTGAAATAATGAATTTCAATTTTAATGGGGTGGCCCACCAAAATTTCATTTTGACTTTGAACTTGATCTTTTTAACTTTAAAATTGTGGTGGCTTTGGAACACTAATTTTCTTCTTGGAACCTTGAACATTTTCTTGTGGGAATTGAGTATTTTCATCTACTTGGAACTCTGAAGTACTTATTACAAATTAATAATATTGAAGATAAAATTATATTTTTCTTTGAAATCAAATTTATTGATGAAATTACTTTATTGTCACTACTTCACTTGCCAGACTTTATGCATGGAATGATGATTTTATTACCTTGGAACCCTAAAGACCTAATGGAGATTCTGGACTAAATGAAACCATGATGAAAATGAATGTAATTATGATGATAAATTATGAATGATGGTACACTCAGTTGAGAGGTTAAATGAGCCAGCAATTAGTAAAATTTTGGAAGGAGTAAAATCAGACCTAGATCTAAATCCAATGACCAAATTTTTTCATGATGACCTAATGGAATGAAAAAAAATTGACAATGGAAACGTAACAAGACATGATAAGAGTCCATTTGATCACTAATGGCATGATGCAAAAACTAACACTAACAGAAGCAATGAATAATATTTTATCTGAAATAAAATTGTTACGACAATAACCTTGAAATTGCAATTACCTAGGGAAAAACTATTGAAATTTCCGTTGAGTACTCTTGTAATATGTCTCGTGGGAAGAAATTCTTTCTTAATGACTCATATTTTGTAAAGTAACTTTTATTTTTGTCTAAGATCATCCATTGGGTTAGCTAGGGGATTTTTTATTGTTATGCTAAATATTTCCATTCATAAACCAAAAACCCCAATGCTCTCCTAATCACTTAAATAAGCTATTATCCAAGAAATATTTTAAGTTTCACTTAGAATGTATTAATGAAAATCCTCCTATGGTGGACCGCCCCTATAAAACCTAATGGAATTTCATGAGAACCTTAGCATGATTAACATGAGGAATGTTTTAGTCATTAGCTGAGATATGCATTATACATTGAATAGTTTATATATAGGATTATTGTGAATGATGTTTCCCATTGACTAAATAAATAATTAATTATTTGATTGGAAAATCTAACAACTCTCATAACACCCACCTTCCTTTCACTATAAAATTTTCCACTAATTGATATACATTATTTTAAATGTTTCGAGTGATATATGGGAAGTATCAAGAAGTATAAGAAAACCTTCTAGGGCATTGAACAATCTCACTAGTAGTGGGGCTATGCTTGTATGGTACCAAGGAAAACTCATTGGGGTACTAAAAAATCCTACTGTTTAACATCCTCCTCTCACATCTACCCAAGCTAACCAGTCCACCGGGGTAAACAAGTGACAAAGAGTTATTATGGTATGATTAAAATCCCCAAGTACATTTAAGGAAGTGGAACCAACAGGACAAGACCAATCTGCCCTTCCTTAGATGCTATAGACCCTTCAAGAGCCAACCAACACTTCCAGGTGACCAACCCATGAGAAAAATTGTTGTTTTGCTAAAATAGAGCCTGAGTCGCATTGATGTAAAGCCCTCCATGCGACTGAAAACCTCCAGTTGCATGCAAAACAAGGCATCCATGTGACTGTAGAATTTTTTCAGGAATTCTTGTGCTAGTGACCCTGGATTATGAGCCACTTTTCTAGGGCTAGGACTCAGATCTCTGCCAAAAGCAAGATGACAAGGCCTCTAATGAAAAACTTGAACAAAAACCTAATCTGATAAGGCCTATCCATGACATACATTCCATCAAACACATCATAAACATGTAATATACAAGTCATATAAAAGCATTTGAGCATAGGGAATTCATACTTATCTTAGAACCACTAAGAAGGACCGAAGTCCTCTCATAATAGCTGCATTACCATATATTAGGTGATACATTCATTATCCATTCAATTAGTAAATAAAACATGATGATATCCATGACTAAGATATGTCATAAAACCATGCATATAAACAACATATAACCAACATAATAACAAGGATGAAATAACCATTAAGATCACATAATAAAAAGTAAATATACCCATCAAATACAAGAGGAAAAGAGCTCTTATTAAGATATGAAAAATGCAACTAGTTCTAGGACTTCCACGTACCACCCAACCATAGATTGGGTTGAACCAAATATTTCTTTTAGTCAATCACCCCTATGCCATATTCCAATCACGAACGTGGGATCTGATGGATTAAACCAAGAAAAACCAAAGCAGGGCTTCCAAAGGCGAAATTGCCTCAACCCTCAACTAGTGATTCCATCTCACAGTCAGAGATCACCAACCATCACCAGATCGGTCTCTACCCAAGCTGTCCAGGGCTCCAGAGCACTTATTCTGACTAGGGATACCAGGACTAGTAAAGAAACCCACATATGTTGTTGGGCTTCCTGAGAATTTTTCCAACCAAGACTTCTAGGAATAGTAACTCAACCCACCAAGGGCTTCCAGATCATTTGTCTAATCAAGGCTTCCAGGACTAGAAACTCAACCCAATTTGTTATAGGGCTTCCATAACATTTGTCCAACCAATGATTCCAGAAGCTATTATCTCAACCCATAACCATAAGGAACATGAGCACCAACCAGAAATCAAACGTAAACCCACAACAATGTGGTTGTCTATGAAATGGAAATGTTATGAAAAATTGTTGTCAATCTAGGCAATCCTCCATGCAAATGACAGATTACAATCAATAAACGACATGCATGTGCTGTGCATGCCAAAACTAGCGAGGAAATCATACATGTAACTCGGTACCCCCAAATAAAATCTGATGTAGTTGTTGATCCCGTTGTCCTATTGTGCTTTCCTGATTTTAATTTTCCTTCTTGCTCCAAATTAAAATTATGCCACACTCCTCCAAGAGTGCTCCAAGAAAAATCTAAGTGTTAAAGAGTATGAGAGAGAGAGAATAGAATGAGAGCTCCAAAACATAACTAAAAAAAGGTTACAAGTTGATCCTCATAAGCATTTTGATTAATAAGGGCTCTATTTTTCTTCAATTTCCATTATTTTCCTTCATTTTCATCGTCACATGCAACCTATGAAATTTCGCATTCATTTTCTTCTATTTTCCATTAATTTCATAAATAAAATTCCAATAAATAACACTTTTTCTTTCCAAAGCCTTTTCCATTGCCTTTGCCAATTTCCATAGCCGTTAATTAATCACAAGTTATCCCCATCACTATGTTTTTTCCCAACATTCAGCTTCGAATATGTGTCCCATGACCATGGTTATTACTTTTCCTTTATTAAATTTATTACATGAATTTTTAACCCAAGGTTGTTACATACTGGCAGTAGGGCTATGCCAGGTAAAAGAGATGGAGAACACGCATTGGAACACTTTAAAAAAAAAACTGGGTCACATTCTGAGGCAATAATCATTAAAATTGAAGCTAGGAAATGAACTTTATATCTATCAGAGAATGGCCTAAGACCCTTTAGGTATTTTTCTTTGGAGTTATATATTTTGGAATAAGTAGGTTTTGATGGATGTGGGAACCTTAGCGCAGGTGATTCACTTTTCTTGAACAAGAGGATCTTCAAATATACACTTGGATAATGGAAATATGGTCACCCTTAGAAGGTATCACTTGTTGGCATTATGACTAATGTGTTGCCCTTGATGGAAACCTACCTGTAGTAGGATGAGTATGTGTTGTCCTTAATGTCAACCTACTTGGTAAATATGTCAACATGATGGTAGCAGGATAAGTATACAAGGTTGTTCAGATGTGACAGAGAAATAAATACCAGTTCATGATAGAGGAATGATGGAGGTAATGCTTGAGACAGTATAAGAAGTTTCTATGAATCAAAACCACTTACATACATAGGTATGATGTGTTAGACTCATGTATTTCAAAGTATCACCAAGTGACTGATTATTGCTTAGATTTTTCTCACTGAAAATAATATTCCATGGTTATCATTTATTTTTAGAGAAATAAAGGCAGAGCCTGACTACCAAGAGCTTCAAAAGAATTCATCAGCCATTTTCAGTTCAAGGAAGAAGGAAAGGGTTGCTGAGTAAGTGTAATAGTGAGAAAAAGTTCATACTACCCTCATTTAGTCCATATACCTTCTTATTACCTTCATTCACCTAAAAAACATTGTACTCCAAGGCTCTATATCCCCACCTGACCCTGAAATCCGCACACACCTAACATTCTTAGGTTTATCCTCATATAAAACCCACTCATTATCTAAGTCCAAATTTTTATACCATAGCTTTGCCCACCCACCAAACAGTCGTTGGTATGCAACATAAACATTACCGATGTCCGCACTTTCCAGCTCGCAGATTTTTAACTTTACCTCTTAAAAACTTATGTTGAATATTGTTTTTCCACCGATGTGATGAAGTGGGACCCGCCATACCTAAACATTATTTTCCAAACCCCGTGAAAACCTTCATATTTCTCATTTTCCTTACCTTTCATTGGTTTTCACCCTTCAACACTTAGTGCGTTGCATTTCACACTTTGCGTATTTCACAACTTACCCCTTTACAACACCTGCAAGTTAAAGTTTTTAACTTGTGATATACGAACTGGCAGGACCCACACTGCCCTTGTACAAATCTGAGGCTTGTAAATATTTCATATTATGGGTCAGGAAAATTTTTCGACGTTTTAACTAAAATCACTTGTCCGCTTAGAGAAAGCTTATGGTGGGGTCCATTTCTCGATCAAAATCGCAAATCACAGAGTTTAAAGGATGAGCACGGGAGGTAAACGTTAAGATCGCTGAAGTACGATGTGTGATATTTGGGTCCCAATCACAAGTAACAAATTTTAGAAAACAAGTGCAAAAGACAAATTTTAAATTCGCAAATCTGCGATATGAAGTGATATGGCAAGTGACGTGGCAGGTGATGTGGCATGGTGACGGGGTAGTGACGTGGCTTTGACCCCACAGATCACAGTTGAATTATGATGACGTGGAAAAGTGACATGGTAGGTGACATGGCAAATGACGTGGTTGGGCCACGTACCACACATCGCAGATCTCACAGGTTAAGTTTATGGTTAAAAGTTAAAAGTTGCGAAGTGCGATGGAGGCCTGGATGTGATGATGTTTCAAAGGCGCAATCCAAAAGATTTCAAATATGCAGCCAGGGAATTTTTCAGTGTTAAATTACATCGGAAGATGAAAATGGATTACAACATAAAAATACGTGGAACACCGAAACAAGACGTGCGATATGGTAGGACCCGACCACAATGTGCACAATGCAAAATATAAAGGATAAGTTGCAAAGGTAAAAGGTTAATGTTCGCGAAGTGAGATCTACACGGTGGGACTAGATCATGATGTGCGCATCACAAATGTTTAAAGACAAGTGCTAAGGAAAATTTAAGAACGACAAAAGGTGAAAAGCAATATCAGAGCAGATGTGATGTTTTCCAAAACCAAGAACTAAGCATTTTCAAGTCCGGGCGGACTGTTGGCTTGAGGGGTCCTGACCCAGGTTCGGTGTGCAAGGTTTTCCAACAAACCCCTATACTACTGTCCTTTTTGGCAGTGACCTGATTTCGTAGGTCATAGTCTCACCCGAAGTAGTATGGTTGGGTGCTGGAACTAGTTTTCCGAACCCTGAGAAAGGATGGGTAAGGAAAGCAGGGTTGTGTCCTGTTTCTGTAATTCCCAGACTACCTTGTCCTACGTAGGGTTAATTATGTTCCTATTCGCATCCACGTGCACTAGATCTACAGTTATAGGCTTATTATATCACCGAAACAACAGTACATAAACAGAACATAACAGATCTAGATCCAAGAGCTCAATACACAGATCTTTTCGCAGCTTAAAGACAGAAAATACATAACACAACAATTATCAACAATTCACATAATAGAACTCATAGATTCAGATCTCTAATAATCCTTCGCATTCATTCATTCATCAATATTTCCTTAGAATTCCCTTCCCAACCTGCGCACACAGCAGCAAGGTCCACATACAGCTGGACTAGCATCTTCGTGCACACAGCCAGCAGGAGTTCGTTCCCCAAAACCCAAACAGATAGCTTAAGAAACAGATCGCATCAATATCTCATCAATTCCTATCCTTTTCGATACAAAATACATATCTATTTATAACAATCTAGCTCCAACATTCCTACGGTCTGCAACCCATGGTTTTCAGACCCCTAGTTTACCCTTTGACCCATTACAATGCGTTCGGGGCTTCGACCTACCCAAAAACCCCTGCGATATACTAAATATAATCAAAAGTAATCAAAATGGACCAGTTTCATAGCTTGTTAGGAGACCCTGTTCCAATAGTCCCCCAACACAATCTTGTGACTCGTCCCGATTCACTGCACTGGTGGGGCTTTGATTTGCACACGCAAAGTATCCAAAGTGCGAACAGGCGGAGGGAGTACGTTCAAACTTTGGGCCGCAGTTTTCTGTGCAATGTTGACCAACGTCAGGGAGGTAGGCCCATCTGTATTCGTAGTGATATGTTCTAACATCGTGGGGAGGCGTGCGATGGCAGACTGAGCATCGTGTGTGAGCTAGAGTGCAGTACTAGACCATGGCTTCAACCATTTTCGAACAACTTTATTGGAGTGCCGAAGGTCCTCAATCCTGTCCATGGCGGCTAGGCACTGCGAGGAAATGGGGGAAGGTGTGGAGGAATGCAATTGATCCAGAATAGCTTCTGCCTGCTATAATTCCTGCTGGATATGTTGAATCGTGGAATGGTGTTTCACTGTCATCCATAGCTCTGTAGTTGTTTCGACCAATTTTGCTCCCTGCGTCAGCTGTTCCTCAATGATACACATTGCATCTATGACCACGGCAATCTGCTGGGCCCAGACTTTTGGAGGTATGTCATATTGTTGCTCCCTGTCCTGGTCATGGCGGCGAACCTCCTGCATCACTTTGGAGGATAGTATTTGTAGCTCTGAACCAGATAGTTGTGCTAAGTCTAGTTGGACATCCCCAGCAGTTAGGTTAGGAGTGCGAATTATGGTAGTGTGAGGGAGTAAACATATGTTGCTCCGGGTAGGTGGCGCTTGGGATCTGCGGAGACATCGTAGCATGTTCCGGTATCTTAGCGTTCCTTGTGGACTGTAGACAATCCTTGCTGTCGAAAGCTCGAGCTCCATCCTATAACTACACTCAGCAGTCCCAGGTCCTCGTACCAGTTCTTTCGGCAAATCTAGGTCCATCTTTTTGAAAGAAAGGTGAACGTTACAAAGAATATGGATGCACACAAAAACCTAGAACGCGGATAGCTAGAGCTTGTCGAACGGTGAATAAATAGCCCAACGTGAAGCTTTCCAACCATCCGCGCCCCCTCCGGAGTTATTACTTGGTGAGGGAGCTCGTTCGTGGCACGTACCCTTAATCTTGCAGACTATTCTTTCCATTAATTACTGCATTGACGACCTCCCGCCTGTTTGTTGTACTTGTGGGGGTCTTCTCTTATGAAATCGGGACATGCCGGCAGTTATCCTTCATGCCCTAGGTCGTGTCCATGAGTTTTCAGACCATAGATGACGCTTATATGTCATTTGCGTACCTGGAGTGAGGGTCGAGGCGAGGTGTACCTGCAAGTTGGATAGCAGTCTTGTTGAGGCCTTTATTTCACTCATGGGCAGGACCTCCCTGTGTGAGACAGCTGCGTCATATGTCCTGATGTCATTTATTACTTGAGATGTTCATATATTTTCAGATAGTTCTGTAATCCTACGTGTGATGAGGTCTGTGGTACCCGAGTAATTCTGTTCGGGAAAGGTTTGACCGTACTTTTAAGTATTGTACATCAACAGGTATTTGCATAGGTCATCTGACCTCGGAGCCCATCTGGCCACAGGGGTCCCTATGCGCAGGATTACCCTACTCCTGTACTTCCCTTGAGTAAAGAATATCGGTCCTTGCATAGGTGTTTCGCATAGGGTAAGCGGTGATGCTTCTATCCGACGTTCCGTAGGACTCTTCGGTTCATCAGGCTGCTGATCTTCACCTGCATCTTCCTGGCAGGGCGAGGTTCTTTATGTGGTAGAGATGCAATGGAAATTCCTGATGGTCTGAAGGCTTTGAAGCGCTGAAACCTCATGCAACCGACCCTGCCAATTCTCCAACTCCTCATCTGAATCGGAAAAACATGCACTGTCCTTTTCCTAGCAGAGCATTCCTTCATCTATGGGGTTAACTCGATCTTCGTCCTGTGCAGTTATCTTATAAATGTGATCCAATTCCTCCTTTTCATAGGCTAGCTCTATGTATCGCGCACCTTCTACTGGGTCTAATGGTACTATGACATGCGTACCTTTGTTTTCAAACACCATGTTGCGTTTCTTAAGGTTGATGATACCTCCCATGTCTATTGCCCAGTCCAGACCAAGGAGAACAGGGTAGGGGTCCGCATCTTCTACTATTTATATTACTTCAAAATTAGCTAGGACCCGTACCCCTACGATGTCCACCATGACTTGCGGTAACCTACCTAAAGGGATGATCTTTTGTTGATTTTCAATTCGTAGTTGAATAGTGGACCATTCCAACTTAGGCTCTCCCATTCGTTACCATGTTTGTTTTGGTAATACGCTCGCATCCAATCCAAGATCTAAGATAACATGATCCATCTCATAGTCTCTGATCTGTGTAGTCAATCGCATCTCTCTCCCGGTGCATTTCTTATGGCTATATAGCTTGTGTACATCCTTGGTCTCAGGGATTAAGTTGGGAAAATATACACAGGTATTCAGTAATGCTAGGAGATTTTCTACAGCTTGCGGATTCCTTAGTAACTTCAGACATGCCTTTAAAATGGGCTCAACTCCTTCTTCTATCTGAGGCTGTGTGGACGCTGCCAATGGTGCTTGTTCTTTGAATGACACTCCTTCTCAAGGGGCAAGTCCTCCCTCATCTCCCTGGGTGACCAACCCACTACGTGTCATAAATTTTACACTTGGATCTGCCTTCCTTAACTCGGTTTTAACTCTTTGTACGTTTTGTGTCGGGGTGGGATGCTTTCCCTGCATCTTGGCTATTAAAATTGGGCAGTCTTCTACCTCATGATCCAGCTGTCTACAACACTTGCGCGATGGCCTGGTGGGATTAGGGCATTCTCTGGCAAAGTGCCCTATTCCCCCACAGTTATAACAGATTAGCTGCCCACGTCCCCGACCTGCGCTTCCTCCCTGACCTCCTCTGCCTCCGGTCGGTGATCCCACAAAGTGCGCAACAATTCTTAGAGACGCAAGGTCTGATTTAACCCTATATAAGTTCCCATGATCCATCATTAAGTCATACGTGCGACAGTTCTGCTCATCATGTCCCACTGATCGGCACAATCGGCACAATTGTTGCTTTAGTTCTTGGACATATGCACCTAGCTGGGGACAATGGTTCGTATCATGTAGTCCTACTATCTGACAATCATCACACGATCTTGGTCTCAATAGGACAGGTTCTCTAATTTCCCCTAGGTGTATCGGACTAGGTCCTCCTGCTTGCATATAATCGGTCAGCAGAGGACACTGATCCTTCGTATGGCCAGACAACTGACATCGTATGCACCAGATGTCTATGTAGATGTCCTTTTCTTGTTCTTTTCAGAGGTTCTATATCTCCATATGCATAGCCCCAAGTTGTTCCTAGATTTGTTGTACCCCTACCGACGTATCCTCCTGGGGTGCAGCTTCCAATTTCATGGCAACTTCCACATCTTTCTCCTATGATTCAAAGGTCTGATGACTCATTGGTGTGTGCAAGTGAGGTAATAACATAGTGATGAACCACTCTATATGTTTCCTATCATCATATTCGAACCCTCCTTCCCTAATTTCCTTCTTCAATCATTGATCAGACTCCCATATTGACTCATACGCACCTTGTTTGAAGTCCTTTACTTTCGCTACCAACTGGGAATAAGATTTTGGTTTTCGGAATTGTTGCTTCAGAGCATATTTGATATCTTGAATGGAGGCGGTCCCATTTTGGGCAATTTATCGCATATTCCAGTCTAAAGCTTTGTCTTCAAATGCTAAAGACATTTGTGCCCTCTTTATCATGTCTCTTGCCACATTTTGCACAGTCTAGACACTCTGCCACAAACCAAAATTGGTCCATATCCTCATCTCCTACCCCCTTGAAGGTGGGAAACTTCAGGTGTGCAGCCATATCACCGTCTAGGGAGGGTGGTGGTATAGGTGAATTCCTACCTTTGTGCAGCCTAGGTGGCAACGTGCCTGGGGGATCTTGTGTAGCTGTTTCTTGCAATAGATTGTAAGCAGATCTCCCTCTGTCAAGGTTGGTCCGATAGTATTTACCGCTATGTGTTGCACTTCCGTCTAGATTTGAGGTCATTCAATCTGTATGACTACATAGGATGCTCTTTTCGCACAGTAATTTCTTGATCAGCAATGGTAACGTCCTCAGAAACTTACCTCGGGATCCCTTGAAGAATCATCATTCGACCTCAGAGTATGATACAAACTGATCAATGGAAAAGGCCGTCACAAATCCTCCCAACACACTATCCACCTAGTGATCCATCGTGCGAGTGATAGTGTTATCAATTTTTTGAAGTTGTTCGAGCAACTCTGGGGTCCATAGAGTGACCCGCTCGTCCTTCCAGCACTTCTGGAATTCCACTAGTCTGGCCAGCCACTCTAGGAGTTCAATCACAAAGGTCACAAAGAATATTTCATAGCTTTCAGTAAGCATGTACCTATTTTTCCACCTTTCAGTCGTTAACTTCTCACTGAGATTTTCTTTTATCGCAAATTCCTGGATCTATCTTTCGAACCAATATTCGATCTCTTTTATTTCAAGCTTACAGTATTCTCTTTTCATTACCCGATTCCTCTCTCAGACCTCTTCTAGTCCTGGAAACGAAACCATTTGTTGGCTTGAGTGGTCCTGACCCAAGTTCGGTGTGCAAGGTTTGCCAACAAACCCCTATACTACTGGCCCTTTTGGTAGTGACCTGCTTTCGCAGGTCACAGTCTCACCCGAAGTAGTATGGGTGGGTGCTGGAACCAGGTTTCTGCACCCTGAGAAAATATGGGTAAGGCAAGCAGGGCTTTGTCTTGTTTCCATAATTCCCAGATTACCTTGTCCTGCGCAGGGTTAATTAGGTTCCTATTCCCATCCATGTGCACTAGATCTACAATTATAGGCTTATTATATCACCGACACAATAGTACATAAACAGAACATAATAGATCTAGATCCAAGAGCTCAGTACATAGATTTTTTCGCAGCTTAAAGAAAGAAAATACATAACACAACAATTATCTACAATTCACATAACATAACTCATAGATTCATATCTCTAATAATCCTTCGCATTCATTCATTCATCAATATTTCCTTACAATTCCCTTCCCAACATGCACACACAGCTAGAATAGGATCTCCGCGCACACAACCAGCAGGAGTCCGTTCCCCAAAACCCAAACAAGAAGCTTAGGCAACAGATCGCATCAATATCTCATCAATTCCTATCCTTTTCGATACAAAATACATCTCTATTTATAACAATCTAACTCCAACTTTCCTATGGTCTGCAACCCATGGTTCTTGGACCCCTAGTTTACCCTTTGACCCATTACAATGCATTCGGGGCTTTGACCCACCCCAAAACCCCTGCGCTATACTAAATATAGTCAAAAGTAATCAAAATGGACCAGTTTCGCAGCTTCTTAGGAGACCCCGTTCCAACATGAACCCACTCATTTCTTTCCACATCAAGTCTCTGTAAATACTAAAATTTTCGCAACTCTCCGCCATCCCCACTCACTTCCATCGCATCGTATGGCATATAACGTATTTCGACCTCCCCAAACCTGCCGAAGGTTAACAAAGGAGGGGGATCCGAAATGGGTGGTATCCCATACCACCTGTTTGGCTACGTGTCATGCCTAGGGCTATTCTACACCCCCATCTATAATACCACTTACCACACACAACCTCCTCCGAAAATCCCTTTGCACCACTGCACCTTAATACACACAACCACTTACCACACCTTCCGAAAATACCTCTTACCACACACAACCACTGTGCCTTTTTATCTATGCCATGTTTTCTCCCACTGTCTGCTTCAATCACATCCCCCCCCCCCCCCATTAAGAAAATCGTTGTGTAATAAATGGTCGGGTCATTATCCAACGGACCTGCACTAGCTGTTTTAAAAACCAAATTCTGACAAAACTACAAGTTTTACTCTGTCAGTTATTGTCAAACTAATACATGAATTTAATTTGCAAGTATTACTGGAGAAAGAGTGAATTTCCAAGAAGAATCTGTCAGCAATCTGCGAAATCAAATTACAAGGCTCCTTTAGACTGTTAATCCTGTTACTATCCCCTGCTGTCATATCCCTTCCCTAGTGCTGACCCATAATCATTTCCATTACTCGATTCCCCTCTCTGTCATCCCTTTCTCCATTACAGCATTGTGAAAAAAGAATTATTGAAGACAATGCCTCCAAAGCTATATCAACAACCTTTTAATCATATTTTCTACCCACAAGTGGACCTGGATCACTTGGCTCTAGCAGACAGGGACTACAAAATCCATGAGACCGAGTCCGATTCTGATTTATTTGATGTCTAATTCTAGTTTTAAGACCAATTTCTTGGATGAGTCGATGAAATTATCCTATGGGAGACGCATTTATCTCTTTACACCTTCCCAAAACCCATAGTTTCCTAGAGTTCATCAGGAAGTGTCGAAGTTATTATGACATTAATTAGAGGACCATAGTCACCCTAACAGGAGAAATCATGTTTTCCATCAATGCCCAGTCCATCCAGCAGATGATGCAAGCCCCCACTCCTGAACAAGCGGTCCCTTTCTCGTATGAAGCCCTCAGAGAATGTTATCAGAAGCTTGACCCTACCAGCAGAGCCAAAACTTTGAAACTTTCCATGGCCCCTGATACCCTAATGCCCACAAATAAGCCTCCTCATCTCTTATTTGACTTTTCTATTAGGACCAAGAACATTATATATTTTTTATCTTATTTTTTGGGTTATCCCACTATTCAATGGGTAGAGGAAGATATGATAAGTTTTTTGTCCACTCTTTCCCCAGATGGTAAACCCACAGTCCTTTTCAATTATGCTCAATTTCTTGCAGAGGCTATTCATGAAAAAATTTTAAAGTTTGATAAAAAGGAGGTTTTCAAATACTCCTTTGTGTTGGTATACATATTTGTTCATTTCCAGTCTAGAAGGTTTCAATTTCAGATGACTAAGGTAAATGAACATGGTGAGCCCCACTCTGTCATGTTCTGGACCACCCTACTATTAAAGGATCAGAAGGATTATACATACAAGGATTTTGTGGATTTTTTTGTACACCCAGCCATCAACACACTCAACAATACAACAAAGCCTAGGATAAATGAAGAAATTAGGAAAACCATGCAACTAGCAGATCAAGTGAAGATAGAAGATTGGTATTTATACCAAAATTACACAGAGATTCGAGTCTATGGAAGTGAGCTAGCCCATTAAAAATTTTAAAATTTCCTCTCCATGAGGGTCTTTTCACTTTAATACATAAGTCAAATGATACATGCAGATGAGCTCCACTTTGTCTCTAAGAAGGCTCAGTTCAAGATCAAGACACAAATTGGGCCTTTCTTCTGTAACAGTAGAGCAGCAAGAGAGGAGGCAGAAAAGATACTAAAAGAGATGGGATTCTGCCACAGTTTCACTTGGTCTTATGACCTTGCAGGGGTTATCTCTAGGAAAAGGGTGGAAAACAAGTCCACTCCCTATGTTCATAGACACAAGCCTTCAATTGATAAATATCCCAATCAAACAGAATGGGTGACTAATACCCTCCAAGAAAAGGAATAACAAGTGTTCTCCACTCCAAGCATCTAGACCACAATACCCCAAGGACGGAATAATGTAGAAGGAAGATAAGACAAGGGGAAAGAGCAAGAGAAATAGATAGGGAGAAAAATGCCTAGAGAGGACCAGTCACCTTCACTGACTGCTACCTCTAGTAAAGAATTTAAAATAAGGTATAGGAAGAGGGCCCGAGTTCATATGGATATTGATCAAGGAGGAGAATCAGGGCAAAAAAAAAATGGTTCATATTGTAGATACCCCTCGGTCATCTCTAGTGGGTGGTCAAACAATGGCCTCCCCTACATCTACAACCACAATGTATCTACAACAGCCATTCTTGAAGACATCTACTTCTAGACCTGCCATAGAAGGCCCGGAAAAATCAGTTTATGACACATTCAAGGAAATAAAATTGAGAAATGGGGTGCTAAAGACTAAACCTTACAATCAATTCTAGAAGCAGACCCCAAGTTCACAAAGCAAGTTACTCTCTGCTTTTGACACTGGGAAGAGAAGGATGCAAATGAAATTTCTAGAAGCCTTGGTCACACAACCCCAAGAAGCAGGAGATTACAAGACGACATTATTCGAATTCAATGCCAAGGACATCCATCTAATTGACCAAATGGAATTACACAAGAATACTGGAGAGATGGTGGCCTCCACCTTTACAAGTACTTCTATGAGCTTGTCAAAGCTGTAGGTATCCTTATCCAATTCTTAGTCACAAATCAAGATGGATGAGATATCTACCATGGCTAAAGACTTAAAGATGAAGTATTTAAAGGATTTAATAGTGAATATGGGTCATGACCCAACCAATGTTCAAGTTGTGGAGGCGGTCTTGAAGTAGAAGAATGCTAACATAGCAGCCCTCATGAAACAACTCAAGATGCCAACAACATAAGACCCCTTAGCCAAAGGTATTGAGGAAGATGAGTCACAGAAAGAAGAGCTATTGAAGTTAGTTGTGGAATAGTCTGACAAATCAAATAGATGGAAAGCAAGATGAAGAAGCTGCTATAGGAAAAAGAAGAAACAACTCGAGTGGCACACAGCCCAGTGGAAGTTGTCTCCATTTCAACAATCACATCAACTGTTCCCACAACTACTGGAACATCTAGTGGGACGGACCAACTGTCAAAGGCCCATGGAAAGTATGACTCTGCAGTCATAATAGATCTAGAGATTGGAAGCACGGATTGGCATCCTGAGAGATCAAAAGGCCAAGTCTGAAACTTCCCATGACATATCCAAAAAGGATATTGAAATATTGGAGAAGGCAGAGAAGGAATTTGTGGATAGAAACATTTTGAGCCAAATAAAGTTGATAATTTGGGACGGTATCATAAATTTAGTGGACGATATTTGGCACTCCATCCACATCATATTTGAACATAAAGAGTTGGTGGACAAATGCGCAGTGGCCACTGATAAAGAAAATCAAGAATTAGGAAACATGCCAATCACAACCCCTAAAATCATAAAATTCCTGAACTCAAAAACTAGCTATGAGCTTGAAGAGATGGAGGTACAAGATAGAAAAACAACAATATTAGAAGTGAGAAAGGTCCTCACTAAGAGAAATTTACTAAGGAAATTAGAGGAGAAATGTCATGAGTTGGACTTGGCCATTAGCATATTCCTGAACAAGATTGAAGCCCTGGTGGCAAAAGGTTTTCCCTCACTATATGTAATAAACATCAAGCTGGTCCAAAGGGTAGATTATATAACCAAACTCAAAAAAGTAGCTAAGGATACCACCAAATTCACCAGCATCAAAGGAAAAATGATCGGGAATGTTATCTGGAATCTCTTGAGCAATGACATCCTTATTCGACATGAGCTAAAGCATATTTTCCCCATTAGTCCCACTTTCAGAAAATACACAGAGGTGGATGAAGTGTACCAACATGTCATAGGCACGAGGATTCCAAAAAAAATGGGTGGAATAATTTTTGTATGTTCCAATATTGAAAAGGCACGGTAGATACATCAGCACAACCGTCTAGTCATTAACAGTGCCAACATCACATCCTCTTTAATAAACCAGTAGTAGCAGCCCAAAAGAAAAGCCAGATGTCAAATGCCACCCATCGTTGCCTCTTTGCAACTATATCAGCTACCTCCAAGCCAATTTTTTGATTCACGAAGAGCCACTTGAGTTTTTCATTCTTGAAGAGTTACCAAAATAAATTCTATAGCTAGTGTTGGTCAGAGATTTTCTTTGTTCAGCCCTTGCATGGCCACACTTGTCTAATTTTCATTTCTTTGTAATAAATGAAGGTTTCTAAAGTAGATTAGGGTAAACGACTTAATTTTTAGCTAAATACTGCTTGAATTTTTATTATCAAGGGTTGGATATTGTTAGCCCCTGCATTGTAAGAACTACTATATTGGAGCACTGTGATTTTGGAGTTGGACATCAATAATCAAAGACCGTTTATAGGATTCTTGAGCTCTGTCGAAATGATGATGTGTTACTTCTCTGTTTAAATGTTTCCATTGTTTTCTCTGTTGTTCATTTGTTTATCTAATTGTAAATCAGAAATTTTAAACTAAGATTTTCTGTCATAGCACGTTAATTCTATCTACATTTATAGTCTGAATTTTTTCTGCTAAAGTCTGATTAAAGAATTCTTAACTGCTCTTTAGTCACTACTGAACCTCACTCTTTCTTTCACCTCACAATTCATACAGCTCTTAAGATCCATTTAGCACAGTTAGCTTACCCTATGACTATCTTGAATGTTGATGTGTCATTCCGGCCTTTTGACTCCATAGCCCAATGGATTAGTCCCTGCAGCCCTATCTGTCCAACCACACCATAAATAAAAAAGAGAACCCCAATCACTATAAATAGCCTAATATCAGCACTTATAATCATCAAATTAAATCATAAAAATAGAGAGAGCCCTCTATGAGTCTAGGAAGGCTAGGTCCTAGACTCCAAAGTGGTTTTATGTTATCCTCTGTCGTTTTTTCTTGCCAATATTACAAATTATGGAGCGACAACATAATGGCGACCATACTGGGGATTTATTGAAAATATTAGTATTTCATTAGAACTGAGAAACCCTAGTCGAAATACTGTGTGTTTTAAGTAATTTCTATAGATTAGTTTTTGTAAAAATATTCAACCTATCTGTGGCTTGGGTCTAAATTCTGGCTTTCAGAAGAATCTTTACCAGATCCCATCCTAACCCAAATCCCCTATCGATAGTTGAAAATACAGAGAAATTATGCATGCATGAAAGGAAGAAAGATTTTTTGTTCCTATTGTGGTATGTGTAACCATGAATTTTCTGTTGGGGTTCCCATGTTTTGGCCAGGTTGACAAGACCAAAAGATGAGACAACATAGAACCACTTTCAGACCTTAGGATCTAGCCCTCCTAGGTCCAGAGAGGGATCTCTCTATGATTGTCAAAGGTGTTTGTATTTGAAGCTCACAATAAGGTATTAGGCTAGTTCTATGCGCAGGGTTGGTTTGTTTAATTGAGAGTTTGGTTGTTGGGAATCAGGAAGGAAGAGTTCATCATGAGACAGGACTAGGCAAGGAAGAATTCAGGCAAGGAAGAGATAATCCAGAGAAAACCAAGTCCATTGGGTAATGGAGTCAAGAAAGGATTTACTTGCTATCAATATGCAAGCTTTCAGTTGGGCTAGTCATCTAAAGCCTTGGATCCTAAAGTGATAGGGTGGTATGGGACATTAAGGACCGAGAGTGAAGGGGGGAGAACCAACTAATCCCATCTATAGATCAGGTCAGAGGTAATTTAACTCCAGACCTGCTTGGACAAAATCAGAGGCAGCACAAGGGAACTTGGAAAGGCTTAATCAGAATGGAAAGATCCTAGTGAGGCAGATACAGGGTTCTAGACCTCCCAGTGTTCTCAAGACATTCCATTAAATCCTAACAAGAACATCTAAAACAGATTCCGTTAATTCATACATCAACTAGTAGGCAACAACATCCACTACACTGGTTAAATCAATTGAAATCAATCTTTAGATAAACACATGAAGTAGAAAACATAAAGGGCTGGGAGAGTAGCAACATAAGGCACCTAACAAGGGTGAATCTTATGCCAAATTTCTGATGTGAGCTAGATGAAATGAAATGAAATTGAAATAAACACAGAGGTAGAAAAATATCACCGCAGCTTTAGATCAGAATCCAATGAAATTTGCTTATTATATTAAACATCAACACCAATCAGGTACAACATAGCCAATAGCTGGGTCGTTCAGCCTGAATACATCTTCCTCAGCCTATCTTACAACTATACACATAGAACTTATCTCAAGAGAAACTGCTTGCACCTCTCTGCTATCTCATCAACAACCTTTACAACAATTTTCTCATAGTTTTTATAGCTGAAAAAGAGTAGAGGAAGTAGGTAGAATACTAAATATAACATTAAAATCAGAAAATAAGGGGAGGGCCGAAGCCCATTCTGTTTTAAACGTTGAGCATTAATTTTTGGCACTCTTTGGAGAAAAGAATGACCTTCGTCAGGCTTCATTGATTCCAGATATGTCTCCGATGCATTCTGGTTCACTGTACTTTGTGGTACCCTTGGTGAATAAACAAAGTGGCAATGAAAAACGGAATGGTCCACCATACTTGAGCAACAAATTCTCTGATATCCTTGGACTGCATTCCGAGCGGGGATCTCCTCTGGAGCACGACATATAATCAAACAGTATGGGCAATCCGTCCTTCTTCAGAAGAAGACATTATGCTGGCATGGAAACCCACCCTTCATTAAATTCCTTGCCTCTATCAGTGGAAAAATCACTACTACATCCATACTGTGTAGTTATGGTCACGTTTCAACTCTTGTACTCTGCAGAAAATCACAACTATGTGTATAAAATCAATGCAATGGAAGACTGGTGGAGCGAAGGGCGAAAAATATGATAGCGCGGCGGCAGGAAGGTGGCTTTCACTAAAAAATGGTGACAAAATGTAATGAACTGGTGAAGACTCACGAATAATAGGGTTTGATGGCAGACTGCAGCGCGGACCGTTAGATCGTGGCCTAGGAGCGAAGATCAACGGCGGGGGTCGAGCAGTGGAATGATATATGAAAGTGGGCAGAAAAACCGTGAAACATAAGACTTTAGACTTCGAGAAAAATACAAAGAAATGTGAAGGGAATGCAGGGAAATATGATGAGGTGGGACCCAGCCGGGGGCAGATGGCGATCAGATCTCAACCGTTAGATCTTAGACCCAATGGAAGGTCAAGGCTTAGTCGGAGAATCACAATCGCAATAGACGAGAGGGATGAACACTTATAGCTTCTGATTGCGATCAAGGAAGGGGAAGTGATTGGGAAGTACGAGGCGACTGGTGGGGTGCGATGAAGCACCAACTGTCCGATTTGGAGGCTGACCGACGGCGGAGGAGAAATCGGGAGATGCGAAGGGTCGCGCATCTGGAAAATGCGATTATGCGATCGGGCGGATCGGATGGTGCGATTAAATGGTGGCGCGATTAATCGCATCGCAAATATTTGTGACGCGATCAATCGCATCGCAAATATTTGCGATGGATGATTGGAATGCTAAAACAGACATGCGATGGGAGTGATGTGCGATATTGGGATTAGCACCTTTAAGGGGTAGCGCTCAGTCATAGCGCTCGGCTACATGGGGAAACAGCTAAAGAGGCTGGCGGAAAGGGGCTAAGCCCTATTACAAAGTGGAGAATGGGTTTTGGCCCGTTTTAATGCATTTTAAGGCCAAGGAGGAGTAACGATAGAGGGAATAAGGGGGAATTTGGCTAAGAAAAGGGTAGAGGAAGGATATAAAAGGGATTTGGGAGGGTTGAGAGGGTACAAAATGGAAGTAGAAGGGGGGACAAAGGGGAATGGAATAAGAAGGGGAGGAGGCCCTTTGGGAATTTCTTCACAAACAGAGAGGCTTGCAATGGGAATCAGTAGAGGGAAATTTATCAAAGGACACCAGGCACAAAGAGGCTTCAAGGAGGATGGGTTTTTAGGGGAAAGGCATTCCTTGAAGGCTCCAAAACAATCTAGCCCCCAACTTGCTTGTCAAGAATTTCATAGGGGGGCTAACAGTGGCTCCACATGGGGGTGGCTTCTTCTTGAAGGAGTCAAGAAACCAGAGATGATCTTTGCAGTAGGCCAGATGCCTGTTGCTTGGCACATCCCTTATTTCTTTAATTTTCAGTTGCCACAATATGTTAAAGACACAAATCAGCAGAAATATTTCCCAACCAATCTACCTACCCAAACTACAGTTCTAACATTTCCCTTTGGGTGCATTTGAGCTAGCAGACCCTTTACATTTTATTTTCAAAACAAAAAAAAACCTATTCTAAATCTACCCTTATTTCTCCAAGAGACCAGATTAGATTGTTGGCCTCATATGCTTCTCTACCTAATCTAACATCTGCTGGGATTAGACTGTCCAACAGATTTCTTCTCCTACATTCTAAAATAGGAAATTGAAAAACAGCCAAGCCAGGATTAGACTGTCTAACTTGCTGGACTGAAGACTTGTGGAAAACTGAAGACAAAAATGTGAAGGCATGAAATCTACAGTTTTGAAACATCCTTCTTTTCTTGTGACTCAGGTTTTGAGAAAATTAGAGTCACTTCCTTTGTTCATTTCAGCTCTGGTTTTGGACATGTTAGAGCTGATTCTTCTTTCACTGCTGGTCCAGGTTTTGAGCATATCAGGACCATCTGTTCTGCTTCTTTTGGCTCAGATTTTGATCATGTTTGAGCCACTCCTTTTGCCTTTCAGAGGTTCAATTTTTGAGCATGTATGAACCTCTTCTTCTTCTTCTTCTTCTTCTTCTTCTTCTTCTTTTTTATAAATAAAACTGCAATGATATATACAATGGAGAATGAAACTGGAAACTGAAATTTAACAGAAGTAGTGCTTGAGCATCCTGCCATTGACAGGACCCCCAAATAGATCTGTACCATCAATTCCTTGTAAGAAAAATGCATTAGGACCCACAGTGGCTTGGATGATATATGGACCCTGCCACAAGCTATCAAACTTGCCATTTTTACCTTTTTCCTCTCTCCTTGAATCCCATTTCAGAACTTTATCTCCCACCTTGAAATCTGAAGCTTTGGCTCTTTTGTCAAACAACCTTTTAATGTTCTCCTGAACTCTGATAGCTCTACTATAAACCTGCTCCCTTGTTTGCTGTAGATGGATAGTTTCATTGATTCTTCTCACCATACTGTTTTCCTCTGTCTGAATCTCCTGGACAAGCTTAATCACTGGAACTCCAAGGCTGGTAGGAAAAACGACTTCTGTTCCGTAAACCAGCTAGAATGGTGACATGCCAATAGATTTCTTCGTGGTGAGCCTGTCAGCCCACAGAGCATGTACCAACGTTTTATGCCATGATTTTTTGTTCTCTTCCAACAGCTTTTTGATGATTGTGACTAGGCTTTTGTTGGATGATTCAACCAATCCATTACCCTAGAGGTAATAGGCAGTTGAATGGCCAAGTGTTATTCCGTACCTGTGATATAAATCAATCATTCTCTTGGATCCGAAAGCAGCAGCATTGTCAGTGATTATTTTTCTTGGACAACCAAACCGAGATAAGATGAAGTCCTCTAGGAACCTAATGATGACATAATCATGGCATTCCTAGTGGGTATGGCTTCTATCCATTTGGTGAAGTAATCTGTAGCAGTTAGGATCCATTTGTGTTTCCCAGAAGAAGAAGGGTGAATTTCAATAAATTCTAGGCCCCATTGCATGAAGGGACCTTCTACGGTGATAGGTTGTAAAGGGAGGGGAAGGAGTTTTTTTCTGCCCTCAAAGATTTGGCATTTATGACATGCAGTTATCATTTTATGGACATCACTAAAAAGTGTAGGCCAATAGTAACCAACCCTGAGTATCTTACTTGCAGTGGCTTTCCAGCTCAGGTGGCCTCCACACTCCCCAGCATGGAATTCTTGTTTGATTCTTTCAGCTTCAGTTTCGGACAAACATTTCAGCAATAGGCCATTTGGATTTTTCCAGTATAGATTCTCATTCAAAATGCAGTAATTTCTAGCTTTGAGTTTTATGAATCTGGCCTTTGTTTTGGATAGTTCTGGAGGGGCATTGAGATTGGTGAGCACATAAAGGATATCAGAGTACCAAGGAGAGTTCTGAAGCTGCTCCTCAACAATTGGATGGGGTAGTCCTTCCTGCTCATCTAAGGCATTTATCATGTTAATGCCAAGGGCCTGCAAGTTTGATTCAGCCATTAACTGGGCCAGGCCTTGACCTTTGACCAGTTTGGTGGGTTTTATTTCGAGGTCGTGTTCCAAGATTGTAGCAATCCATTTGCCCCTTTTCCCATCAGGGTCTTGGGACAAGATATCTTTGACCACTATACTTGGCACATAAGCGATGGTGTGAGAATGCAGAATGTACACCCTAAAGTCTTTTAAGGCCTTTACCAAGGCATAAGCCTGCTTTTCCATAATGTTGTACTTTAAGGGTGCATCCCTCAAGGCTTTGCTGAAGAAGGCAATTGGTTGTTCATGCCCTTCTGAATTCCTTTGCAGCAAGACTGTAGCTACTGTGTGTTCAGAGGCAAAGGAAAAGATCAGAAAATCTTTTGAGAAGTTTGGGCTGGTAAGGATAGGGGCCTGAGTGAGTGCAAGTTTTACTGACTCAAAATATTTCTTGGCTTCAACAGTCCACTTAATTCCTGCATATTTCTTTAGCATGTTGGTCATTTTCCTAAGATGCTCAGCAAGATTGGGGATAAATCTCCTAAGGAAATTGATCTTCCCTATGAAGGACTGTAACTCCTTGATGTTTCTCGGATGTGTAATTTGAAGTATTCCCTCAACCCTCTGTGGGTCTATCCTAATCCCTTTCTCAGATATAATGTGACCAAGAAGTTTACCTTCTTGCAGCTCGAAAACAGTTTTCTTAGGATTTAAGGACAGACCATACCTTCTACATTTTTCAAAAACCTTTCTCAGATGTTTCAGGTGTTCTTCTTCGGTTTTAGAAAAGACAGTCAAGTCATCCAAATAGATAACTATGAAGTGTCCTATCTCCTCTGAGAAAGCTATATCCATCGCTCTCTAGAAGGTACCTCCAGCATTCATCAGTCTAAAAGGCATCTTCACATACATGAAGGTACCCCATGGGGTGGTAAACGTCGTTTTGAGTTAATCTTCTGGGAATACCAGAACTTGATTATACCCAGAAAAACCATCAAGCAAGGAGATTCTCTTAGAGTCCACTACCTTCTGTAGAATATGCTCCATTCTAGGCAAAGGGTAGTTGTCTTTCAAGGAGGCTCTGTTGAGGTTTCTGAAGTCTATGCATAATCTGATCTCCCCTGTTTTCTTTCTCACAGCCACTAATTTTGACACCCAATCAAAAAACCTTACAGGGACTATAATGCCTGCATCATACATCTTTTTGATTTCTTTCTCTACTATATGCAATTGTTTTGGATTGATTCTGCGAAGTTTTTGTTTGAAAGGCTTCTGATTTTCCTTCAAGGGTATCTTGTGTTGTATGATGTTGGTGTCATAGGCCTTTAAGTCTTCATAGCTCCATGCAAACACATCAATGAATTCCCTAAACAGGTCAATGTATTTTTTCTTCATGTTTGCAGGTACAGACTTAGCCAGTTTGATCATTTTGGGCTTATCTTCAGTGCCAATGTTGCATTCTTCGACATCTGAGTCTGCATGTTCTATAGTGGGCTTTTTTGCTACATCATAAAAGTCAAAAAGGTCCTCTAGGGGTGCCAGGCCTCTGGGTATGTTCTTATCTTTGGCCTGCAACACCTCCACTTCCTCATTACCTGCATTTTCACATTTTTCGGTTGAACTTCCAGTTTCCTCAGAAAAGGTGTTTATTTCTATGTTACAGGGTGTTTCTTGTTCATCTGGGGGATCCTCACATGGGCAGCTATCATCTGGTTTTGAGTCGAAATCAGAAAATTCAAACTCATTTCTGCCCACTAGGAAATCTTCGATCTGTTTATGTCCTTCAAAGACCTGCCAATATTTTTCGTTTTCTGGCACTGCAGGTCTGAACTTGGTTTGAATGATGATTTGTTGATCAGGGGGAGTCTTAGGATATGAACTAGCCAGGCAAGCTAATGCATTAGCAATAACGTTCTGACTCCTAGGCACAAATACCAATTCATATTCAACAAAGGTTTTCAATAAGTCTACTGCATCATTCCTGTATGCTCTCAACCTAGGGTGTTTTGTCGTATATTCACCATTCACTTGTTTGATAACTAAATCAGAGTCTCCTTTCACAGCTATCCTATGGGCTCCTAATTTCTTCAATAGGTTCAGACCCAGGATGAGAGCCTCATATTCTACAATATTATTTGTGCATTTGAAATGCAGATTCACAGCGTGGCTCTCTACGTGATCATTTCCTGTGTTACGTAGCCACATCCCTGCTCCAGCATTTTGTCTAGTACAGGACCCATCGAAGTTCATTTCCCACAGGGGCTCACCATTATGTTGCATTGAGGAGTCTGTACTAGGTTGTGGGTTATCTTGTTCTTCGTGTGGTATATCAGTTTGAAGGGTATGACTAATAGGCTGACTGCATTGTGTTCCTGGTTCATTCTGAGTTTCGTTTTTTGTACCCTGCCCACAGTTTTCATCATCGTATTCTTCTAGGGTAGCCATTATGCTAAAGTCCATGGGCTCTGTGTTTTTGCTCGAATTTTTACATTCAGATTCTGGATCTCCTAAGGATTGGTCATTATAAAGTATGAAAGAATCCAGGTCTGTGTGTATAGAGTATAATGGTGAATTTTCAGGCTTCTCAGGGCTACTAACTAAGAATTTCATCTGAGATTCTCTATACTGTCTTCTAAGTTGGCCAAATATAGGGATAGTGGCATATGAGCCATCCATCTGCATTGTTCCTTGCAGTTTGGCTCCCCATGATCTAGATAGCAGCATGCCATACTTAGGTGGCACATCTGCTACCACCACATCCATGACCATACACTTAGCAGGAATCTGGGTCAAGCTCACACACAAGTCCTTGATCAGGCCTAGGCATTTTACTCTGCTAGAGTCAAATGAATATAGATCTTTGTAAGGTCGTGTTACTTCTAGGCCTAGCTTTTCCATCACTACCTTAGGCATTAAATTGTGTGATGCTCCAGAATCATGCATGGTATTGTGGAGTATTTTGTCGTGAATGTTGAGACTGATATAGAAAGGTGGAACTACCGCTTCCTAAAATTTTCCCTCAATCTTTGGACCAAATAGGAGGGCAGGTTGATCATCATTCAAATTTACAGAGTCATTGTTTTCCCCTAAATTTAGTGCTTTCAAAATTTGGCCTTTATATACATTATGAGTGGCCAACTCAGCTAATGGTACATAAATTTTGATTTTTGCAATCTCACTCTCTAAATTGAAAGTGGATTGACTCTTGGAAGCGCTTAACTCTGTTTTATTTGCTACTGCTTTAGTAGCTAAATCAGTTAGTGATTTCTCACTATGTACAAGGTCAGGAACCATTTTATCAGGAGCACTAACTGTAATGCTAGTGTTGTTGGTTGGTTGGCTTTGTCTTTCAGTGTCTTGGTTGTATTTTTCCTTGTGTTTACCAGAACTTTCAGCTGCTGATTTGTCATTTGCAGCAGATGCTTTAGAAGATCTGTCAGGACTTTTCTTGATGGTTACCTCAGGATTCTTTGTTTTGGGATTTTCTTGGTTCTTTTTTCTCCTAAGTTCATACTATTCTCTGACCTGCATCATGGCATTTTCGAATCCTAATCTATAATCCTCAGTTTCTAAACATTCCTCATCCCAGTACGAAGGTGAGGGATGATCTTCCTCTGGATCACAGTTAAGGACTGAGTCTTCTCTTTCGAACATGTTTATCCCATTCCCTTCAGACTCTTCTATGATCCCCTCATCTTCATCTAAAATTTTTTCTTGAAATGGGGGAAAAATTTGTTGATCCGACTCTCTTTGTCTGTTGGGAACGACATTGTTTCTTCTAACGTTCTGGTTGTGGTTTTGGTTTTTGTTTTGGACAACCATCCTTTTGATCATTTTTTGTAGCTCTTCCACGTTTTTAGACATTCTATCATATTTGGGATCAGATGTGGAAGCTACATTGTCATCCCTATAGGTTACCCTTTTCTCAGCTTTTAATCTTGCCCTTTTTTCCATCAAGTTTGCTTCTATGGTTATGTCTCCTTTCTGCATGCCTTCCAATGTGTTATACTCTTTATCTCTGAGCTCATAGGCCATGTTAGCATCAAATCCATCTGGATATTTAGCCCTGGCCATACCTTGAGGAGGTTTCATGTGTGGAGGGAGAGCATTGTAAATGCTGTTGAATATAGTCGGTGTAATCATGGACGCTCTCTCCTACGTTCCTCTTAAGGGACATGTATTCTGCTAGGAGATGGCGAGGGTTTGCTCTAACCTCCCATTTTTCTATGAAGTTCCGATATAATGCAGGGAGATATTGGATACTTCCAGGGGGTAAACCTTTAAACCATTTCCTTACATCACCCCCCAGGCTTTGGGCAAAGATTCTCATTTTGATTGTTTCATCATCAATTTCCATATAATCAAAAGAATCCTCCATCTTATCTACGTGTTGCTGAGCTGTAATGGATTCTTTGGCAGTGAAGTGTGGGATTTTTGACTGATAATCATTTGGCAAGGGTAACAAGGGCTGTGGTAAAACTAAAGGTGCGTACCAAGCTGTCATGATAATTTTCTGATGAGGTATAGGGTTGGCTTGAGCTGCTGGTATTTGGATGATAGGGATATTAGGACCAGCAGAAGTTTGTTGAGCAGATCTAGGGTGGGAGAGCCCCAAGTTTTGAATGAAGTGGATATCAGGTGGTGTAGATGGAGGGGTTCCTCTGTCCCTAGTGTGTTGACCACTATGAGATGGTGTATTGTGAGGCTCAAGGTCTTGCTGTTCTAGGTGATTGACTGACCTGGTTCTTGATAAACTGTTAGGTAGGTCTAGGTCAGGGAGAAAAGGTGCTAGAGCTGTTAGGTTTTCTGGTGCAGAATTAGCTCTATGAATGTGACTTGAAATAGTTGGTCTGTTAGGTGTAGGAGCTCCTTTGAGGATACTCTCCGGATTGTCAACTATTTCAGGTAGGTCAGGGTTGGGATAAGCTCTTGTGTGGATGGTTCTGAAAGACAGAATTCTATTTCCCAGCTAAGCATCTTAACCCTACTCGTTACTTCTTCTGTGGTTGATTGTCTCAGGGGTTGGTCTCCCAGTGGAGTCTATTGTGAAACCAAGATAATCAGTAGGCCTACTGATCACTAGTGGAGTCTTTTCGTTTAGGAATGATGGAGTCGCCAGGTGGAGGGTTTTAGGGTGTATCTAAAGGGTCACACTGTCCACCACAGTGCTCAGGCACTATCACCTTTCAAGAATCTCCTCATGACAGTAAATTCCAACCAGAGATTGACTGGGAGGGAATTTACCAGATATGTCACCTCCGAAGAGTGTGAGATCCGAAGGCTACCTGGCCCTTTCTAGACTCTGTCTAAGAGTATGGTGGATATTCAATAATGGAGGTCGATTCAAGAAAGGAGTGACTTACTATCAACCTAACTAGAGTTCTAAGTTTCTGAAGTTTTTAAGAATGTTCAAGGTGAAATGTACTCAGAATTCCCCAGCGGAGTCGCCATTATGTTGGGGTTCCCATGTTTTGGCCAAGTTGACAAGACCAAAATATGAGACAACATAGAACCACTTTCAGACCTCAGGATCTAGCCCTCCTAGGTCCAGAGAGGGATCTCTCTATGATTGTCAAAGGTGTTTGTCTTTGAAGCTCACAATAAGGTATTAGGCTAGTTCTATGCGCAGGGTTTGTTTGTTTAATTGAGAGTTTGGTTGCTGGGAATCAGGAAGGAAGAGTCATCATGAGACAGGATTGGGCAAGGAAGAATTTAGGCAAAGGTGAGATAATCCAGAGAAAACCAAGTCCATTGGGTAATGGAGTCAAGAAAGGATTTACTTGCTATCAATATGCAAGCTTTCAGTTGGGCTAGTCATCTAAAGCCTTGGATCCTAAAGTGATAGGGTGGTATGGGACATTAAGGACCGAGAGTGAAAGGGGGAGAACCAACTAATCCCATCTATAGATCAGGTCAGAGGTCATTTAACTCCAGACCTGCTTGGACAAAATCAGAGGCAACACAAGGGAACTTGGAAAGGCTTAATCAGAACGGAAAGATCCTAGTGAGGAAGATACAGGGTTCTAGACCTCCCAGTGTTCTCAACACATTCCATTAAATCCTAACAAGAACATCTAAAACAGATTCCGTTAATTCATACATCAGCTAGTAGGCAACAACATCCACTACACTGGTTAAATCAATTGAAATCAATATTTAGATAAACACATGAAGTAGAAAACATAAAGGGCTGGGAGAGCAGCAACATAAGGCACCTAACAAGGGTGAATCTTATGCCAAATTTCTGATGCGAGCCAGATGAAATGAAATGAAATGGAAATAAACACAGAGGTAGAAAAACATCACCGCAACTTTAGATCAGGATCCAATGAAATTTTCTTATTATATTAAACATCAACACCAATCAGGTACAACATAGCCAATAGCTGGGTCATTCAACCTGAATACATCTTCCTCAGCCTATCTTACAACTATACACATAGAACTTATTTCAAGAGAAACTGCTTGCACCTCTCTGCTATCTCATCAACAACCTTTACAACAATTTTCTCATAGTTTTTATAGCTGAAAAAGAGCAGAGGAAGTAGGTAGAATACTAAATATAACATTAAACTCAGAAAATAAGGGGAGGGCCAAAGCCCATTCTATTTTAAACGCTGAGCATTAATTTTTGGCACTCTTTGGAGAAAAGAATGACCTTCGTCAGGCTTCATTGATTCCAGATATGTCTCTGATGCATTCTGGTTCGATGTACTTTGTGGTACCCTTGGTGAATAAACAAAGTGGCAATGAAAAAGGAATGGTCCGCCATACTTGAGCAACAAATGCTCTGATATCCTTGGATTGCGTTCCGAGCGGGGATCTCCTCTGGAGCACGACATATAATCAAACAGTATGGGCAATCTGTCCTTCTTCGGAAGAAGACATTCTGCTGGCATGGAAACCCGCCCTTCATTAAATTCCTTGCCTCTGTCAGTGGAAAAATTACTGCTGCATCCATACTGTGTACTTATGGCAGTGTTTCAACTCTTGTACTCTGCAGAAACTCACAACTGTGTGTAGAAAATCAATGCAATGGAAGACTGGTGGAGCGAAGGGTGAAAAATATGAAAGCGCAGTGGCAGGAAGGTGGCTTTCACTAAAAAATGGTGACAAAATGTAATGAACTGGTGAAGACTCACGAATAATAGGGTTTGATGGAAGAATGCAGCGCGGACTGTTAGATCGCAGCCTGGGAGCGAAGATCAACGGCGAGGGTCGAGCAGCGGAATGATATATGAAAGTGGGCAGAACAACCATGAAACATAAGGCTTTAGACTTCGAGCAAAATACAAAGAAATGTGAAGGGAATGCAGGGAAATGCGATGAGGTGGGACCCAGCCGGGGGCGGATGGCTATCAGATCTCAACCGTTAGATCTTAGACCCAATGGACGGTCAAGGCTTAGTCGGAGAATCGCAATCGCAATAGATAAGAGGGACGCACACTTATAGCTTCTGATTACGATCGAGGAAGGGGAAGCGATTGGGAAGTGCGAGGCGACTGGCGGGGTGCGATGAAGCGCCAACCATCTGATTTGGAGGCTGACCGACGGTGGAGGAGAAATTGGGAGATGCGAAGGGTCGCACGTCTGGAAAATGTGATTATGCGATCGGGTGGATCGGATGGTGCAATGAAACGGTGGCGCGATTAATCGCATCGCAAATATTTGTGACGCGATCAATCGCATCACAAATATTTGCGATGGATGATTGGAATGCTAAGACAAACATGCGATGGGAGCGATGTGCGATATTGCGATTAGCACCTTTAAGGGGTAGCGCTCAGTCATAGTGCTCAGCTACATGGGGAAACAGCTAAAGGGGCTGGCGGAAAGGGGCTAAGCCCTATTACAAAGTGGAGAATGGGTTTTGGCCCATTTTAATGCATCTTAAGGCCAAGGAGGAGTAACGATAGAGGGAATAAGGGGGAATTTGGCTAAGAAAAGGGTAGAGGAAGGATATAAAGGGGATTTGGGAGGGTTAAGAGGGTACAAAAGGGAAGTAGAAGGGGGGACAAAGGGGAATGGAATAAGAAGGGGAGGAGGCCCTTTGGGCATTTCTTCACAAATAGAGAGGCTTGCAATGGGAATCAGCAGAGGGAAATTTATCAAAGGACACCAGGCACAAAGAGGCTTCAAGGAGGATGGGTTTTCAGGGGAAAGGCATTCCTTGAAGGCTCCAAAACAATCTAGCCCCCAGCTTTCTTGTCAAGAATTTCATAGGGGGCCTAACAATTTCAAAATCTGGAAGATATTGAAGGCATACAGGAAACATCTGAAGCAAAGGAAACTTGCTCAAAAGATGCAAAAAACTTGCACACATTGCCAGAATAAGGGACATGTTATTTCCCAATGTTGGACATTGCATCCAACTAATCATCTCAAGAATTTGAAGTAAGAGGATAAAAAGACACGAAAAACTTGAACCAAATATTCCATCATTGATGTGAGAACAAATGTTTCACATGAAGAAGATTTTTAGCAGTAAAAATCGCCATGCAATTGGCTTGGTAAGAAGTGGTTTGACTTCTTAACCCAGTAAGACATACATTCATTTGTACATATGCAAATTTTAGACATGTATGCATGTATTTTTTTGAAAAATAAATTTGTTTGAGCACATTGAATCGATGATAAATGACATGATGTTCAACTACCTTCTATTCAATATTTCTTGCCATAAATTTCTGGGTGATCTCAAGGAAGACAATTCTTGATAGGATGACAAGATAATTTAAGAAGGAAAGTGTTGACTACCTTCGATTTTGGGGCTCAAAGGCACTAAGAAAAGCAAGGAAAAGTGTATGCAGGCTGGAAAAGTGAGGTTGTTGGACTCACATCTATTGAACAGGTAATCTGTCTTTTGGGTCCAAAAGATTCCTAATGGGGAGGAGTGATCAGAATTGGATTAGGTCACTAAGGATTAGCTCAAAATAAAAATTTATAGGATTGGGTTTAAACCAGGATGGTTTCGTATATCTCCTCTTCCTAATTCCGTCATCATGAATGGTTCGAAAAGCCGACACCATATGAAGAAGTTATTGCAATTTGAGAAGTTCAGTAAACTGCAATTTCTGGCATTTAACCAAGGTTGACTGGTCAAGGGTATAGTCATAAAAAAGAATATTCTAGGGAATATTCTAGGACTATTCCTGGGATATTCCTCAAAATATTCCTTGGGATATTCCCTTCGAGCTAGTTAGAAGTTCACATGTGTTCAATTTTTATTGGGTAGGATTTTGAAGGAACAATGGGAAGGCACCACCTGGCCAGCCCTGAGGCTACCACATGGCCCTTAAACGATGTAATAATTTTTTTTTGGGTCCACGGGTTTCGACTCTGAGACCTCCTACCCAGCATGGGGGAGTCTTACCGTCTCCCCTATATGTTAGATCTTAACCTTATGGTTTGCACGACATATTTAAAGTTTGTTGTGTTCCGATATGGGGGAGAAGAGGGGCCAAACCTTTAGGCCAACCCCTCCCCATGTGGCCTTAGCCCTAAACCCAAGGGCCAAACCCCAACTGAAAATTTGACATCTTACCGTCAACTATTAAAAACTATCACATGGCCACGATTTCAATTTTTATCATCATGTGTTTTCCACTCCAACATTAACCATAACCGCGAGGATTCAAGGCCATGTGCTCAAACGAACCGCAGCTTTAGTTGCTAATGGTTAGACCTGGCGATAATTATGGAAGCACACCATTTTTGGCAGATAAGCCAATTCAAGCTTCAGTTAAGTGCAGTTTCTCCATTTTTAGTGGAGTTGATTTAGGGGTTACTGGAAAAATTAGTTTATGCTCTATCTTGAGAATTATTCGACCATTCTAAGAGTGTGAATAGTCAATTTAGACTATATTAGACATTAGAGACTCATTGGTGAGGGTTTTAGAGCCATCAAAGGACTTCTGAACAAGTTTTAGCTTTAGAGAAGTTCCAAGGGCCACTAGGGCCACCAAGGGCCAGCAACAGAATGAGGCCTATCCAAAGCAGCTAGGGGCCTTACTCAGGAAACCAATAGTAAATTTTGGATGTTTCAGACATTATAGAACTAATGGAGAGATTTTTAAATCCATTGGAGGACTTTTGAAGGCTGATATTCTTCAAATAAGTTCCACGGTTCAGCAGGGCCACGAGGGGCCAACAAGAGAATGAGACCTATCTAGAGCAACCAATATCCATTCTCAGAAAACCAGTAGCCTCTTATGAATATTTTGAACCTTATGAATCCAATGGAAGGATTTTCAGAAGCTTTTGAAAACTCTTGAAGGTCACAATGCTTTAGAGAAGCTTTCAGTGAACCTAGAGCCAAGGGGTGACACCAGGTGTTGGAGGCGTAACCGGAGTAGCCGGGGGCTAATTTCAGTAAATAAATAGTATATTATGACTATTTTGGACATTATGAGTCCATTTAAGGGATTTTTAGAGTCATTTGGAGATTTTTGAAGGCCGAGAAGCCACAAGGAAGTTTCCGGAAGCCTAGGGCCAAGAGTGGATGGAGGCCTAGATTAGGGAGCCAGAGCTCATTTTGAGCAAAATATTAGTCTATTTTGGATGTATGATATGTGTCAGAGACAGTAGGTGAGGTTTAAAAGACAAATAATGAATTCTAGGGAGTTTGTGCCAAAGATAAGATCAGGGAAGCTTAAGGGCACCGACAGATGAGGTCAAGTCAAAGGAAGCCTAGTTCTATTTTCAGCGAGATAGAAACCATTCCAGGGGTATGATGTATTATAAACCCAATGGTACAATCCAAATAACCATTGGATTTGATTTTTTAACTGGTAAAATAAATATTCCATCATAATCCCAAAGAGCCAAGTTAGTTGACATAGGCTCAAGGAGACGTAGCCCACGATATTCGAGTGAAATCCTTTATTAAATTTGCTGCTATGTTTTGATGCTTATTTTCTGCACTTTATGGTTGTTTTACATGCTTAATATCAGCAAAAAAAATTCTCTTAAATCACTTAAACGGTAAAAAATCATACACTTGTTTCAAGTATTCATTTCCGCACAGTCATGTATAAGCGATATATTTTATTTGTTTCACTGAATGGGAGGCACTTGTGCATAGCATATCAAGTTATCCACCCATTTTCAGATCATTCTGAATATTAGAAAACCTCTTCACAAATCAATTTCACTCCTTGAAAACCTTGCCACCTTGAAATATATCCAGTTCAACTTACACTTTGAGCAAAGCTTGTTCAGAACCAAATCTCAGAATTGGATAGCCCAAATAGTTTTTGACCCATCCATCTTACAACAGAGTCCTATTGGGGAAGCCTCTACCTCAAATCAAATTGATTTTTCAGCCTCTCCAACACTTTGAATCTTTTCAAGGTCTGGTAACAGAACTCATCTCATCTATTGATGATGCTTATCTTCAACAGTCTATAGAATTTTCTGCTCTGACTGCAACATCCCCTTCTATTATTTCCAAGTATGCTCATCCTCAGTAAAATTTCCCAAGTTTATCTGCAGCTCCTACCCTCACCTTGAAACTTTCTCACCAGGGTGCCCAAACCTCCACCCATACACACACTGTCCACCTTCCTCCATTTAACCCTCCACCTCCCTTGGTCAACCCCCCTCTTATCAACCCTCCTTGGGTTCCTTTGCCACTAATAATGGAAACCTGGTATGCTCCATTAGCGCTACCACAAACTATGGTGCCTATGCCACACAATTATCAATCCAAAATCCCACATTCTGATGGAACTGGTCCTGAAACTGCTCAACAACATGTGGACAAAATGAATGATGCTTTTGACTACCAAGAGATAGAGGATGAAACTATCCAAATGAGAATTTTTGCTTAAATTTTAGGTGGATAAGTAAAAAAATGGTTCAAATTATTAACCCCTAACAATGTCCATGACCTCCCTTCCCTTCACCAGCTATTCATAAATAAATGGGAAGATAAGAAAAATCCTCTCCAAATCTTGTCAAAATATGAAAACATCCAGAGAAATGTTGGAGAGAGTGTCCAAGATTATTGTACTGAATTCAATATTATATACAACACCCTCCCTCCTCACATGAAACCCCACAAGTCTTAGCCCTAATGAAATTTTTAGATGGTTTTGACCCAGAGATGGCTTATCACTTGAGAGAAAAATATCCAGCCACATTGGAAGACATGTAGATGGGTGCAGTAAGTGTTGAAGAAAACTTAATTGCAAAAAGGGCTAGAATGAGAAGTGAGAAGAGAGCTACTATTATGGAAGAGCCTGCAGCCTCCACATTCGATGCTAATATTGATAGCCTTATGAGAACCATGGAGAATATGATGGAGAGGATCAACTTGAATGAGAGAGTTGTCCCTAGGGAAAATCAGTTAGCTCCTCAAAATAGAAACCAAAACTTTAGAAGAAACCCCCCTCAAATATGAAAGAGAGAATAAAGAGGACCTAACCAGAAAGTTAGGCCTCCATTCCAAGAAAATTATGATGATGAAGATGAGGGGATGGTTGAGGAACTAGAAGAAAGTTAAATTAATCTGATGGGAATTAATACTGAAGATATTGTTTTCCTCACTAAATAAGAACAATATTTATTTTCTTTGGCTCAAAATAAAGTATAATTTGAAGAGTCCAAAGATTATAAACAAGGATTAAAGAATGCCATCATGGAGGTGGATAGATAATATAACCTCCAAAGCAAGAAAAATTCGGATATTCCCAAGAGAAGGAATTCTAAAAACTCTGCTACAAATGCCCCTGAAGATGATCCCAAGAAAATAGCAGAGAGTTCAAAGAAAATTACTAAAATAGCTGGAAATAATGCTCTAGAAAGCAAAACTACTAGACCAGTAGTCACTCCTACCAAAATTGTTCCAATTAATATCCCTAAGTCAAGTTAACAATCCAAAATTGCTGCTAAAATAGTGCTTAAGAAGAGTGATTCAAATCTGCCAAAAACACATACACCATTCAACATTGAAAATGAAATTACAAAAATAAAAATCTTTGTCCCTCACACTGAATTGGTGAACCAAGACATATATAGGTCCCAAGTCCTAAAATAATTGAACATAGGAGAAATCACTAATACTGTCAATTTAAATGATGACAAAACTAAGCGTTTGTTTGGGCTAGAAGCAGAGGGTAAATTACAGGAGGGAGGTGTTCCCCCATTTTATCTCAGTTTGAATATTCATGATAAAATCCTACATAATGCCATGATAGACTCATCTCATAACCTCATGCCCAATGAAATTATCGAGAAACTCGGCCTGGAGATAACTAGACCCTACAAATACCTATACTCATTTGACTCTAGCAAAGTTAAATGCCTAGGCCTCATCAAAGATATTTGTATTACATTAGCCCAGATATCGGCCAAGATTCTAGTGATGGACATAGTGGTGGCTGACATCCCTCCCAAATATGGTATGCTTTCATCACGTACATGGGGAGCCAAGCTTTCAATCACCCTCCAAATGGATATGAATTATGCTACCATACCATTTTTTGAGCGAAAAAAGTAGATTGTATAGGGAGACTCTAATGAAATACATGGTGAGTAGTCAGGAAAAGCCTCATAACTACCCCATGTACTCTGTCCACTCTGACCTTGATTCATTTATTATTTACAATGATGTAAATATTAATGAGAAAGTAACTAGACAAGAAGAATACCATAAGAAAGAACAATCAGACCAAATGGAAATTGTGCAATATAAGTCTAAAAATGAACCTTTTTGGAACACGAGTTTTGATGGTTCTTATGGAAAAGCTGGCTTAGGAGCAGGAGTGTGGGTATGAAATACTGAAAACAACTATGCAGAAGGGAATTATTACAAGCTAAAATTTTAGTGTAACAAAAATATAGCAGAATACAAAGCACTCCTTTTGGGTTTACAACTATTGAAGAAACTAGGAGCCAAAATAGTCTCTGTTCATGGGGATTCTAACCTAGTCATTAAACAAACCATGGGAGAATATTCAGCCAGGCACCCCAGATTGAGAGCATATAGTAATGCTGCCCTTGACATCCTGAAAAAATTTGAAGAATATGACCTTGCTACAGTTCCCAGGAATCAAAATATCCTGGCTAATGGGTTAGCATATTCAGCCAGCACTTGTCAATTACCTCACCACAACAAACAGTATACAGTGCATGTTAAACACCATCCAACAGTTCCTGACAATATGAGATATTGGCAAGTCCTTAAAGACGACAAACATATTTAGAATTTCCTGCAATCTAAGGGTGAGTTTGAAGATTCAAATTTGGACCGAGACTGTGAAGAAGATTGTTCCACTAAAGAGGAAATGTCTAGGGAGGAGACCCCTCACAATTATGATGTTAATTTTTCAGAAAATGAAGATAAGCATGGGACAAAGATGCATGAAGATCCAGAAAAAGAAGAATTTGAAGTACTGGAATTTAGAAACAACACCTTGCATAGAGGACTGGTCCCTCTAAATGAATTATTTGATTTCAATGATGTGGCTAAGAAACCAAAAATGGAATCCACAGAAGAAAATATCGAGTACAATCTAGGCAGTGACCAGGAACCCAATATGGTAAAGTTATCAAAGACACTGCCAACATCCATAAAATAGAAATACATTGCTTTGTTTAAAGAGTTTATTGACGTGTTTTACTGGAGTTATGAAGACCTGAAAGCTTATGATACTGATTTTATCCAGCACAAAATTCCACTCAACGAGAACCAGAAGCCTTTCAACCAGAAACTGCGTAGGATAAATCCTATCCAAATGCCTCCAGTTGAGAAGGAGATCTAGAATATGTATGATGCCAAGATAATAGTCTCAATCAGATACTCCGAATGGGTTTCCAATATTGTACCTGTAAGAAAGAAGACAGGTGAGATTAGGATTTGCATTGATTTCACAAATCTAAACAAGGCATCTCTTAAGGAAAATTACCCTTTACCAAAGATGGACCACATATTCCAAAAGGTAGTGGGATCCAAAAGAATCTCTCTGCTAAATGGCTTTTCAGGGTACAATCAAGTGTTGGTGCGTCTAGATGATCAACACAAAACAACTTTTACTACCCTATGGGGAACCTTCATGTATGTAAAAATGTCATTTGGATTAATAAATGCTGGTGCCACTTTTCAAAGAGCAATGGATATTTATTTTTCAGAAGAAATTGGTCTTTTCATTGTAATATATCTTGATGATATTATAGTATATTCAAAAACTGATGAAGAACATTTGGCCCATTTGAGAAGAGTTTTTGAAAAATGCAGAAGGTTTGGTCTATCTATGAATCCTAAGAAATCATTATTCAGTCTTGAAGAAGGAAAGCTTCTAGGCCACATCATATCGGAAGAAGGAATCAAGATTGACCCCAATAGAATCAGTCATCACAGAAACATCAAAGAGCTACAATATTTCATTGGAAAGATAATTTTTTTGAGGAGGTTTATACATAACCTTGCAAAACTCCTAAGGAATATCACCAACATGCTCAAGTGAGATTCAGGAGTCAAATGGACCAGGGAGGCTAAACAATCCTTCCACCTGGTAAATTAGGCACTCAAAATGGCGCTGGTTCTGATCAGCCTTGATGTCACCAAGGATTTCATCATTTTCTCCTTTGCATCAGTGCACACAATTACCATTGTATTGTTGCAGAAAAATAAAGAGGGTCAAGAACAGCCCATAGCATTTTCAGCCAAGATTTACGAGATGAAAATTTGAAGTAAAATATCATGGAAAAGAAGCCTTTTACATTGATAAAAGCACTGAAGGATTTCAGAGTTTATATTCTACATTCACACATCATTGCATTCGTGCCCAATATAGTTTTCAAAGACATCGTAACATAGGATCTTTATGGAAAAAGAGACAAGTGGATTGTTGTCATCCTAGAGTATGATTTAGAGATCAGGCCAACCAAACTAATCAAGGGACAAGGATTAGCCAAATTGATGGCTGAAATAAATTTTTAAGCACTATATATTAACATGATTGATTCACTCGATGAAAAAGAGGAGCTGGAGACTCCACCTATTGAGGAAGCATTCCTAAATTCTCCTTGGTATGCAGATATACTATATGTTCTATTTTACTTAAATTCTCCTCCTGGTTTGTCCAAAACAAAAGCTAGATTTTTGAAATTGAAAGCTGTAAAATTCTGCATCCAAGAAATTTTTCTGTACTGGAAAGATTCTGGGGGCATATTGCTTAAATGTTTGCCTCAAGAATATGCATATAGGGTTACAAAGGAATTCCATTAAGGGGATTGTGGAGGCCATATATATTAGAAAACCACTGCTAATAATATCCTTAGAGTTGGTTTCTATTGGCCTACCATTTTCCCAGACACCCACAAAATGATAGCCACCTGTCACAAGTGCCAAATATTTGAGGGAAAAAGAAAGTTGTTGCCTCTGCCTTTACAAACTATCTCTATTGAAGCTCTTTTCCAGCAAAGGGGTTTAGACTTCATTGGAGAAATCCACCCTTCCTCCTTTGGCCAGCATAAATGGATCCTCACTGCTACAGACTATTTTACCAAAATGGATAGAAGCCATCCCTTCCAGAACTACTACTGACTCAGTGATTATCAAATTCCTTGAAGCCAACATCCTGTCCAGATTTGGTTGTCCTAGGAATATTATTACAGATAATGTTGCTGCTTTTAAGTCCAAGAAGATGATATATTTTTTCCACATATATCACATTTATTTGGGGCATTCAATAGTTTATTACCCCCAAGGTAATGGATTAGCCGAATCCTCCAAAAAGAGCATATTCAACATCATCAAAAAAATTTTGTAAGACAATAAAAAATCTTGGCATAATAAACTGGTACATGCATTGTGGGCTGACAAATTGACAACCAAGAAATCAATTGGCATGTCACCATACCATTTAGTCTATGGAATGGATGCAGATCTCCCAAAATCCTTAGAAGTGCCAGCCATGAAACTCATTCAAGAAGCGTAGGCTGAAGAAAATGATGTGCAAAGAAGAATAAGGCAGACCATTCAGCTGCAGCAGTCAGGAGAATAGGTTGCAATATTCCCAAAATTAGCATGCAACTAAGGGGAATATTAATTTTTCTCTTAAAATCTAGTTGGATGAATAAATGGGTAAGGAGGCCCATAAATCTCTTTAGTAGGCACAAAATCCCTCTTAATGTGAAAAGGGGTCATGTTCATAGCTGGATCAAGCACCATCATGTGTGAACAAGGGCTAATGCATGTGGACAAGGTCAAGTTTGACCAAGTCAACAACACTAATATGGGAGGAGTGGATCATCAATAAAGATAGCCTAGTATGAATATGGATCAGTTTATATAGTTAGAATAAATACACCTTGGGTGTGAAAGGAGACAGTGCATGGAGATTAAGTCAAGATTGACCAAATCAAATAGCGTTGTAAATGAGAGAGTGGAGCTAGTGGAGACAACGTAATTTTGAAGGAGGAGCCTTTGCATGGAAGTAACCTCGTAAATGGGTGGGACCCATGGTGAGGAAGCTCATCAAGTATATAATGGAGGGAATGGCAGGCATATGGGATATTCAAAATATTTTTATATTGGAGTCTTATGAATTATTTCATACTTTATCTATTTAGCTAAGTTTTTGTACTGTTTAGTACAAGGGTTTTCTCATGCGGGAAGTCCCCACTCTTTCTTGGAGGACTTGTTGAAGGAATCCTAGAGGAGAATTCTGGAATTCATTTCCACTATCCGGCATTGGGCCAAGCAGTCACTTACAGCTACAGTGCATTCCCTTTGAGAAACTGTGTTATTTTACAGGTGTTGCAGTGGAAGGGTTAAAACCCCTATTTTATGAGCTAGTTTCCCAGAGGGAGGATCAACCTTTTTCCCGGGAAGCTAGTAGGAGGATCTACAGCAAATTATTTTTATTATCAGCCATATTTATACAATGCTTCAGCCATACAACGTGATTCAGCCATATACTTCTTGTATCTCATGTATATCAAGAAACCCTTGCCGGGTTATCTTGGATTTGTGTAAAAGAGACTAGATCTCAGTTTTTGAGCACTATTGATTAATATATCAGTAGATCCATTTGTCTCTCTATTTTTTTAGTTTAAACCCTCATTAGACTGCACTGTCATTTGCTTCATTATTTATGTGTTGCAGTAGTCATGTGGTTGAAGTGTTTTTAGGTTGTTCTAGGCCTGGGAGGCCTGTTTAGCTAGGCTATAATGATTTTTTTCCGATCTCCTTCTATATTTGGTAGATATAATGTCTGAACTAAGGGATCCATGGGATGTAATTAACTATTATAGCATGATTTTCTGAAAAATGTGTTTTTGGTGCCTCTATTGCTGATTTTCCCATTTGGGAATATTACAGTGGTATCAAAACTCTAATCTTGGTTCAGCCTGTGTACTCAACCATAATGTCATCTAAGGAGAAAATCTACAAAAAGGATCAAAGCAAGCCCTTATTATCAGTAGGGAAGGATTTCTCAAAACTTCTTCTTCAAACTCTATAGTGCATTAGAAAAGATATCAAAGAAATGAGGAGGGAAAGTCATCGAGATCCCTCAACAAGATTTATACGTGAGGAAAGCTCCAGTTACTCATATTATGGGTGTGAGAATTCAGCCACACCATCCGATCTACAATTCTTCACCAGACCTATGATCATAGCAAGTAATATGGAGGAAGGAGATGTGCCAAAGAAGGAGACTCTTGGTGATTATGTGCAAGAGTATGAATCTCAATCTAAGAGATTCAAATATCACCTAAACTTCCAAGGGTTTTTCAAGATCGAGGAGGAAAGAAGCACAAGGAAAAAGAAACATGATGTGGGTAGATTATTTCTATCTACTTTTGATGGTTCACCTAAATTTCCAGCTAGGGTTTGGGTGGAGGAGCTAGACACCTATGTGCAGCAACACCAAGTTTCAGAATATGAAGCCATTAAAGTAGCAACGCTGCATCTTGAAGGTAAGGCTTATGCTTGGTGGTTGTTTGAATCTTTTTCATTAAAGAATGTAAATACATCTACTTATGCAAGGTTCACTAGGAGAGTAGTGGAAAGGTTTGATGAAAAATATTCTGAAACACCTTTGGTGGAGCTAGCCAAACCAAAACAAACAAAACCTTTGCATGAGTTGGAAAGATCTTTTATACCAACTCCATTTTAGGAAACTATTGAGGGGGATGAAAACTTGTATGATACCTTGCCAAGGGCGAGATCCCCATTGCATGAAGAGATTTCTTCTCAAAATAAGGACATGGAGATTCCTCCTTCAAGGGAAGACCAAGATCTAGGGTCTCTCATTGTTGAAGAGGTATTCTTAAATATTGATGAGGAGAAAGAGCAGGAAGGAAGTAAAAATTTTCTCACTTCAGAAGAACCATCACCACATGGGGATGGGCATGAAGCTATTTCTTCAAGAGGAGGATATTTTTCATCTTTGCAAAAGGTTCCCAAGGAGCATCATGTGTAAATAGTGAGGGACTGCAACTCCTTGATCAAAAGAGGAGAGGAAAAAGCGGATCAGATTCAAAGGATGGGGAGCATTCACCCTTGTTTATTTCAAGGGGTTTATATTCAGAACAAGGAGACTGATTTATGAAGTAAATGGAGTGACAAATCAGTCCACTCATTTATAAAGTCTACTTTAGATTTTGATGTCTCTTTACATGGAGGCATTCCACCAGAGATAGCCCCTAATTGGAAGATGATTAAAGAGTTCTCTCAACATGATGCAACACTTATATAATTGGCTAAGGAAGTAGCCTTGGGAGGAGTTAGCACTGCGCGGAGGACCTTTGATGGATTCAAAGGAGAGGTTACCAATTTTCTGATTGGGACATTACCATCTCCCACTCTAATTTTTGTGCTGAAAAATGATGATTCAGAAATCCATGATGACATGAGCATGGTGTCAAATGGCCACTCCATAGATTTGGAGTAGCAAATGATACTCCTACACATAAGGAAGATTTCTGAATATGACAAGAGGGTATTAACACTCTTGCATGCATGGGCCAAACTATGGGAGTTTTGGAGGATAGAGACCTTTCTAGAGGAGGTTGACTTCCATATACTTCAATCCTATCTTGAGCAAGATCAGATGCAAGAGGGGAAGCAAAGGTGGAATGACAGTCATCATATGACAGGTACTTCATTTCAAATTTCTACAGCGTTGTCATTATTGGGAAGCCTAGATCCATATTGGGAGTCCCAACTATTGGTGGAATATTCCAAGCACCTCTTCACATGTAAGGTTCTTTATGGGCAAGTGATAGATGGGAGGTATAAAGTGATTGATGGAGTCATTTATTTTCATGATCAGATCTATTTGACTAGAGACTCCAAGCTCAAGGATAAACTACTATATACAGCCTATGAGATTTTTCTTTCCAATCCCACTAGTTTCATTAGAGTATACTGTACTATATTCGAGGGATTAATGTGGGAATACTTCAAAGAAGAGATGCACTATCATATGAGGAAGTGCATAAATTTTTTTGAGGGTAAGGAGAGACATAACTCTTGGGAAGGGTTATCATCACCACCTCCTTACTCATTAGGTGTGAGAGGGAGCTCATCCATGAGCTAATTCACTAATGTCAACCAAGTGTATGGTAAGGATTGTATTTATGAGCATAATGATATATTTACTATATACTTGCATTTTCTTAACACTCATGTACATGGCATTGCTCCAAGAGGGGGCACCTTTTCTTATTGGATTCATGGGCTACTTGGGGTCATGAGTAATGATGACATTGACCATTCCCTAGAATATTTTGGGGAGATGATGTATTCTTCATGGTGTGATTCCTTAACACCAATCATTATACACCTTCTCCAAACATTCAAGAAGAATTGGGCAACAAACAAGTGGTGGGAGAAACACTTGGTCTATCATATTCTATGGCAGTTAGGAGAAAAACTGCGCTGGTTGCACATGAGGGATCATTGTCCTTCTCCTTTACTACACATGGAAGCTAGCATGAATTTGATTGTGATTCCATATGTTGATGATGTTCTTATCTTTTTTTGAAACATGGTTGGGGTGAAGGCACATTGGTTGGATGTGTCCATGGGGAATGAAATTTCCAACACCTTTTATGCTTCAAGCTTCAAGGGGATAATGGGAGATGATATGGCCACTATAGTAGATTAATTTTTTCATTATGAGGTTGGACATATGATTGTTTGGAGCACTTGGGACATGCCTCTCATAACCATTTGGGAGGAACTTTTCTATGAATTACCAAGCTTAGAGGTAATTCATTTCATTTGAATGATAGCATGGAGGTGGGAGTCTCTCATTGGGAATGAGGTCCCCTATGTTTGTCATCACTTCTACCTCAAGGAGGCCATTTAATAGTAAGAATATTTCCATATAGACCTTCCATTCTTTCATGATGAGAGCCATTTGGTTTATCCACCAAAGGCCAACTTACACATTTGGGAGGAACCATTGGGAGATAGAATTTTTGTAGAATATCTGATGAAATGGTGGAGACTCTTGGATGTGGATTCCACAAGAGGAGGAGGTGAGATTTTGCAGTACCCTTACAATTTCTTGAGGACAAGAAACATTTGGGAGGGGAAGATTTTAATATTCATAAATTAGCATGCAGCTAACGGGAATATTAATTTTTTTCTTAACATCTAGTTGGATGAATAAATGGGTAAGGAGGCCCATAAATCTCTTTAATAGGAAAAAAATCCATCTTAATGTGAAAAAGGGGTCATTTCCATAGCTGGATCAAGCACCCTCATGTGTGAACAAGGGCTAATGCATGTGGACAAGGTCAATTTTGACCAGGTCAACAACACTAATATGGGAGGAGTGGATCATCAATAAAGATAGCCTAGTATGAATATGGATCAATTTAGATAGTTAGAATAATGACATATTGGGTGTGAAAGGAGAAAATGCATGGAGATTAAGTCAATATTGACCAAATCAAACATCATTGTAAATGAGAGAGTGGAGCTAGTGGGGACAACATAATTTTGAAGTAGGAGCCTTTGCATGGAAGTAACCTCATAAATGGGTGGGGCCCATGGTGAGGAAGCTCATCAAGTATATAATGGAGGGAATGGCAGACATATGGGGTATTCAGAATATTTTTATATTGGATTCTTATGAATTATTACATGCTTCAGCTGTTTAGCTAAGTTTATTGTACTATTTAGTACAAGGGTATTCTCATGCGGGAATTCCCCACTCTTTCTCGGAGGAATTGTTGAAGGAATCCTAGAGGAGCATTCTAGACTTCATTTCCACTATTTGGCATTGGGCCAAGTATTCTCCTACAACTACAGCATAGTCCCTTGGAGAAACTACGTTATTTTACATGGTGTTGCAGTGGAAGGGTTAAAACACCTATTTTATGAGCTAGCTTCCCAGAGGGAGGATCAACCTTTTTCCCAGAAAGTTAGTAGGAGGAGCTACAAAAAATTATTTTTATTATCAGCCATATTTATGTAGTGCTTCAGTCATATAGCATGATTCGGCCATAGATCTGCACCATATACTTCTTTATCTCATGTCTATTAAGAAACCCTTGCCGGGTTATCTTGGAATTGTGTAAAAGAGACTAGATCTCAGTTTTTGAGCACTATTGAATAATATATCAAAAGATTTATTTGTCTCTCTATTTTTGGAGTATAAACCCTCATTAGACTACGATGTTATTTGCTTCAGTATTTCTTTGCTGCAGTAGTCATGGGGTTGCAGTGTTTTTAGGTTGTTCTGGGCTTGGGAGGCCTGTTTAGCTACGCTATAATGATTTTTTTTTCTGATATCCTTCTATATTTGGTTGATAAAATGTCTAAACTAAGGGATCCATGGGATGTAATTAACTGTTATAGCATAATTTTCTAAAAAATGCATTTTTGGTGCCTCTATTACTGATTTTCCCATTTGGGAATATTACTTAGGTCTACAATAGAACTCAAGTGGTGCAAAAGAATATGAAGAAATTTTTTGACAAAAGGACATAAGAAAATGATTTTAATATTGGAGATAAAGTGCTGAAATGGGATTCCATAACAAAAGATAAAGGTAGGAATGGAAAGTTTGACAACTTGTGGAAAGGCCCATACATTATTCATTCTTATAGAGGAGATAATTCATTTTTATTGTAAGAGATGGATGGAACAGATCTGTTTGGAGGTCCTGTCAATGGCGGGATGTAAAACATTATCTCTGTTAAAAAATCAGATTACAATTTTCATCATTGTAAATACCATAGCCTTACAATTTTGAATAATCCATTGGACAAGGTTGAAGCCCAAAGTGAAGGCCATAAGCCTCTTATGATATAAAAAAAAGGTATATATATAAATTTTTCTGAAAGTTTTGCAAATCAAAGTGCCACTACTATTGAAAAGTGTTTTGTGCAGTCATGTAGTTTAAGCATGATTGTACAATATTGAATTTTCTGCTAATAGGTTAGAAAATGAATATTTTCCAAACTATTTAATCTTGGCTTATCAGTAGGTAGGTATAAAATGACATTGGCTCAAAAGCCTAATCTGAACCAATAGGAGAAACAAGGGTTAGGTGATAGGCTATAAATTTAAAAGAAAAAATGATGTCAGGGTCTGCAAGTCTAAATGCACCCCAAAAGGAAGAAAAATTATTAGAATCATATATTGGGTAGGTAAGTGTGAAAATGAGCTCTCAATACTTTGAGCATGTTTCCAGTTCTCAGTTTCAGGCTTCTTTTCAGTCTCAAGATCAAGTTTGTTTTAGACTTCAGTTTGCAGAAACTGTTGACTTCAGTTTGAAGGTTGCAGCCACAGAATTTGTGGCAGATCAGGTTGTAGGGTTGGTATCAACCCAATGGATTAGGCCACTAGTCTATGGTGTACTTGAAAACTCCTGAAGGATATGCCATCCCCAGCTAGAGCCACTGTTAGACTCCTATATTTCACAGTATCACGAGGTGACTGATTATTTCTTATATTTTTCTCATGGAAAATAATATTCCATGGTTATCATTTATTATCAAAGAAAGAAAGGGAGAGCCTGACTGCCAAGATCTTCAAAAGAATTCATCTGCCATTTTTAGTTCAAGGAAGAAGGAAAGGGTTATTGAGTAAGTGTAATAGTGTGCAAAAGGCCATACTGCCCTCATTCAGTCCATCTGCCTTCTTCTTACCTTCATTTTCCTAAAAAACTCTATACTCCATGGCTCTAAATCCCCACCTAACCCTGAAATCCCCACACACCTAACCTTCTTGGGCTTATCCTTATATAAAACCCACTCATTATCTAAGTTCAAGGTTCTATACCATAGCTCTGCCTGCCCACCAAACAGCTTTTGGTATGCAACATAAACCTTACCGATGCCCGCACTTCACAACCCACATATTTTTAACTTTACCTCTTAAAGACTTATGTTGAATCTTTTTTTTTCTGCCGATGCGATGAAGTGGGACGTGCCATACACTTACCACATTGTCAAAACCACATGCAAACCTTCATACTTCTCATTTTCCTTACCTTTCGTGGGTTTTTACCCTTCAGCACTTAGCGCGTTGCATTTTGCACTTCGAGCATTTCATAACTTACACCTTTACAGCGCCTGCAAGTTAAAGGTTTTAACTTGTGATATGAAAAATGGCGGGAGCCACATTGCCCTTGTACAATTCTGAGGCTTGGAAATCTTTCATATTATGGGTTAGGTGATTTTTTCCACGTTTTAACCAAAATCACTTGTCTGCTTGGAGAAAGCTTATAGTGGGGTCCATTTCCCTATCGCAATCGTAAAGCACAGAGTTTAAAGGATGAGCGCGGGAGGTAAACATTGAGATCATCAAAATGTGATGTGCGATGGGTGGGCCCCAATCGCCGATCACAGATTTTAGAAAACAAGTGCAAAGGATGAATGATGCAGGGGCATTAGACACTAGCCAGCAATGTGAGAAGTTTTGTCCACATGTGTGGCTAGGAGGGCTCGAAACCATTTGAATTGTAATAGCTAGGTGTCAATACCTCAGCTGACTGTTTAATTTAGAGTGGTTAGAGTTGTAGAAGTCGAATAGTTCAGTTAGTCCATCTGTTATGTTTCAATTAGTTGAATAATTGTAATTAGGCTTTTGGTTTTCCTAACCGGTCCTCGCAGAGGAACCGAACAGACAAATGTTTATGTATATAAATGTAATCCCTCAGATGTATGAAGGGGGGAAGGAGGAGAGAAAAAAGGGAGATTTCTGCAATAAAATCTATGTGTTCACAATTGCTTCCAGTTAAATAATTCCTGTACGCATAGGCCATAGAGTTGCCTCGAATCCTTGATTGTGAAGAGATTGTTTAATTGTGAGGTGATTGAACTTTGTGCACATAAAATTACTGAGTTGAACTGTTGTATAGATTCTGCATATCTTTGTCTATTGTTTCCCTCAAACTGTTCGAATAGGCTTTGTTAAATAGACCTCCACTCATAGAAGAAGCCTGCGTAAACCGCGGTCGTTGAACTCTGTTAATGATAATAGAAATCCCGCTTAATAAAGAGAATTACATTGTTTGTTGTTAATTGGAAATTCCTACCCGGGGTCAAACCCTGAGTTAACACCAGGGAGCATACGAAGGAGAACACAAACCCAACGTGACCTTTGGTCAGTCACTGTACCAAACTCGTGAGCGGATTCGGAAACCCGGATTGCCCATATCGCACCGCTTTTGGCGAGTAAGCGGTATTTTGTGGTTGGAGAGCAATTCCATAGAGGATTCGACACGTGGCGAGGTAGACCCATGGAAAACCGTCGTTGCTGCACACCATCGCGTGTTAAATTATGTATCAAAATGCCAAGCGATATCGTGGAACGTCGTTGATCTAGAGTGTCGCCATCGGACAGTGGTCGTTTGATGAAGATGCGTGAATGATAAATGAGGTACGGTGCGTGCGTTCAATTGGTCTATTGATTGTAGAGGTGGGGCCCAGAGCCAAAGGGTTATTATACAGTCAATTGGTTAAAATAGAGTGTCATCATTAATACACGTTCGAAGGGTTAACTTTGATTATAAAGGTTTGGAGATAAATATATAAGCCGGGAGATACAATTTAACATTCAAAAGCTACTGAATGTATTTATTTATCAATTTTCTCCAAAATTGATAAATAAAATTTCCAAGGAAATAAAGAACCACGTGGGGGTAAACTAATGGAAATGTTGATAGAGCCATAGGAGCAAACTAGCCCTCCTTCGGGACGACTTTCAGTTTTGTTGCCGTCATTTGTGGTATCAGAGCTGTATTTGTGAGTTGTTTTTGCAGAGAGTTGACATGGCAATCCGAGTTGGTAGAGGTGCTGGAAAAAGGAGACCTGTTGCCAACGCAGAGGTGTTGGGGATGTTGCAGAGGGTTGAGGCTAGAATGGATGCCATGGAGCGAAGACAGCCCAGAGATCCTGAAGACATCAGTGAACCTGAAACAGAAGAAGCGGAAGAAAATGTTGAAATTCCTCCTGACTTGAGGCTCCTCAGAACTGTTCTGGGGTCTGTAGTTAAGCCCAGAATTGAAGTGTCGAGTTATGCAGGGGGACTGAATCCAGAAGAACTAGTAGACTGGATTAATTAAATGAACAAGTGCTTCAACTATGAAGAAATAAGCGAAGATAAAAGGGTCAATTTTGCAGTGACAAAGCTGAAGGGACATGCTGCACTTTGGTGGGATGGAGTGCAGGTAGAAAGGAGGAGAGTTGGCAAGCAACCTATCAAGAGCTGGACCAGAATGATGGCCAAATTAAAAGGTAAATTCTTACCCAGTGATTATCAGCTGACATTATATAGGAAAATGTAGAACCTGAGACAGAGGTTGCTGACAGTAAAAGAATACATGGAGGAATTCTACAGAGTGAGCATAAGAGCTGGGCAATTTCAAGACACACTAGAGAAGACTTCCAGATATGTAAATGGTCTCAGACTGGAGATCCAAGATGAGATAGGTCTTCTGTCTCCTAAGATAGTGGAAGAGGCCTACCAGATGGCCTTGAAAGAAGAGGAGAAAATCCTGAGGAAACAGTCTACCAAGAAGAGAGGTACTTTGCGTGGGAAGGGAAGTCAGGGTGGTAGAGGAAAGCCTACTACACCCAGAGATGGAGCTAACAGTATCTCACCTCAGAATGCATCTATAGAGGATGATGCAAGGGGCAGAAGGGGTTCTTACAAAGGAAAAGCAAGAGGAGACAGAGGCAGAGGTAGAGAATTGAGGTGCTATAGATGTCAGCAAGTGCGACAAAAGCACTATGAGTGCCCAGAGAATGTGGGTGCTGGTCCAAGAAATGCTATTGTTACCCAAGCTGGAGAAGAGGCAAAAATTGAAGAATAAATTCTTCCAAAGAGGGGATAGTCCTTGGTGGTTAATAAGGTCTTGTTGAAGTAAGCTAAAGAGGTTACTGAGCCTGCACAAAGTAAGACTTTGTTTAGGTGCATATGCAAAGTCCAAGGGAAATGCTGCTAGCTAGTCATTGATAGTGGCAGCACAGATAATCTAGTTTCCACTGAGGTAATAGAAAAGTTGAAGTTGAAGACAAGGGAGCATCCAACTCCCTACAAGGTGTCCTGGCTTCATAAAGGGCACCAGCTGGTTGTGAAAGAACAGTGTGAGATAGGGCTGCAAATGGGAAAATATAAAGATAAGGTCCTGTGTGATGTAATGCCCATGGATGTGTGTCACATACTGCTGGGTAGACCTTGGCAGTTTGACAGAGCAGCAGTGCAAGATGGCAAGAAGAACACTTACAAGTTCTTCAAGGATGGGGTACATCATACATTGATACCCATGGAAGAAGGAGAGCCATCCAGCAGAGTGATTGATCCAAAGACCTTGTTGCTGAGCGGGAAGGAATATCTGCAGCAGATAGAAGAAGAAGAGGTAAGTTTTTCTTTAGTTTGCAAGCCCAAAGTAGTTCTTACTTCTACAAATATTTCTGATTTGCCAATAGAAATCCAAGAGATGTTAGACAATTATTGTGACAATGTTGTGGATGATTTACCTGATGAGCTACCACCTGTGAGAAAGATCAGCCATCAGATATATTTTATCCCTAGTTCAAATCTGCCAAATAAGGCAGCCTACAGAATGACTCCCAAAGAAAATGAGGAAATCAGGAGACAAGTACAGGAATTGGTGGACAAGGGGCTGATCAGAGAAAGTCTGAGTCCATGTGCAGTACCAGAAGTATTGAGCCCAAAGAAAGATGGGGGCTGGAGAATGTGTGTTGATTCAAGAGAAATTAATAAGATCAAAATTAGGTACAGATTCCATTTGCCTAGAATTGAGGATTTAATGGACTGTTTGAGTGGTGCTAAATATTTTTCAAAGATAGATTTAAAAAGTGGATATCATCAGATCAGAATAAGAGAGGGTGATGAGTGGAAAACTTCCTTTAAAACGAATGAAGGACTGTATGAATGGATGGTAATGCCTTTTGGGTTGTCAAATGCACCTAGTACCTTTATGAGACTTATGAATGAAGTATTGAAGGAATTTATTGGTAAATTTGTGATAGTATATCTAGATGATATATTAGTTTTCAGCCGAACCAAAGAAGAACATTTAAGGCATCTTAATCATGTCTTGAAGAAACTGCACCAAGAGAAACTGCTGATAAATTTGAAGAAATGCTCGTTCATGAAAGAAGATTTGGTGTATTTGGGTTCTGTTGTTTCTGCAGAAGGATTGAAGATGGACCCAAAAAAGGTCAAGGCAATTGTGGAGTGGCCTTCACCCAGGAATGTTTTTGAGGTAAGAAGTTTCCATGGACTTGTCAGTTTTTACATAAAGTTTATAAGAAACTTCAGTTAGATTAATGCACCCATAATTGAGACAATAAAGAAGAGCAAATAGCCATTTAAGTGGACTGCTGAAGTAGAGAGAAACTTTAAAGTTTTGAAGCAAAAGATAACGGAGAAGCCTGTTTTGATTCTACCTGATTTTTCTAAACCATTTAAAGTGAAGTGTGATGCCAGTGGAGAGGCCATTGGAGCTGTGTTGAGTCAGGATGATAGGCCTGTGGCATATTTCAGTGAAAAGCTAAATGACACCAGGAGAAAGTATTCCTCTTATGAGAAGGAATTCTATGCAATTGTTCAGGCGCTGAAAAAGTGGAGACATTATTTGATGTCCAAGGAATTTGTATTGTATTCTGACAATCATGCTTTGCAGTATATTGTGCAGCAGCCCAAGTTGAAACATAAGCATGCCAAATGGGTTGAGTATCTCCAAGGTTTTAATTTTGTTTTGAAGCACATAAGTGGCCAAGCAAATAAAGTAGTTGATGCTTTGAGTAGGAGGCACATGCTTGTTCAAGAAACTAATTTTGAAGTTGTAGGATTTGATTTTCTCAAGGAATTGTATAAAACATATCCATATTTTAAGGAAGCATTTGAGGCATGTAGTAACCCTGTTCTAACATATAGAAGCTAGTGGTTGGATTATTTCTTACAGGAAGACTTATTATTCAAGAGGAACCAACTGTGTGTACCCAAATGTTCCATGAGAGAAAATTTGATCAAAGAGAAGCATAGTGGTGGACTTGCTGGACACTTTGGTACTGATAAGACTTATGAGCAGCTGATTCACTTCTATTACTAGCCCAAGATGAGGACAAAAGTGGATAAGTTTGTGAATAATTGCAAAATCTGTCAATATGCTAAAGGAAGGAGCCAGAATGCAGGATTGTACACTCCCTTACCTATTCCAGACAGGCCTTGGGATATGGTGAGTATGGATTTTTTTCTAGGATTGCCCACAACTCAGAGAGGGAATGATGTAGTCTTTTTTTTTGTGGACAGATCCTCCAAAATGGCACATTTTATTCCATGTTATAAAACTAGTGATGCCACCCATGTTGCTAACTTTTTTTTCTAAGAAGTTGTTAGATTGCATGGGTTTCCCAAGAGCATGGTTTCAGATAGAGACACCAGATTTGTGGGTCATTTTTGGAGGACACTGTGGAAGAAACTTGGTACCAAAATCAGTTTTAGCTCAGCTTATCATCCCCAGACTGATGGACAAACTGAGGTAGTGAATAGGAGTCTGGGAAATTTTTTTAGAAGTCTTGCAGGAGAGCACCCCAAGCAGTGGGATCATTTTTTTCCCGAGGCAGAATATGCATATAATGACTCACCAAACAGGAGCACAGGGAAGATTCCATTTCATATTGTTTATGGAATGCACCCCAGAGGAATATCGGAGTTAAGAAATCTGGGAAAGGCAGAGCTGAGAAGTGCAGATGGTGAAGAATTTGCTTCAGAAATCCAAGCCATACATGAACAAGTGAAACAACAACTACAAGGTAGCAGCATCAAATACAAAGGAAGAGAAGACTTGAGTAGAAAAGAAGTTCATTTTGAAGTAGGAGATCAGGTTTTGGCACACTTGAGAAGGGAGAGATTCCCAAAGAAGCAGTATAACAAATTGAAGTTAAAAAATATTGGGCCATGCAAGATACTTAGAAAGTTTTCTGCAAATGCTTATGATATTGAATTGCCACCTGATGTTGGAATATATCCAATTTTTAATTTTGCAGATTTGTACAAGTATGAGGATGATGGTGCAGAAGAAAGGTCAGCAGACGAGGAACATATTGAGTGGAAAGAACAACTACCTCCAGCACAACCATTGCAACCAGAGAAGATATTGGACAAAAGAGTATCCAGGAAGACCAGAGGACAAGAGTACTTTCAGTACTTGATCAAATGGAAGGACAAGCCAGAGGAAGATGCCACTTGAATGATTGAAGGAATGTTTCAGAAGATAGGCAGATCGGTGGAAGATCTCATGGACAGGAGCCCATGAAGAAATTTGCCCTCGGGAGTCTGATGCAGGGGCATTAGACACTAACCAGCAATGTGGGAAGTTTTGTCCACATGTGTGGCTAGGAGGGCTTGAAACCATTTGAATTGTAACAACTAGGTGTCAATACCTCAGTTGACTGTTTTATTTAGAGTGGTTAGAGTTGTAGAAGTCGAATAGTTCAGTTAGTCCATCTGTTATGTTTCAGTTAGTTAAATAATTGTAATTAGGCTTTTGGTTTTCCTAACCGGTCCTCGCAGAGGAACCAAATAGACAAATTTTTATGTATATAAATGTAATCCCTCGGATGTATGAAGGGGGGAAGGATGAGAGATAAAAGGGAGATTTCTGCAAAAAAATCTGTGTGTTCACAATTGCTTCCAGTTAAACAATTCCTGTACGCATAGGCCATAGAGTTGCTTCGAATCCTTGATTGTGAAGAGATTGTTTAATTGTGAGGTGATTGAACTCTGTGCACATAAAATTACTGAGTTGAACTGTTGTATAGATTCTACATATCTTTGTCTATTATTTCCCTCAAACTATTCGAACAGGCTTTGTTGAATAGACCTCCACTCATAGAAGAAGCCTGCGTAAACCGCGGTCGTTGAACTCTATTAATGATAATAGAAATCCCGCTTAATAAAGAGAATTACATTGTTTGTTGTTAATTGGAAATTCCTACCCAGGGTCAAAACCTGAGTTAACAACGGGGAGCATACGAAGGAGAACGCAAACCCGATGTGACCTTTGGTTAGTCACTGTACCAAACCCGTGTGCGGATTCGGAAACCCAGATTGCCCATATCGCACCGCTTTTGGCGAGTAAGCAGTATTTTGTGGTTGGAGAGAGATTCCATAGAGGATTCGACACGTGGCGAGTTAGACCCATGGAAAAATTCCGTTGCTGCACACCATCGCGTGTTAAAGTCCATATCAGAACACCGAGCGATATCATGGAACGCCGTTAATCTGGAGTGTCACCATCGGACGGTGGTCGTTTGATGAAGATGCGCGAACGATAAATGAGGTATGGCGCGTGCGTTTGATTGGTATATTGATTGTAAAGGTGGGGCCCGGAGCCAAAGGGTTATTATACATTCAATTGGTTAAAACAGAGTGTCAGCATTGATACACGTTCGAAGGGTTAACTATGATTATAAAGGTTTGGAGATAAATATATAAGCAGGGAGATATAATTTAACATTCAAAAGCTACTGAATGTATTTATTTATCAATTTTCTCCAAAATTGATAAATAAAATTTCCAAGGAAATAAAGAACCACATGGGGGTAAACTAAGGGAAATGTTGACAGAGCCATAGGAGCAAACCAGCCCTCCTTGGGGATGACTTTCAGTTTTGTTGCCATCAACGAATATTAAATTTGTCGATTTACGATATGAGGTGACGTGGAAAGTGACGTGGCAAGTGACATGGCATGGTGACAGGGCAGTGACGTGTCTTTGACCCAACAGATCGTAGTTGACTTATGATGACGTGGCAAAGTGACATGGCAAGTGACGTGGCAGATAATGTGGCTAGACCCACGTACCACACATCAAAGATCTCACATGTTAAGTTTATGGTTAAAAGTTAAAAGTTGCGAAGTGCGATGGAGGCTCGGATGCGATGAATTTTCAAAGGCACAATCCAAAGGATTTCAAATCCACATTCAAGGCGTTTTTCAGTGTTTAATCACATTGAAGGAGGAAAAGGGATTACAATGTAAAAATATGTGGAACACTGAAGCAAGGCATGCGATATGGTGGGACCTGATCGCAATGTGCACATTGCAAAAGATAAAGGATAAGTCACAAATGTAAAAGGTTAAATTTACTGAAGTGCGATGTGCAATGACAATTGGACCTAATCGTAATGCGCACATCACAAATTTTTTAAGACAAGTGTTAAGAAAAAGTTAAGAATGGCGAAAGGTGAAGCGTGATATCAGATTAGATTCGATGTTTTCCAGAACCAATATCTAAGAATTTTCAAGTCTAGGTGGACTCACTTGTTCCTTTCCACATCAAGTTCATGTAAACTTCCCTCAACTCTCTTCCATCCCTGCTCACCTCCATCGCATTGTATGGCATACAACGTATTTCAGCCTACCCGCCCCCACCGAAGGTTAACAATGGAGGGGGGTATGAAATGGGTCATATCTCATACTGCCTGTTCGGCTACATGTCGCACCCAGGGCTATTCTGCAGCCCCCTCTCCAATACTTCTTACCACTCACAACCCCCTCTGAAAATCCCTTTGCACCACTCACCAAACCACTACGCATTTTTACAGTTGCATGTACTATCTACGCCATATTTTCTCTCACTATCTGCTTCAATCACATCCCCTCCTGTTAAGAAAATCGTTGTGTCAAAAAGCGTCGGGCCATTATCCAATGGAACCACACCACCACATCATTGTTTTTAAAAAAAAATTCAAACATAAATACAAATTTTACTCTGTCAATTATTGTCAAAATAATACAGGAATTGAATTTGTAGGTATTAGTGGAGAAAGTGTGAATTTCCAAGAAGTAGTTGTCAGCAATTTGTGAAACCGGATTACAGGGTTCCTTTAGACTGTCAATATTGATTACTATCCCCTGCTGTCATAGCCCTTCCCCAGTGCTGACCCATAATCATTTCCCTTTCTCGTTTCCCCTGTCTGTCATCCCTTTCTCCATTTCAAGATTGTGAAAAAAGAATCATTGAATAGAATTCCTCGAAAGCTAGATCAACAACCGTTTAATCCTATGGTCTACCCACAAGTGAACCTGGATTACTTGGCTCTAGTAGACAGGGAATACAAAATCCATGAGACTGAGTTGAATTCTAACTTATTTGATGTCTACTTCTGGTTTGAAGACCAACTTCTCGGAGGAGCCAATGACATTAGCCAATGGGATATCGAGTTACCTCTTTACACGTTCCCAAAAACCCATAGTTGCCCAAATTTCATCAAGAAGTGCTGAAGTTATTATGACATTAATAAGAGGACCATAGTCACCAAAACAGGATAAATCATGTTTCCCATCAATGCCCAATCCATCCAGCAGATGACACATGCCCCCACTCCTAAAAAAGTGGTCCCTTTCTCCTATGAAGCCCTCAGAGAATGTTATCAGAAGCTTCACCCTGCCAGTAGAGCCAAAACTTTGAAACATTCCATGGCCCTTGATACCCCAATGCCCACAAAGAACCCTCCTCATCTCTTATCTGCCTCTTCTATTAGGACCAAGCACATTATATCTATTTTATCTTATTTTTGGGTTATCATATTGATTAGTGGGTAGAGGAAGCTATGATAGGTTTTTTCTCCACTCTTTCCCGAGATGCTAAACCCACAGTAATTTTCAATTATGCTCAATTTATTACAGAGGCCATTCATGAATAGTTTTAAATTTTGATATAGAGGAGGTTTTCAAATACTCCTCTGTGTTGGTATACATATTTGTTCATTTCCAGTCTAGAAGGTTTCAATTTCAGATGACCAAGGTAAATGAACATGGTGAGCCCCAATCTGTCATGTTCTGGACCACCTTGCTATTAAAGGATCAAAAGGATTATACATACAAGGATTTTGTGGATTTGTTTGTGCACCTAGCCATCATCAAACTCAGAAATATCAAAGAGCCCAGGATAAATGAAGAAATCAAGAAAACTATGCAGCTAGCAGAGAAAGTGAAGACAACAGATTGGTATTTATACCAAAATTACATAGATATTTGAGTCTATGGAAGTGAGCTAGCCCCTTAAAAATTTCCATAGTTCCTCTCCAAGAGGGTATTTTCACTTGACTGCATAAGGATGATATATGCAGATGAGATACACTTTGTCTCTACAAAGAAGAAGGCACAGTTCAAGATCAAGGCACAAATTGGGCCTTTCATATGTAACAGTAGAGAAACAAGAGAGGAGGAAGAACATATACTTAAAGAGACGGGCTTCTGCCACAGTTTCACTTGGCCTTATGACCCTATAGGGGTTATCTCCAGGAAAAGGGTGGAAAAAAAGTCCACTCCCTATGTTCACACACACAGGCCTTCAATTGAGCAATATGTCAATCAAACAGAATGGGTGACTAATACCCTCCAATAAGAGGAAGAACAAGTGTTCTCCACTCCAGGCATCTAGACCCGAACACCCCAAGGAAGGAAGAATGCAGAAGGAAGAGAAGACAAGGCGAAAGAGAAAGGGAAAGAGATAGGGAGCAAAAGGCCAAGAGAGGGCCTGAGTAAAGAATTTAAAATAAGGTATAGGAAGAGGGCACGAGTTCATATGGATATTGATCAAGGAGGAGAATGAGGGAAGAAAACAATGGTTCATATCGTAGAAACCCATGGGCCATCTCCAGTGGGTGGTCAAACAATGGCCTGCCCTACATTTACAACCACAATGTCTCTGCAACAATAAGCCTTATAGACATCTACTTCTAGACCTACCATATAAGGCTGGGGAAAATCAGTTTATGACACATTCAAGGAAATAAAATTGAGAAATGAGGTGTTGAAGATTAAAACTTACAATCAAGTCTGGAAGCAGAACCCAATTTCACAAAGCAGGCTACTGTCATCTTTTGACACTGAGAAGAGAAGGATGCAGATGGAATTTTTAGAAGCCTTGGTCCCACAACTCCAAGGAGTAGGATATTACAAGAAGGCATCATTCGAAGTCAATGCCAAGGACATCCATCTGATTGAAAAAATGGAACTACATAAGCATACTGGAGAGATGGTGGCCTCCACCTTAACAGGTACTGCTATGAGATTGTCAAAGTTGAAGATATCCTTATCCAATGCTTAGTCACAAATCAAGATGGATAAGATATCTGTCATGGCTAAAGACTTAAAGATAAAGTCTTTAGAGGATTTAATAGTGAATATGAGTCATGACCCAACCAATCTTCAAACTGTGGAGGAGGTCTTAAATAAGAAGAATGCTTATATAGCAGCCCTCAGGAAACAACCTAAGATGCAAACAACAGACTATCCCTTAATCAAAGGAATTGAGGAATATGAGTAAAATAAAGTAGAGCTATTGAAGTTAGTTGTGGAACAGTATGCCCAAATCAAACAGATGGAAAAAAATATGGAGAAGTTGCTAAATGAAAAAGAAGAAACAACTCGAGTGGCACTCATTCCAGTGGAAGTTGTCCCCATTTCAACAATCCCATCAGCTGTTCCCACAATTGTTGGAATATCTAGTGGGACGGACCAACTATCAAAGGCCATGGAAAGTATGACTCTGCAGTCACAAGAGATCCAGATATTGGACGCACAGATTGGCATCCTGAGAGATCAAAAGGCCAAGTCTGAAACTGCCCATGAGATAGCTAAAAATTAGATTGAAAGATTGGAGAAGGCAGAGAAGGAATTTTCGGATAACAACATTTTGGGCTAAATGAAGTTTATAATTTGGGAAGGTATCATAAATTCAGTGGAGGAGATTTGGCACTCCACCCACATCATTTTTGAACAAAAAGAGTTCATGGACAAATGTGCAGTGGCCACTGATAAAGAAAATTAGGAATTAGGAAACATGCAAATCACAGCCCCTAAAATCATAAAATTCCTGAACTCAAAAACCAGTTATGAGCTTGAAGATCTGGAGGTACAAGACAGAACAACAACCATATTAGAAGTGAGAAAGGTCCTCACTAATAGGAATTTAGTAAGGCAATTAGAGGAGAAATGTCATGAGTTGGAATTGGCCATCAACAGATTCCTGAACAAGATTGAACCCCTGGTGGCAAAAGGTTTTCCCTCACTATATTTAATTAACAACAAGCTATTCCAAAGGGGAGATTATATAACCAAACTCAAAGAAGAAACTAAGGATACCACCAAACTCACCAACATCAAAGGAAATATGACTGGGAAAGTTATTTGAGATCTCTTGAGCAATGACATCCTTATTCGACATGAGCTGAAGCATATTTTCCCCACTAGGCCCACTTTCAGCAAATAAACAGAGGTGGATGAAGTGTTATCGATAGGTCATAGGAATGAGGATTCAAAAAAAAAAGGAGTGGAATAGGTTGTGCATGTTCCAAGATTTAAAAGGCACGGTAGATACATCATCACAACCATCTAGTAATACAATGCCAACATTGCATCCTCTTTAATAAACTAGTAGTGGCGGCCCAAAAGAAAATTCACGTGTAAGATGCAACTCATCGTTGCCTCTTCGAAACTATATCAGCTGCCTCCAAGCCACTTTTTTTATTCGCGAAGAGCCGCCTGAGTTTTTCATTCTTGAAGAGTTACCAAAATAAATTCTACAAGCGGCGTTAGTCAGAGATTTTATTTTTTCGGGCCATTCATGGCCACACTTGTCTAATTTCAGTTTGTTTCTAATAAATGAAGGTTGATAAATTAGATTAGGGTAACCAAATCAAGTTTTAGTTAAATACTTATTGAATTTTCATTATCAAGGGTTGGATATTGTTAGCCCCTGCATTGTAAGAACTACTATACTGGAGCACTGTAATTTTGGAGTTGGACATCAATAATCAGAGACCATTTACAGGATTCTTGAGCTGTGTTGAAATGGTGATGCTCTACTTCTTTGTTTAAATTTTTCTGTTGTTTTCTCTACTATGCATCTGTTCATATAATTTTAAATCAGAAATTTTAGATTAAGATTTGCCGTCAGAGCACCTTAATTTTGTCTGCATTTACATTCTGGATGTTTTCTGCTAAAGTCTGATTAAACAATTCTTAATTTCTCTTTAGTCACTATTGAACCTCACTCTTTCTTTCACCTCATAAATCATACAACTCGTAAGATCCATTTAGCACAGTTAGCTTTCCCTGTCATGCTCTTGAATTTTGATGTTCCCTTCCAGCCTTTTGACTCCATAGCCTAATGTATTAGTCCCTACATCCCTATCTGTCCAACCACACCATCAATCAAACAATGTACTGTCCCTTTTTCAGGAACATGTTGCTCCATTGGGAACATCTTAGATGTTCCATTTTTCCTTCTTCAGAGAGACACTGCAAGTCCATTTTAGAGATTTAATGATGGGGAATTTACAGGATACGACTCCTTCCAAAGAAGGGATAAATCCTAAGGCTAGCTGGTCCTTATCAGACTCTGCCTATGGATATGCAATATTCCACCTCTGGAAATCCTGCTACAAGGTCCTTGAGGATGCTGTATAAGAAACATACTGCATAAATAAGACAATCCAGCATTGGGATGCCCTAGAATAGACCCAATAAAACTACCCTGTAGAAAATGAGCTCAAATAAATAACTCTAGATGGGTTATTCAGATCTCCCCAATATAGGTCTCTAAAACAATGCTCAATGAGAGAGCTACAACAATAAATGAACATAACCAGTAACTCTGCAAATCTGAAATACATAATAAGAGGGAAATGATATAGCCATCATGATATTATAATATACCAACAAATAAATACAAGATATAGCTGAGGGAAAAGCCACTCAAGCTTTAAGATCCAACCTCCAATGAATAAGTAGTGAAATGCAAGAGTAGCTGCAACTCCACAAAATGCCAGAGTAGCTGCAAATGCGCAGTGTATATGAAGGAATAAACTACTGAATATGAATAAAATACATATATGGCTGAAGGAATACAAGAAATAATCCCAAGAACAAGAAATGGGCTGAAATACAAGATTTCTAGCCAATCTATGAAGATTGCTAGAAATGCCAGAGAAACAAAAAAATGTGACAACAGAGTTGTCATTGCAAATGAACCCAAACATGAATGAGGATGTGGCTGATCTGAAATCTGATTTCCCTCCTCTAATAATGTATTCAATACAAAGGGCTTATCCCTTTGTCTCAAAAACACCTCTTGATGAGCTCCAAGAACCCTCTTCTCACTGCCTCCATAAAATAACGCAGTTTCTGCTATGGACTTCGTAGTGGGAGATGATGGAATGTTGGCTGATGCCAGCTGATCCAAAATAATGCCCGGGAATCCTCCTTATAGCTCCTCCAATGAGTGGATCACTCCTCCACTGAAGAAAACAAGACAAGAGAGACTCCATGAGTTCCTCTCTTGCTGCACCCAGCAGCACAACATCCTCTCTACTGCAGAAATAACGTTGTAGAAGATGAATGTAGCTGTGGCCAATGTAGGATTGAGGAATTGTAGCTCAATCCTCATCCTCCCTAGAGGAAGAGGTAGGGATTCCCGACCGGGAACACCCTAGTTCCCGAGGGCACCATCACCCTGCTAAACAGCCTCGGGATGCAAGCTCTTGCAGACCCTTGTCTGAAATATAAAACATAGCATGATGAAAATGGCCTTCCATCTCCTCCATATAAAGTGAGAGAAATCTTCTCCACCATGGTTCCACCAATTAGGGTTTCCACCCTCATGTGAAGCTCTTCCCTCCAAAACTGCGTAGCTTCTCTAGGAAGCTTCTCCTCTATAGGTAGCGCTGTTGACTTTAGTAAAAGATGACTAATCCAAGTGAGTTGGGTTCCATTCACACCATTGGTGTTTATTTCAGCTGCTTTATTCACTCCCCTTTCACATTAGGCATTAGGGGAATTTTGAGGTCTAAAATGGGCCTCCTAAGGAAATTATAAAATAATAGTGGAAAAAATCTAATAAGATTTGATGACATCATCAAATTTTAGAGGGAAAAATGAAAAAACTACTTTTTTCAATTCATATTTTCAACTTATCTCCCAAATTTTTTACTCAAATTTCGAGCGGGAGTACTCGTTGGATGCGGAATTTAATTCCCCATCCAAGGAGTACCCATGTTGCATACTTTCGATGGTCACACCACAAAAAAATGAGAAATACAAAAAACGTGATTTACAATCATGTTTTTTATGTATTTCTCATTTTTCGTGTAGAAGAGTTCATCAAAAGTATGCAACATGGGTACTCCTTGGATGAGGAATTAAATTCCGCATCCAACGAGTACTCCCGCTCGAAATTTGAGTAAAAATTTTAGGAGATAAGTTTAAAATACGAGTTGAAAAAGTAGTTTTATTATTTTATTATTTTTTAATATTTTTACTTTTTTACTCCAAAAATGGTGAATCATCCATTATGGATGACATCATCATCTTGAATCCTATTGGTTGTTATAAAGTTTATTTTTTTTGTACATTTTTCTTATGAGACCCATTTTAGACCTCAAAATTCCCCTAATGAGTGTTATTTCATCATCTAAAAGGGGCTAAGGTGTCTCCTTGCCCATTTTATTAAACAAAAATAAAATGTGCAACTATAATGTTCCATTTTAGCTTGAGGCTAAAATTGGGACATTACAAAAAAATAACCCCCATCACTGTAACTAGCCTAATATCAGCTCTTATAATCATCAAATTAAATCATAAAAACAGAGAGAGCCCTCTCTAAGTCTAGGAAGGCTAGGTCCTGGACTCCAAAGTGGTTTGATGTTTTCCTCTATTGTTTTTTCTTGCCAATCTCACAAATTACAGAATGACAACATGATGAAGAGAAGTCGCATATACGTAGGTTCTATGAAGAAAAGTCGCATATTTACGTGATTTTTATGAATAAAATTCAACTACAGTTTCTACACCATGGTATTTTAAATACTACAAGTCTTTACTGTGGTATTGGCCCATAATAATGAGTGCATAAATGTATATTTGATTGGGTGAAAGAGTACCATCGACATTAGTATGGTTTTGACGTGTGGTATTGGCTAAAGTGTAAACTATATAAGGAGGTGAAGATCAAAGTATTTTTGGTGTGCAAGTGATGGATATTTGATAAATATTTAGTTCTAAGAAAGTGTGCATGTAATGTGCTATTAATGAATTTTTTTATATGAAAATAAGTATGCACCTGGGAGCTTGATGATGGATCAGATCTAATAGTTCCGAAATGAATATATTGATAGTGGCTTCGTTTGATATGTGATATTTATGTATAACACCTGTTTATTATGTATGCCAAAGGATGGGTTTGTTCTGAAGCTATGATGTGCAGCGAAGGTATGAGTCAATAATTATAGACATGTATGCGGGTTTGATAATCTAAAAGGTGCATGCATACATGGGTTTGATAACTTGGAAAGTGCTTACATACACATGTTTCATGTTGGTAAGTTGTGTGCCAATTTTTTACTTTGGATAGATCTGTATGTAGGTTTCATTCCTGAAAAGTGCATATACACCGGAAGTGTTTTGTAGAAAACACATATATAAGCTAGGGTTTTTTTGAATAAGATGTTTGATCAGTCTAATTAGTCTTGTTGTGTTTCTGTTTTCTGTCAATGAAGTATTCATTTGTATTAATTAGGTTTAATAGTGATGTTTGAAGTTAAATTGATTGAGTATTTGATTTGTTGAACAGTGATGATGACACTAGCTATATGTGATTGAATATTAGTGATGGTTCCATGATTAATTAAAAATGATTTAGTGGTTCTACGTGTGAATCAGATTTTGTTTCAGAATGACATTGATTCAATTTTAGGGTTCAATGTTTTGAGATCTGTACGCAAGTATGCTGCAAGGATTTCATGTATACATGCGGATTTGCTAAATTAAAGTCGCATATATATTCTAACATTTTTATGATCATGGTTTTCAATTGGCTCAGTGAGTAGATGTATTGTTTGTGTTTAGTATTGGTATTTTGGTTACAGTAATCTAACAAATTTGATAGTTGGAGAATAAGTTGATTTATTTAGGTCTCGGTTGGTTCAGTGATTGAATGGTTTTTTACAATGATAAGTTTCAGTTTTGATATTTGGTATTAGGCTTGAATGATGGTAGTGGGTCCAGTCTAAAAATTTGATGAAATGTGTCCTACAATTTGTGTTGATTTGTATCAGGTGGATATAGTGTGAAAATGTATGAAATGTGGGCCAGAATGGTGCTTAGGGTTGGAGCCTTCAGTAAGGGAGTCGAATCTTCCTTCTAGTGGTAGTTGGTACATCAAATCAGAGGGTAGGAGCTCTCTTTCAGTGGGTGTCGGTAAACGAGATCAAAGGGTTGGAGCTCCCTTCCAGATGGTGATGGAGAACGAGAGAAGGTTATAGCCTTTTTCAGGTGGGTGCTGTTAGCCACCTATAATATTTGTTGTAGCGAAATGTCGCTAGGACTATTTGGATCCTTCAAGGAAAAAATTTATTTACTAAAAAATGTTGGCTCTTGAAGTCTCATTTAAGGCCTCATGCCTCTGTCCAAAATCTTCATTGCTGTTCCCATTTTATACTCGGAAATTCTGCTAATTTTATGAGGAAAGACTGCTGAAAGATGATCATTTTCCCCCTTCCCCTCTTCCAAAATTAACCTTCATTTTCTCCCCCTTTTTCCATATTATCCCTCTATTTTTTCATGAGTCTCCTTCTTCCATTCATGAAAATCCATTTTTTATAAGGTCTAAAACCCACCTTTTTAGCCTTACCGAAACCCTCGATACCCTTTGAAAATGTGGAAAAATCATAAAAATTCATGTTTTTTATTACAGGCTTTAGCCCCTTTGGCTAAAGCCCCTTAACCATTTCCCCCACATGCCCTTTCCCCGGAACCAGGCGCTAGTCCCATCGGCGCTTATCGCATCGGAATAAATCAAATGAGCGCATATGTTTTGTTACACAAAAACTCTGATGCGATCGGCTCCCTTTTAATATAACTCTAGATCTCATGTTTCTTTTGAAAAACCAAGAGTTATTACCCCGAGCGCTAATCACATCGGACTGATTCAAGTGCGTAGGTCTTGTTGCTATGTTTAAAAAATTGTGATGCGATCATCCTTGTGTTATAAAACCTCGATCGCATCATATTTTATATATATCCTATGGGCCCACCTCCAGCGCTTAATACCTTCTGTTTTCCTTCCCTGATCCGTTTTTTCCTTTGCAAATTCGAAAAACCCATTTATCCTAACTTTGGGTCTAAAGGCAAAAAGCGTGTGTTAAATATTTTAATGGGTAGATGGAAAGACCGATCGCGCAATAGCAATCGGAGAAATCCAATGGGGTGATCGAAGAGACCACATCAAAAGTTCTGATGCGATTAAACCATAAGGCCCGCCTCGGCGCTTAAACCTTGTGATATTTCGGTCCCGATCCATCTTTTCTTTTGTAAAGTCTTGAAACCCACCTTTCCAAAGTTTTAACTTAAAAACCCAAAGCACGTGTTTTAATATAAAAATGGGTAGATTAAAAAGATCGATCGCGCAATCGCAAATCGGAGTTTTCACAATGGTTAGATTGAAAGACCCGCATCAAAGTTTTGATGCGATTGGGTCTTGTATGTTAAAACTTCCCCCTGCCTCCGTTTCATATGACTTATGCCCAGGACCGAGTGTCGAAGTCCCAAGCGCTGAAATCGCATCGCAAGATTTTTAAATGGGTTGATTGAAAGACCAGGCCCGATGGCCTGATTGAGATTGGCCCTTTTTGTTTTATGCTCGCCCCGGGCATATTACATTTTGTAAAGACCACAGGCCCCGCAGTCGGGCACATATCATATATGTATATCCCAATCCATTAAAAACCTTTGTTTTTGTTGAAAACTTTGGGTTTCATATGTTATAAAGATTTTTCCGCAAAATAATTCTAGAACTAATCCCCATCATTGATCGAACGCCGATCAAATGGCCATCGCTCTGTCACATCAGTGATTTTAATCACATCGAAAGGTTTAATCGCATGCATTTTGTTCGTCCCTCCGATCGGCCAGTCCTCTAATTCATTTCCCACCGTCGATCTGATCCTCAGATCGACAGACAACGCTTCATCGCATCGCAATTTCGCATCGGCACCATTTAAGTCTTGCCCCCGAATGTGATATTCTGATTAGATCTGGACCATCCACGTGTCTAGATCGGATGGCCCAGATATTTTTCGCATGTTTCTGTCACCCTCCGCTTCTACTAAAGGGTTTTTCAAAAGGCCGGTCTCCACTGTTGATCATGCGCGATCAACGGTTTTCTGTTCTTTACTTTTTGCGCTCTTCTTTAACCTCCTTTGAATAAACCTCCACCGTTGGATGCAACCATCCAACGGCCACGATATTTCATGCCTTCTGAAGCAGTTTTAGCCTAATGACACGGGATTTCTTAACTATTTTTGTGTTTTTCAGGTGTTTTAAATGGTTCTCCATGGTATTGAAGAGAAAGGCCGAAGGCTGGGAAAGACGTTCCCGTGCCTTCTATACATTAAAAGAAGCCATCCGCGGGGCTCCATTCCACGTTTTATCAACGCTTTATGGGAGTCGATACCATAAAGAGCCCTGCATGGCCCTACACATCGACAAGACACTGTGTTTAAAACAAGATTTAAAAGAGTATAAGTTTGAAGAATAGGGCGCGACAGAGAAGAATATTGAAGACAAATTTAGGGAATTACGATTAAGAATAATTATCAAAAGCCTAATTCCCTGGATTAAAACACAGTCAAAAGAAATCATAAGTGTTTAAACTGACAGAAAAGCTTCCACCACCTGCATTTGAGGCGAATTGATTCCTAAGCTACTACAAGAGTCACTTGTTGCCTCAAACCATTCAAAACAGAGGCCGAAGTTATTGATTAAATAAATATCTGCCTCCAGCGCTACCAAGAAGTTAATTCTACCATAGGAAGCTAATGCAACAAATATCTTCAGGATTACTCCACGTTATGCAAAGCCTTGAAGTCAAAAAAGCTCCCACCGAGTTTAAATATTAATTGTAAAACAGTTAATGCAGTAAAACACCTGTAAAAATTATTTATCAAGCCTTTCAAAGGCTAAGAAGTCATCACTCTGTATTAATTGAACTTAGAAGATATTTTATCCTTTTCTACCTCCTCATTTCTTCTATAAAAACTTCTAAAGAAGATGAGATAGGGGTTGGTTGTTGTTTGATTTCAAGTTGTAATACTGAAACTCTCTGAAGTAAATACATAGTTCATTGAAGTTGCAGAACAAATTGAAGTCTTGAAGACCTTGATGATGTTGTTGCATGCTTGTTCCTGAGAAGGCTCTATCATTGGATCCATGAGCTTGGTTGTTGGTGAAGTATTCTGAACTGTTTTATGTTTTCCCCTGTTTTCATTATGTTCCATAATCTCTTACTACAGTAGGTTTGAAAGTTTTAGGCTAAGAAATGACTCTTGGAGGCACCTTAGACCTTTTCCTCCTTCATTGTTTCATGTTTTCTTCTGCTGAAATATTTTAGAGGCTTTAAACTTTCTCTTTAGTCTTCATGCTTGTTTATTTCCTTAATAATTTGAAAATTTGGTTTCAGCATGATTTATTGTTCTCCCTGCTTGTTTGCTGCCACTTAAAAACTATTATTGAAGTCTCCCTTTGAAGTTCTTTTCTTACAGTGAATCAAAGAGGTTTGTTTTGATCTTTCCCTTTGTCCTCACTTAAACAGTTGGCTTAAAGGTCGTTATAATTATGATCATAGATGTTCTTAGGTGTTCCCTCTTCTATGACTGTAATTATCAGTAAATCTTTTATGTTTTCTAAGTCCTTTAGAATAAAATCTTTGAGGAAATAGGGTGTTCCCCGAATCTTAGATTTCATTTTGAAAGTTGTCTAGAAGTCATTATTTGCTTAAAGAATGTTTGTAGAATTTATGGTTAGCCCTGTTTATCAAATATATATTTATTGTTTAAGTTATGTTTTCAGGTTCCCTTTGTTGAGAATTCAATTTCTCTTTCCAAATCATTAATTTTCATCCCATTCCAAAAACAAAAGGATCATGTGGCCAAGATAGATTTTCCCTTTGATATCCCATATCCTTTGATGAGTTTGTTATGACCTTTTCTTGACTCCATTTCCCAATGAACTAGATGTTTCTCTGTCCTATATATCTTTCCTAGACCTTTCATGTTCTGCTATATCAATTCAATCCAACCAAACAAACAAAAAAACACCTGCACTTAATAACTAGTCTAAAATCAATACTCTAAGCACACAAGATAAACCTTTGAAAACAAATATTCGAGAGATCCCTCTCTGAGAACAGGAGGACTAGATCCTGGGACTCTAAAGCTTGGTTCTGATGTTGCCTTGTCTTTTTTTTTTCCAAACTATCAAAACACGGGATACCAACATAATGGCGATCACGGTGGGACCCTATGAGTCAGTGACAATTTAAGTACCCCTTAGGACTCTAGAAATCCCTTATTTTCAAAAATATCTAGTGACCCTGAGTGAAATATTTAAAATTAAACACTCACTGTCTAGTATCACATAAGTAAATTTCTTCAAGCACTACCAAGAATAATGGTAATCATGATAGGACCTTTGAATCAGTGACAAACTAAGTAACCCTTAGGATTCTCATTAAGCCTTGTCAAGCCTTGAAGATTTCAGTTACCAAGCCATAAGAGTAAACTCTGTACGTTTTGACACTCTAGCTAAGTGTTAAATCAGACTTAGAACACTCTCTTAACCTATAAGACTAAAATAACTGAGAAAAACCCAAAAAAAATTTCAGTTTGGCTTCATAATAAACTTGGTGGTGGACCATAAAACCTTTTACCTCCAAAAGAGCTAAAAATTCCCACCTGGCGACTCCACAATCCTAAAAACAGACCTTAAGACTCCACTGGGAAGACCCCAAGTCTTGATAACATCATATAAACTCAGTTGAAGACTTTAAGATTAAAATTTTCCTTCTTATGAAAAGATCAGTTAGCCTCTTAAAGATTTTCATATTTTGTTAAAACTTTTCTTTTTAACTATGTCTGAACAACATAGCATAGTGGCTCCTAGAAAGATTCATACTAGAGCCTACCCTGACCCAAACCCACCGGGAATAGTTGACAACCCTAAAAGTATCCTTAGGAAGTCTCCTAAGATTAAATTATCAACTATTTTCAGATCACCCTTGAGAGCTAATTCAATTCCTGAAAATCTTTCAGCTCTACAACAATATCAATTTGACTTAGTAAATCCATTTAGAACTAGGTCTCTTGGTGATTTAGATCAGTTAGATTCTGAGTCTTCACTATCATCTCCTGAAACAAGTGAACCTCTTGGTAGCAGAGAAACAACACCTCCTGATTTACATTTCCTTCACAACTTAGGTGTCTCTCATCCAAGATCAACTCAATAGTCTTTTCCTGGTCCATCCACTTCTGCTCATCCTGCATCCACTGTTCAAACCACTACACCTCAGCCCACTGGTCCTGTTGTTAATCCACTCCTTGTAAATCCACCCCCACCACCTATCATGGCCGCATGGTATGCTCCCCTAGTCCTTCCTGTACCATTAGTTAATCTTCCACAGGAATATCAGTCCAAAATTCCATTATATGATGCTAACAATGCTACAATTGCATCACAACATGTAGATAAAATGAATGACTACTTTGACAGAAATGAAATTGATGATGATTCTGTCAAGCTTAGGTTATTTTCTCAGAGCCTAGGGGGAGAAGTAAGAAAATGGTTCAAAGGTTTAGCCCCCCATAGTATTAATGATCTCCAAGGCTTCCATCAAACGTTCTTAAACAAATGGGAAGTAAAGAAAAACCCTCTCCAAGTCCTTTCTGACTACAAGAACCTCCATAGAAACACTGGGGAAAGTGTGCAAGCTTACTGCACTAGATTCAAAAGTGTGTATAATGCACTTTCCCCAGAACTAAAACCTCCACAGGGCTCAGCTTTAAACAAATTTCCTGAAGGGTTTGACTCTGACATGACCTATCAACTGAGAGAGAGAGAGATTTTGCAACTCTTGAAGATATGAAAAAGGGTGCTCTTTCTGTGGAAGTCAACTTAATGGAGAAAAGAGCAAGAATGAAAACTAAGAAGAGAGTATCTTTTAGAGAGGAATCCACTCCTTCTACTTCAAGTTCAAAGATGGAGAGGATGTTGGAAGAAATGATGAAAGAGATGAGCATAATTAAGAGAGCACAAGCAAATCAAAATCAAACTGCTCCTAGAAATAGAAATCATAATTATAGAAGAGAAAACAATCAAGACAAATAGAACGAGAATGACCAACAGATTAGATCTCCCTTCCAACAAAACTATGTAGATCAATATGAGGAAGATATGGAGTTGGAAAGGTTGGAAGAAGCTCATGTAAACTTGATTGGATCAGACAGTGGAGATGATGTTTTCCTCACTGAGGAAGAACAAGGATTCTTCTCTTATGATCAAAATACAAAAACATATGAAGACTCTGATGACTATATATTGGGTTTTGAAAATGAAATTATGGAAGTGCATAAACAATACAATCTTAGGAGCAAAGGGAATGCAGATAACTTAAAGGACAAGAACACTAATACCGCTGTCAAGAAAAACACAAAAACGCAGCCCAAAACGACAGTGGATAAAACCAACATTTTGGCCAAAAAATCAGACTTAAACAAAGACAAAAATATTCATCCAAATGTTGAAAAAAGTACCCCTAGCACTTTAGCTAGTGGTCCTAACAAAACTATCCCAATTACCAGTCCAAATAAGGTTCAACAAATCAAATTTGTTGAAAATAATTCAATTGAAAAAGCAGATGTAAATATCAACAAGTCAATTATTCCCTTCAGCCTTGAGGGAGAGATTTCCAAGATAAAAATTACCATCCCCTTAGCTGAACTAGTAACCCAAGAGGTGTACAAAAACCAAGTTTTGAAAGCTTTGAACTTAGGAAGTGATACTGGCACTTTGAACCTAACAGATGATAAACCTGAGTTGTTATTCAGTCCTGAAGTTGAAGGAGAATATCAAGAAGGGGTTGTCCCTCCCTTCTATGTTAGCTTGAACATACACGAAATTTTTTTACACAATGCCATGTTAGACTCAGGAGCTTCACACAATCTAATTCCCAAGGTGGTAATAGAGAGCTTAGGCTTATAGATTAATAAACCATACAAATATTTGTATTCTTTTGACTCAAGCCGAGTCAAATGTTTGGGTTTAATCACAAATTTATGTGTTAATCTAGCTCAGATCCCTGCTAAAAGTCTAGTTATGGATATAGTTGTAGTTGACATTCCCGCTAAGTATGGCATGCTCTTATCAAGATCTTGGGGAGCCAAACTTCAGGGAAGCCTTCAAATGGACATGTCTTATGCCACCATCCCTGTTTTTAACCAAAACAAAAGACTATACAGGGAATCTCACATGAAGTACATGGTGAGCAACCTAGAAAAATCGAACAACACTCCAATATATTCTACTTGATCAAGTTTAGATTCCTTTATCTTATGTAACGAAGATGAATTTACTCAATTAGATAAAGAGAACATAGACCCAACCGATCCACCAGAAAAATCGAATCTTCTCTCGAATCAACTTCAAAACGTCGACAATCAACAGCAACAAGAAAATGAAAATAAGTCAAATGTAATGTGGAAAATAAACTTTCATTGATCCTGTAATAAAGCAAGCACAGGTGCAGGCATATGGATCCAGAATACGAATCAAATTTTTTCATACAAATTGAATTTCCCATGCACTAACAATATCGCTGAGTATGAAGCACTCCTCCTAGGGTTACAATTTCTCAAACAATTAGAAGCCCAAAAGATAACGATCTTAAGAGATTCTGAACTTATCATAAAACAAATCAAAGGAAAATACTCAGCCAGAAATCTGAAGCTTAGGGAATACCGGAACACTGCCCTCGATTTATTCAAAACCTTTGAAAAATAAGAACTTGTTTTCGTTCCTAGAGCGTTTAATCATTTAGCAAATGAACTCGCTTTCAATGCCAGTAACTGTCAAATACCTGAGATAAATGAACAGCTTAGCGTAAAGGTAAAACATAGGCCTACGGTGCCTGATAACGAAGATCATTGGCAAGTGTTTCATTCTGACCAACACATAGACGATTTCTTAACGTCAGAAAACGATTTCACTATACCAACATCAAAATCCAACCATAATGAAAACTGTCCATATATCGAAGAAATACCAAAAGCTGAAATAACACACTCTGCTAATATAAATCATTATGAGAATCCGTTTGAAGCAGAGTTAATTGACAACGTGGACCAAAAAGACCTGGAAGTTTTAGAATGTAAAAGCGGTTCAATTCCAAGAGGTCTCTCACCTTTGGAACACCTTTTCGACTTTAATAATGTAGCCAAGGAACCAAAAATGGAGCCTGTAGAAACAAACGTAGAAGAACACAACATAGGCTCCCTAACATAGCCCAAGACGATTAAATTGTCCAACACTCTTCCAACTCACATAAAGTCTCGATACATTGATCTGTTTAAGGAGTTTAAAGATGTTTTTGCCTGGGCATACACAGATCTGAAGTCTTATGATACCAGCATCATTCAGCACAAGATTCCCCTGAAGGAAAATCAAAAGCCCTTCAAACAAAAAGTAAGGAGAATAAACCCAAACCCACTTTTATTACCTTTAGTTAGAGGCGAAATTGAAAAAATGCATGATGTTGGCATTATAGTACCCGTTAGATTTTCAGAATGGGTATCAAACTTAGTTTCTGTTAGGAAAAAGACATGGGAGATCAGACTCTATATCAACTTCAGAAACTTAAACAGAGCATCCCTAAAAGACAACTACCCATTGCCCAAGATGGATCATATACTTCAGAAGGTAGTTGGGTCAAAAAGGATATCACTCTTAGATGGTTTCTCGGGTTACAACCAGGTGTTAGCTCCCAAGTGATCAAATCAAAACTGCTTTTACCACACCTTGGGGCACCTTTATGTATGTCAAAATGCCTTTCGGGTTAATGAATGCAGGGGCCACCTTTCAAAGGGCCATGGACATAGCCTTTTCTGAAGATATTGGCTATTTCATAATTATTTACCTTGATGACATAACTGTCTTTTCAAAAACTGATGAAGAACATTTGACTCACTTGAGAAACGTTTTTGAGAAATGTAGGAGATTTGGCTTGTCATTGAATCCCAAGAAGACACTCTTCGGTCTCCAAGAAGGTAAGATTCTTGGTCACATAATTTCAGAAGAAGGAATCAAAATAGACCCTACAAGGATAGATGGCATATTGAAAATTAGCCATCCAAGAAGCCTCAAAGAATTACAATCTTTCATTGGAAAGATTAACTTTTTGAGAAGGTTTATCCCCAACCTTGCTGAGCTATTAAAAAAAATTACAAACATGCTTAAGAAATATGTGGGTGTAAAATGGAATTTACCAGCTAAACAATCATTCGAACTGGTCAAACAAGCTCTTACCCAAACACCAGTCCTGATTAGTCCATATTTTACCAAAAACTTTTACATCTTGTCCTTTGCATCTGAACATACAATAGCTGCAGTTTTACTTCAAAAGAATGATTTGGGGCAAGAAAAACCAATATATTTCTTTAGTAGGGCCTTAAGAGATGCTCCTCTCAAATATAACATCATGGAGAAGCAAGCCTTAGCATTAGTGAAAGCATTAAAATACTTTAGGGTCTATATTTTACACTCTCACATAATTTTTTTTGTTCCACATACTGTTGTCAAGGACATTCTGAGTCAAGATCCTGATGGTAAAAGGGGAAAATGGATTGCAACTATTCTTGAATATGACTTAGAAATCAGGCCCACCAAACTAGTTAAAGGGCAAGTATTAGCAAAAATTATGGCTGAATCTAACTTCCAAGCACTAGACATGAATATGGTAGATGTGTTGGAAGAAATAGAAGAATCTACTGCTCCTGTTATTGAAGAAAAATTTCTAAATTCTCGTTGGTATGCTGACATTATTTATGTGCTTTTATATTTAAATACCCCTCCTTCTTTTTCTAAAACTAAAGATAGATTCTTGAAACAAAAGGCTTTGAGTTTTTGTATCTTAGATGGAGTATTGTATTGGAAAAATGTTGGAATTTTGCTTTAATGTTTACTTGAAGATGATGCAGGGAAAATCATGCATGGATTGCATGATGGAGAATGTGGAGGTCACCTCTACTGGAAGGCCACAGCCAACAAAATTCTTAGATCTGGTTACTATTGGCCTACCCTTTTCCCAGACACTCAAAATTTGGTCATGTCTTGCCATAAGTGTCAAATCTTTGATGGCAAAAGAAAAATCCTTCCCTTACCTTTACATCCTATCAGAGTTGAGGCACCTTTTCAATAATGGGGGCTGGACTTCATTGGGGAAATTCATCCATCCTCCTCAGCTCAGCATAAGTGGATCCTCACAGCCACTGACTTCTTTACCAAGTGGATAGAATCTATACCCTCCAGAAATGCTAATGACTCTGTCATTATCAAGTTCCTTGAAACAAATATTCTATCCAGAATTGGTTGTCCCGGAAAAATCATAACAGACAATGCTGCTGCTTTTAAATCTAAGAAAATGGTTGATTTCTGTTACAAATACCACATAACCTTGGGCCATTCCACTGCTTACCATCCCCAAGGAAATGGATTAGTTGAATCCTCCAACAAGATTCTCCTCAATATAATCAAAATTGTTTTGGAGAAAAATCAGAAATCATGGCACAGTAAGTTGGTTCATGCCTTATGGGCTGATAGATTAACTACAAAGAAGTCAATAAATATGTCCCCCTATCAGTTGTTTTATGGCATGGATGCAGTTTTTCCTACCTCATTTGGAGTTCCAGTCATGAAACTCCTTCAAGAAGTGCAAAGTGAAGAGAATGATATGCAGAGAAGGATCAACCAAACTACCCATTTACAGCAGACCAGAGAAGAATTTTATGAGAGAACACAGTTAGTCCAAGAAAATATGAAGAAACTATTTGATAAGAGGACTAAGGCAAACAATTTCCAAATTGGAAATGTTGTTCTTAAATGGGATTCAAGAAGAGAAGAGAAGGGAAAATAGGGAAAGTTTGAGAACTTGTGGAAAGGGCCCTATATTATTCATGTTGAGAAGGGTCACAATGCATTTTTCTTGAAAAAATTGAATGGAGAAGATCTATATGGAGGTCTGGTCAATGGCCGGATGCTCAAACATTACTTCTGCCAAGAATCTTAAGTTTCAAAGAATTTTATTTTTCATTTTAAATGTCATAGTCTAACCATTGCATTTCAAAGTTAGAAAAATCAAAAATACAAAAACAAAGAAAGAAAGAAAAGAGGGTAGATTGTAAAAACAATAAAGGTACAGCCCCATACCAAAAAAGAGAAACAAATTTTGAAAGTATGCAAGCTTAAATGCCACTCCTGAATAACACACTTCTAGTTTCTCAAACGGCCTAATCTTGACTAATTAGCCTTTAAATTTTCTGCTGATAGGATAGTTAATTCGATTTAACAACCTGTTTAATCTTGGCTTATCGGTAGATAGATTAGAATAGAAATCAAAGGTTCAAACATACTCAAAATCTGAACCTAACATTTCAAAAAGAGAATGACTCAAATCTGTTTTATTTTTTCTGAGTTAAGAAGATGTAAAAATCTGGTTCTAATTAACTCAAAATCTGAACCAGAGAAAAAGAAAGAATAGCCCAAACAAAGTCAAAACAGAGCTGTGAAAAAGGATGAAGGAAGTGCTTTGAATTTTCAGATCTTAAATCTTCATCATTTTGTTTTAAATTTTTCTGCAAATAATAATCTATGTGCAACTTGTTTTTATGCCATAGATCAGCATCAAGTTAGACTGTTCAATCCTAACTTGTATGCTTTTTAATTTCTGTTGTAGAAATTAGAGAATAAAATCTGTTGGACAGTTCAATCCCAACAGATGGTAGATTGGGTAGAGAATTTTATGGACTCAACTGTTTAATCTGAGTCCATGAAGAAATAAGGAGTATAAATGGATTAGATTTCCCGCTTTCAAAAGAATAAAATGTTGTGAAAAGATTTTGCCAATCCAAGTGCACTCTAATGAAGAAAAAATGCTATATCAGTAGGATTGGGTAGGTAGAAAGCTTGTAGATGCAAAATCCATTGTTTTTTAGCTGCTAATATGTTTTCAGAGCAAGATTATCCTAGCAAAGGAAGAGCAGCCCAATGGATCAGGCACAAGTCAGCCTCCCAGAAAATGCAAGTCTGAAGTTCTTGATGCCTTCAAGAAGGCATCATCCCCAAGTGGAGCCACTGTTAGCCACCTATAATATTTTTTATAGAAAAAGGTGGCTAAGACTATTTGGAGCCTTCAAGGAACAAATTTTATTTACTAAAAAATGTTGGCTCTTGAAGTCTCATTTAAGGCCTCATGCCTCTGTCCAAAATCTTCATTGCTGTTCCCATTTTATACTCAGAAATTCTGCTAATTTCATGAGGAAAGACTGCTGAAAGACCATCATTTTCCCCCTTCCCCTCTTCCAAAATTAACCTTCATTTTCTCCCCCTTTTTCCATATTATCCCTCTATTTTTTCATGAGTCTCCTTCTTCCATTCATGAAAATTCATTTTTTATAAGGTCTAAAACCCACGTTTTTAGCCTTACCGAAACCCTCGATACCCTTTGAAAATGTGGAAAAATCATAAAATATCATGTTTTTTATTACAGGCTTTAGCCCCTTTGGCTAAATCCCCTTAACCATTTCCCCCACATGCCCTTTCCCTGGAACCAGGCGCTAGTCCCATTGACGCTTATCGCATCGGAATAAATCAAATGAGTGCATATGTTTTGTTACACAAAAACTCCGATGTGATCGGCTCACTTTGATATAACTCCAGATCTCATGTTTCTTTTGAAAAACCAAGAGTTATTACCCCGAGCGCTAATCGCATCAGAAATATCCAAGTGCATAGGTCTTGTTGCTGTGTTTAAAAAATTGCAATGCGATCATCCTTGTGTTATAAAACCTCGATCGCATCATATTTTATATATATCCTGTGGGCCCACCTCCAGCACTTAATACCTTATGTTTTCCTTCCCCGATCCATTTTTTCCTTTGCAAAGTCGAAAAACCCATTTATCCTAACTTTGGGTCTAAAGGCCAAAAGCACGTGTTAAATATTTTAATGGGTAGATGGAAAGACCGATCGCACAATCACAATCGGAGAAATCCAATGGGGCGATCGAAGAGACCGCATCAAAAGTTTCGATGCGATTAAACCATAAAGCCCGCCTCGGCACTTAAACCTTGTGATATTTCGGTCTTGATCCATCTTTTCTTTTGTAAATTCTTGAAACCCACCTTTCCAAAGTTTTAACTTAAAAACCCAAAGCACGTGTTTTAATATAAAAATGGGTAGATTAAAAAGACCAATCACGCAATCGCAATCAGAGTTTTCACAATGGTTAGATTGAAAGACCCGCATCAAATTTTCGATGCGATTAGGTCTTGTATGTTAAAACTTCCCCCCACCTCCGTTTCATATGACTTATGCCCAGGACTGAGTGTCGAAGTCCCAAGCGCTAAAATCGCATCGCAAGATTTTTAAATGGGTTGATTGAAAGACCAGGCCCGATGGCCTGATTGCGATTGGCCCTTTTTGTTTTATGCTCGCCCTTACATTCCATAAAGACCACAGGCCCCGCAGTCGGACGCCTATCATATATGTATATCCCGATCCATTAAAAACCTTTGTTTTGTTGAAAACTTTGGGTTTCATATGTTGTAAAGATTTTTCCACCAAATCATTCTAGAACTAATCCCCGCCGTTGATCGAACGCCAATCAAATGTCCATCGCTCCATCACATCAGCGATTTCAATCGCATCGCAAGGTTTAATCGCACGCATTTTTTTCGTCCCTCCGATCGACCAGTCCTCCGATTCATTTCCCACCATCGATCTGATCCTCAGATCGATGGACAGCACTTCATTGCATCGCAATTTCGCATCGGCACCATTTAAGTCTTGCCCCCGATTGCGATCTTCTGATTAGATCTAGACCGTCCACGTGTCCAGATCGGACAGCCCAGATATTTTCCACATGTTTCTAGTGCCCTCCACTTCTACCAAAGGGTTTTTCAAAAGGCCGGTCTCCACCGTTGATCACGCGCGATCAACGGTTTTCTGTTCTTTACTTTCCGCGCTCTTCTTTAACCTCCTTTGAATAAACCTCCACCGTTGGATGCAGCCATCCAACGGCCACGATCTTTCCCGCCTTCTAAATCAGTTTGAACCTAATTACGTAGGATTTATTAACTATTTTTGTGTTTTTTAGGTGTTTTAAATGGTTCTCCATGGTATTGAAGAGAAAGGTCGAAGGCCGGGAAAGACGTTTCTCGTGCCTTCTATACATTAAAAGAAGCCATCTGCGAGGCTCCATTCCACGTTTTATCAACGCTTTATGGGCGCCAATACCATAAAGAGCCCTGCGTGGCCCTACACATCGACAAGATATTGTGTTTAAAATAAGATTTAAAAGAGTATAAGTTTGAAGAATAGGGCGCGGCAAAGAAGAAGATTGAAGACAGATTTAGGGAATTACGGTTAAGAATAATTATCAAAATCCTAATTCCCTGGATTAAAACACAGTCAAAAGAAATCATAAGTGTTTAAACTAACAGAAAAGCTTCCACCACCTGCATTTGAGGCGAATTGATTCCTCAGCTACTACAAGAGCCACCTGTTGCCTCAAACCATTCAAAACAGAGGCCGAAGTTATTGATTAAAGAAATATCTGCCTCCAGCGCTGCCAAGAAGTTAATTTTTCTACAGGAAGCTAATGCAACAAATATCTTCAGGATTAATCCACGTTGTGCAGAGCCTTGAAGTCAAAAAAGCTCCCACCGAGTTTAAATATTAATTGTAGAACAGTTAATTCAGTAAAACACCTGTAAAACTTCTTCATCAAGCCTTTCAAAGGCCAAGAAGTCATCACTCTGTATTAATTGAACTTAGAAGATATTTTATCCTTTTCTACCTCCTCATTTCTTCTATAAAAACTTCTGAAGAAGATGAGATAGGGGTTGGTTTTTGTTTTATTACAAGTTGTAATACTGAAACTCTCTGAAGTAAATACATAGTCCGTTGAAGTTGAAGAACAAATTGAAGTCTTGAAGACCTTGATGATGTTGTTGCATGCTTTTTCCTGAGAAGGCTCCATCATTGGATCCATGAGCTTGGTTGTTGGTGAAGTATTCTGAACTGTTTTATGTTTTCCCCTGTTTTCATTATGTTCCATAATCTCTTACTACAGTAGGTTTGAAATTTTTAGGCTAATAAATGACTCTTGGAAGCACCTTAGACCTTTTCCTCCTTCACTGTTTCATGTTTTCTTCTGCTGAAGTATTTTAGAGGCTTTAAAATTTCTCTTTAGTCTGCATGCTTGTTTATTTCCTTAATAATTTGAAAAATTGGTTTCAGCATGATTTATGGTTCTCCTTGCTTGTCTGCTGCCACTTAAAAACTATTATTGAAGTCTCCCTTTGAAGTTCTTTGCTTACAATGAATCAAAGAGGTCTGTTTTGATCTTGCCCTTTGTCCTCACTTAAACAGTTGGCTTAGAGGTCATTATAATTATGATCATAGATGTTTTTAGGTGTTCCCTCTTCTATGACTGTAATTATCAGTAAATATTTTATGTTTTCTAAGTCCTTTAGAATAAAATATTTGAGGAAATAGGATGTTCCCCGAATCTTAGATTTCATTTTGAAAGTTGTCTTGAAGTCATTATATGCTTAAAGAATGTTTGTAGAATTTATGGTTTTCCCTGTCTATCAAATATCTCTTTATGTTTAAGTTATGTTTTCAGGTTCCCTTTGTTGAGAATTCAATTTCTCTTTCCAAATCATTAATGTTCATCCCATTCCAAAAACAAAAGGATCATGTGGCCAAGTTAGATTTTCCCTTTGATATCCCATATCCTTTGATGAGTTTGTTATGACCTTTTCTTGACTCCATTTCCCAATGAACCATATGTTTCTCTGTCCTATATATCTTTCCTAGACCTTTCATGTTCTGTTGTATCAATTCATCCAACCAAACAAACAAAAAAACACCTGCACTTAATAACTAGTCTGAAATCAATACTCTAAGCACACAAGATAAACCTTTGCAAACAAATATTCGAGAGATCCCTCTCTGAGAACAGGAGGACTAGATCCCGGGACTATAAAGATTGGTTCTGATGTTGCCTTGTCTTTTTATTTTCCACACTATCAAAACATGGGACACCAACAGGTGCCTGCATGATAGTATGCATCTACACTAGTACAAGATTGTAAGAAATTTTTCTTTATAATAAAAAGAAGACAAAGACGACAACAATGATGGTTTTCTGCCAAATTGGGTTTCCACCTAAAATCTCGATATTCATATGTGTTGCTTATTTGTGATGTTTTATCCTATTCTTATTGCGTATTATTGTTTTTTAATTAATGCCTAATGAAGTAATGATTCATTGGTTCAAGATAAACATATGTTGAATTATTGAAAATGTAAGTTGATTGAATATACACTATTTTTTTACATAATAGTTGTGTATATACACAGGTTTCCTTTAGTAAATTCATGTATAGAAATATGAATAGGAAAAGAAAATTTTAAGTTAGTTTTAAATATTGATTTACCCCCCTTCCCGCTCAATATATTTCCCAAAAATTGGTATCAAAGATGGTCCTTCCAAAGAAGCATGATCGCTTGAAGGAGATCCATCAATATGATAGGAATCAAGAAGATAGCTCAAATAAAGGATTCATAAACCATTGGTTGTGACATTGATATATCAGACACAGTAAAAATTTCCGATGTCGAAAAATATTAAAGTTTGGGAGCATCCTGCTTTCTAGTGATCAAGAATGAAGAAGATGGTAACAAAGAATTATCAAGTATGGGTTCTTGTTCTAATTGTGGTCAATTTTCTTGTCTATGCAATAATGATGATAATGATGATGACAGTGAAACAAATGAACTTTTACTCATGGGTAAAAGTGAAAGTAAGCACTCTAAAGAGCATTTATATTTAGAAATAATTCCTCTAGAAGCATAATATCAAAGCAAGTTAGAAACAATGGTCAATGCATATGTGCCTATAATAAGAAAAGGTGATTATCAGCACTGTAAAGAAAATATGAGGTCTAATCTAATGAATCTTGATGTTTGGTATTTAGTATTAAATGGCTGCACCAAGATTCCCCCATCAGACAAGGAAGTGAAAAAGAACAATAAGGCATTAAGTGACATATTTTTTAGCACATTTGATTTAGTATTGAATAAAGTTATGCATTATACAACTATAAAGAAAATATGGGATAAGATACACACAATCATGAAGAAAATCCAGAGGAAGATTTCTCATCAAGGAAACTACGAGGTAATCCTATCCCTAACAATGTTTCAAAGAATGAACATGATGATAAAACAACTTGTATGATTTCAGATGGAGTTACTGATTCAGAAGACGACAAGTTAGAATAAATTTATGATCTTAGAACAAAACTTGATCTTTCTTTGAAAAAGATTGTTAATATTAAAGATAAGTTGCAGGTACATGATAACAAAGGTCATATTAAATCAGTAAATGTTTTTTTGGAATCTAACCAGCATTGTGAAGGAATTGGAGCTAAGTTCATCTCTCTAAAAGAAGATCTTGAAAAATGAGATAAATGGAATGAAGAACTACTTTAAGCATCTGAAGAAAAAGAAAACATGTTGAAAGAAGAGATTCCCAAATTAAAGGAGCAAGTAGAAGAAGGAAGAAGGGTTGAATAAGGTATGAAGAAGCACTATCTAGAAAAAGAAAAGCAATATCAAATAATGGAGCTTTAGGTCAATATTTAAAAAGGTAAATTAGAATAAAAGGATAAACATTTGAGATTTCGAGATATTACTAAGATTCTGAATAATATTCTTAGTATTCAAAGGTCTCCCACTATTAAATCTGGTCTTAGTGTTTATGAATATTTTAAAGGAGAATCTAGTTCACAATATAGTGCTAAAGATCCAAAGGATAACAATGAAAAATCTAAAGTGTTTAACAAAGAGACAAAAATCCATCCTGGTCAACAAACAAGGATCACGAATCCTCAAAGGAAATAATTTTGTCCTAACTATTCAAGTGCCAATCGATTCTCTCCTATGAACAATAATATTGAATGCTTTATTTTTCATATTTATGGACATGTTACATCCAATTGCATAAGAAAATTGTTTCGGTCTCAGGCAAATAGTCGCTCCATAGAAAGACCATCAACTCCTAGGTACTCAGGTTTCTTTAAGGGATATTTTTTTGTTTGCAACATATTTGGTCACAAAGCTATTGGTTGCAATAAAAGGAACATGAGAAAAAAATATTATGATTCCACTGCTTATTTTTATGGTCATATAATATGTTGATTTATATTTTTGATAGTGGCACTAGTACGAAATAGCTAATTAGTTACTAAAAAAATGACTATTTTTTGCATATAAACGACCATTTTTCAGTTGGTGACTAGTAGTAGCTAATTTACAGTATCTTATAACGCAACCAAATTTTAGTAATTTTTAGCTTAGTCATTAATTTGTTGTCTCAATTTCAGCATCTAGTAGTATATTTAGTCATAAATTTGGTAGTTAATTTATTCATGGATTTAGTCATTAATTGTCACAATTAACGACCAAATATATAACAAAATATATTACTATATGATCACCCGAGAAAACAAATTAATGACCAAAGAAATATGACCAAAATGTTGGCCATGTTATAAGATACTATAAATTAGCTACCAATAGTAATATATATGCAGATTTTAGTCATCATTTGAAATGAATTAATGACCAAATAAAAATGACTAAATGTTGGTCGTGTTATAAGACACTGTAAATTAGCTACTAATAGTCATATATATGCAAAATTTAGTCGTCATTCGTAATCACAAATTTATCATTTGCATTAGTCATTTATCTTTTTTTGGTAGTTTCATATACATTATATAAATGACTAATTTAGTATTTTATATTCATTTCATTTGTTTTCATTAATAATCATTATAAAAAACTAATTTAGTCATATTCATTTTATTTGTGTTTATCATTAGTCAATATAAACTACTAATTTAGTAGTTTTAGATTGATTTGATGTGTTAATTATTAATCAAGATAAATTAATTAGTATGATTTTACGACTAAATTAAAAAGAGATCATACAATGTGCATGTTTATCTCATATAAAAACACAAAGTTACATATGCTAATTACAATACTAAACAATATCAAGTGCAGCTATAAATAATTTCAACCAAATAAATTATATTATATGAAATTTCAAGTATTACAATATGAATTTCTAACTTAATATTGGTTGGAATAAAATTTACACATGAAATGTTGTTTAATTACTTCAAAACATTATCATTGTGTTTCCAAGGCATTGCAGGTGAATTCACCAACTCTAAAGACTTGACCATCAATCCCTATGTGTGTGCCTTATGCGGTGTATTGACTCTAAGGGTATCATTAGATCGATTATCTTCTGTGTGTGTGTGTGTGTGTGTGTGTGTGTGTGTTTGTCGCTCCAATGTTATTTTTCTCCTCTTTCTTCAATTCTTGCTTCTTAACACCAACATTGAGTTCCTTTTCTGAAAACAAAAGAAGATACATTGTAAAGTGTAAGCCATTAAAGACGATGAACACTAGAATATAAACTAAAATTGATCAGGAGATCATGTGTTATGCTAAAAATTGAAAGTGCTCGAAATAGGTCTGAACCTGAGCGATCGAAAAGGTCTCGTTGTTGCAATTCTGGCACCGCAAATGGTTCAAAAAACCAATGTCGTATGAGGAAGATATCGCGTTCTGTCCGTTTTCCCAAATAACAAAAAAATTGTGACTGGATGCCCAGTCAGCATGCAAGTACAGTCAGCAAGTATATTCTATGGAATATTCCATTTTTCTCTAGATTCCATTTTTCTCTAGCCAACCAGATCGTGACATGTGGCATGTTGTGGGCCATTGATTGTTGGTGGTACGTTGATTATTGTGGACTGTTGATGGTTTTGTATTTGAGCTGTCGGATGAGAGACACATGGCAAGCCCACAGGCCACCACGTGTCCTCAGAATTCTATTGTAAAACTTTATGGCATTGGGGGGGGGGGGTGTCAACCCCACGACCACCGGCTTGCAAGCCCAAAGCTCTTACTGTCTCACCTATCTGTTAGTTCTTACAACTATAGGGTTGGCGGTTCCATATAAATTTTAACTCAACTTTCAGTGGATAAAAAAAGGGGGGCCAGTCCCAACCACCATAACCGGTGGTTATGACCATGACCTTAAGACTTAAACCAACGAAATTCACCGTAACCTATTATAATATCCCCAAATTGGGTCTGTCAGCAATGCATGTCTGAAAAACACATTTTTTAGAAATGAATGCTACATAATTCTAGATCAACCCTTGGATCCCTTAGATATGACAAAATTTCATCTAAATCCAAGAGGAAATCAGGAACAAATCATCCTAGGTGAGGTAAACAAGTCTCCCACACCTAGTATGGCTGAAAAATACCCGAATGGGATTGCAGCACATATACAAGCAATACTGCAATAAAATAGCCCAATTTAAATGAACAGTAGTAGAAGGCCAATTTGGTGGCTCAAAAATAACTTCTACATCAACAAATCAGATTTACAATGTGGCCCATACAATATATAAGAGAAAGATGGAAGACCTTTGTGAAGGAAACCCTCAAAAAGAGGTGCTACAACAATGTATTACACTGCAAAAAGGCTTGACAACATTATTTTCAAGAGCATACAGCAACTGTAGATTAAAACTTAGGTCTAGAGCATATCTGTGTACAAAATATTAGATCTATATTAGATCTGTACACTAGATTGTCTCTATTTTACATACCCCTTGGGGTTTTCGGCAAAACATGAAGCACATGGAGTAGATCTGAGATCTTATGCAGCAGATCTGCAGATTCATTCATATTTTCTGAAGCATATACAGGAGTATTCAAGTCAGATCTAAATATGACATGGAATATTAGAAATCCATGGATCACCACAGTGAAAGGCAGATTCCCATCACTAGAGATTACTCCTCAAAGTTTGCCAAAACTCCCTACAACTTTCCTCTTGCAGATAATCCTATAAGATAAACTACACTGTAGACTTGGTGAACAGTTTGGCCTGATGCCAAGGTATGGATCTGAAACTCCAATGATCCAATACACTCTTTCCAAGGGTATAGAAGACTCTCCCACTGAAAAGAGGCACTAGATTGGCCTAGATCTGAGTAGATATAGCCTCCACTTGTTGCAGCTTACAAAGACAACCGAAACCTCAACAGGATCTACGTTGTAGCTAGAAGATGAAGCTTGGCCAAATTCCTAATAGTAGACAAGATCAACAAGACTCCTCCAAGAGCTACTCAATGGAAGAGGTGGGATTCCCGATCAGGAACACCCTAGTGCTAAATAGCACTATTCTCAGTTAAACAACAAGAGAATGATATATGTCTAAATAGATAATATATTCAGAAATTTAATATCTTCAACAACCTCTCCATGCTTCCATCCCCTTATATAGATTAAGAGCTTGTAAACCCTAAACCACCTTCAATGAAATCTTCTCTTTCACACCATCCATCTCCTTCTATAACTGTGTTGTGCATCAATGAGGTTCATCCCTTCTAGACAATGTTGTTGATTTGGTCCTATTGACCAATTCAAATGTCTCAATCCCTTTCACACATAAGGTGTTTTATTAAGGTAGCCCAGATTTAGCTTTGTTCACATGGGGCATTGATTTATTCACTGATTTTAGGAGTTTTTATGTTCCTCCTTTTTACATTTATTCATGAACAGAAAAGTAAAGTAAAATTTAATATTCCAATTAGCTTGAGGCTAATTAGGAATATTATATTCCTCCCCTCCAAAAATGTTTCTTTTCCTCAAGCAACTCATAAGGACCTTGCAAAATATCCAATGGATTTGTCTCCTCCCAAGAATACAAGTTTGCTTTTGGTGAATAACCCAAATAGTTGTCATCATGAAGAAATGGGAGATACATGGAAACAATCATATGCTATCCATTGGTCTTCTCAAGGCATGAGATATGGTAAATGATGGGTGATTCAACCCCCATGAGAAACTCCAATCTCCATGCTATCATCCAAACAAAGTGAGCCATCCTTGGTAGCTCATAAAAACAATCACCAATCCCCTCCTTATGCAATTTATAGGGGCTCCATGGCTAGAAATGAGAGGTAAGAATGTTCAACTTACACTATCTCTCCCTCCATTTATGATATGTGTGGAGCTGCTAATCCTAGGCTACAATAATATAGTCCTCATGAAGCCAAAAGATACTTGGAACCTCATGATTCCCTTCATTGATTCTAGGGAGCCTCATTGCCCAATCTCCCATGCATATAGTGAATAAATTATCATCACCATATGTGCTCCAAAAGAAACATGGAATAAGTGTCATATGATATATTGGATGGTGACAATAGTCCCTCCATTGAGACCAGTGTTGCTCTCCTTCTTGCTGCCTCAAAACATAGTACAATAAGTGGCCATCCAACCACCTTCTTGCTGCCCTAAGCTTCTCCAAAGCTTGAAAATAGTAGAGGATGAGAGGTGTTATCTTAATATGATTCAAGCAACACATATCTTGCCACAAATCCCCCCATGTGAGAGGTTTCTCCTAAAGGAAAAAGTCACACATATGGCCTTTTTCATATAGAAACAAAAGATAAAGTGTAGCTGCGATATAATGTCTCTTCCTCATCTTGAAGTATGAATAAATATGGGAAGTTTCATTTCCCATGGACACCCCCAACCAATGTGTCATCCCTCCTATCATGTTCCCAACAAATATCAGAGCATCATCATCATGTGGGATCAAAATCATCAATACATAAATATTTAAACACAATGATGGAGGTGGATCATAGTCCCACAAGTGGAACCAGTGCAGTAGGTCTCCTGACTACCTCAGATAATGATATGGTAAGTGGTTTCCCCACCACTTACTTTCTGCCCATAACATCTCACCATGGCTGAAAGTGGGAGATAAATTTGGTGCCTTAGGAAAGCACCCATCATGTTGCAAAATCTCCCTTTGTTCACCAAGGGAGTGGCCATAATAAAAAATAGTTTTGGCCCAAAGTTGGCCATGAAGTTTATAAGGTATAACACTCCTCTTAGGAGCCATTTCCTACATATACATAGTAAAATAAGGCATACAATTAGAAAATAAAATATGATTTACATAAGTATGATCTTCACCAATAGTCCTCGTCAAAAAATGGAGTGGTGCATAGTTCTATTTCCTTCCTCAAAAAGAGAAAGAGAGGGTTGAATTAACTCTTTCATAGAGTTATGTTGCTGCTCCATCTCCATATGGTACATGCATCTTTGATAATTCTGATATAAATATTCTTCAAAGCCTTCCCACATGAATCCATTCAAGATAATATGGTGTGTTCTAATGAAATCAATGGGAGTAGAAAGCAAGATTTCATAGGCTGCACATAGTAGTTTATCTTTGAGTCTTGATTATTTAGTCAAATAGATCTGATCATGAAAGTAAATGACTCCATAAACCACTCTATACCTCCTATCTTCCATTTTCCCGTCAAGAACCTTACATGTGAAGAGGTTCTTGGAATATTCCACCAAGATTTGGGACTCCCAATATGGATCTAGGCTTCCCAAAAATGACAGCAATGTAGGATTATGAAATGAAGTAGTTGTCACATCATCATTCTCTACTTTGACATGATAAATGCCAAAGTCACATGTTGGAGTATTGTAGCTCCATCTTTGCTTCCCCTCTTGCAGCTGATCTTGCTTAAGACAATATTGAAGTTCATGGAAGTCAACCTCTTTTTGAAATGTCTCTTTCTTCTAAAACTTCCATAGTTTGGCCCATGCATATAGAAGTGTTGGTACCCTCTTTTCATCTTCAAAAATATTCTTTCTATGTAGAGATATAATTTTCTACCCCAAAAATATGGAGTGGCCTCTTGATACCATACTCATGTCATCATATATCTCTGAATCATTTTCCAGCGCAGATAACTGAATGGGACATGGCATTGTCCAACTCATGGAGTTGATCATCTCTCCTTGGAACCCATAAATGGCTCACAACGCTATGCTAGCTTCTCCCAAGGCTCCTTCTTTAACCAAATGCATCACTGATGCATTAAGTTGAGAGAACACTTTATTCTTCTTCCAATCAGGGGGTCCCCCTGGTGGAATGCCTCCATGTAAAGAGACATCAAGATCTGAAGTAGACTATATGAATTAGTGGACTGATGTGCCCCTCCCTTTGTTGCATAGTTCAGTCTCCTTCTTATGAATAGAAACACCTTGAAATAAACAAGGGTGCATGCTCCTCATCATTGGATGTTGATCCATTCTCCCTCCTCCTCCTTGGAGCAAGGTGTTATTGCCCAATAAGACTGTCACATGATGCTCCTTGGGAACCATTTGCAAAGATGCAAAAGATCCTTCCCTTGAAGCAATAACTTCATGTCCATCCCCATGTGGTGATGGTTCTTCTTCTTAAGTGACAATGTTGTTAATGCCCTCTTTTTATTTCTCCTTATCAATATTTGAAAACACCTCATTATCAATGAGAGAACTTAGATCTTGGTCTTCCCTTGAAAGAGGAATCTCCATGACTTCCCTTTGAGAAGAAATATCTTCATGCAATGGGGATCTTGCCTTTGGCAAAGTATCACACAAGTTTTTATCCCCTTTAATAGAAATCTAAAGTGGAGTTGGCCTAACAGATCTTTCCAACTCATGCAAGGGTTTTGCATGCTCATGCTTTGTTATCTCAATCAAAGATGCTTCAATTTGTTTCACATCAAATCTCTTCACTAATCTCCTAGTGAATCTTGCATAAGTAGATATATTTTCATTCTTCAATGAAAAGGATTCAAATAACCACCAAACATAAGATTTACTTTTAAGATGCAGTGCTGCTAATTTAAGGGCTTCCTTTTTTGAAACTTGATGTAGATCCAAATATGTGTCTAGCTTATCTATCCATTCTTTGACTGCGCATGTGGAGGATCCATCAAAATTTGGCAGAAAGAATCTACCTCTTCTTCTTCTATTGTACTTTTTGGATCTCCTTTCCTCCTTGAGCTAGCAGAACTCTTGGAATCTCAAGCGCTCCTTGATTTTCCAAGATTTAGATTCATACTCCTGAAGATAATCACTCAAAGTTTCCTCCTTTGGTGCATCTTCTTCCTCCATTTCTCTTGCAGTAAATCTGGGCATAGAATAACGTTGTAGATCTGATTGCATAGCTGAGTGCTTGCACATATAAGATGAATAACTGGGGATTTCTTAATGTAAATATCTTCTTGAGGGACCTTCATGTCTTTCCCTCTTCATTTATTTGATTTCTCCTTTAAGCTCATACAGAGTTTGGAACAAATTTTTTGAGAACTCTTTCCCTTTCATTCTTCCAGATAAAGGGGTTTTACCCTTGTATTATTTGTCTTCAATGTCATCAATCTTCTTCTATATCTTCTTTTCATGAAAAGACATATTGGCTTCTCAATAAGCATAGGTTGTGCCAAGATGATGCTCTGATACCACTGTAATATCCCCAAATTGGGTATGTCAGCAATACATGTCTGAAAAATGCATTTTTTAGAAATGGATGCTATAGAAGTCTAGATCAACCCTTGGATCACTTAGATATCACAAAATTTCATCTAAATCCAAGAGGAAATTAGGAACAAATCATCCTAGGTGAGGTAAACAAGTCTCCCACACCTAGTATGGCTGAAAAATACCCAAGAATGGGACTGCAACACATATATAAGCAATATTGCAATAAAATAATGTAGTTTAAATGAAAAGCAGTAGAAGTCCAATATGGTGGCTCAAAAATAACTTATACATCAACAAATTAGATTTACAATGTGGCTCATACAATATACAAGATAAGTATGGAAGACCTTTGTGAAGGAAACCCTCAAAAAGAGGTGCTGCAACAATGTATTACACTGCAAAAAGGCTTGATAGTGTTATTTTCAAGAGCATACAACAGCTGTAGATTGAAACTTATATCTAGAGCAGATCTATGTACAAAATATTAGATCTATATCAGATCTGTACACTATATTGTCTCTATTTTACATACCCGTTGGGGTTTTCAGAAAAACATGAAGCACATGGAGTAGATCTGAGATCTTATGCAGCATATCTGCAGATTAATTCATAATTTCTGAAGCGTATATATGATTATTCATATCAGATCTGAATATGAAATGGAATAGATCAGAAATCCATGGATCACCACAATGAAAGGCAGATTCCCATCACTAGAGATCACTCCTCAAAGTTTTCCAAAACTCCCTGCAACTTTCCTCCTATAGATAACACAGCCCTGGAAGATAAAATTCATTTTAGACTTGGTGAATAGTTTGGCCTGATGCCATGGTATGGATGTAAAGCTCCAATGATCCAATACACTCTTGCCAAGGGGATAGAAGACTCTCCCACTGAAAAGAGGCACTAGATTGGCCTAGATCTAAGTAGATCTAGCGTCCACTTGCTACAGCTTACAAGGAAAACAAAACCCTCAACAAGATCTATGTTGTAGTTGGAAGATGAAGCTTGGCCAAATGCCTGATAGTGGACAAGATCAACAAGACTCCTCCAAGAGCTACTCAATGGAAGAGGTGGGATTCCTGATCAGGAACACCCTAGTGCCAAACAACAAGAGAATGATATATGTCTAAACAGACAATATATTAAAAAATATTATATGTTAAACAACCTCTCCATGCTGTCATCCCCTTCCTTATATAGATTAAGAGCTTGTAAACCCTAAACCACCATCACTGAAATCTTCTCTTTCACACCATCCATCTCCTTCTAGAACTGCGATGTGCATCAATGAGGTTCATCCCCTCTAGACAACGCTGTTGATTTCGTCCTGTTGACCCAGTAAAATGTCTCAATCCCTTTCACACATAAGGGTGTTTTATTAAGGTAGCCCAGATTTAGCCTTGTTCACATGGGGCATTGATTTATTCACTGATTTTAGGAGTTTTTATGTTCCTCCTCTTTACATTTATTCACGAATAGAAAAGTAAAGTAAAATTTAATATTCGAATTAGCTTGAGGCTAATTAGGAATATTACACCTCTAGTGGAGGTTTAGCACCAATCACATGCGGGAGTTATGACATGAAATGCGACAGTTTGGAACCGTGCCAGCTATGGGTTCCGCCCATCATAATGCGGAGTTTTAAAGCCCTCAACCATGTGGTTTAAGGTGGAGGGTTGGCTTGTGACTACTCTGCATAACCATTTCACATTAATGCATGTGTTTTATATGGCAGGAACAGTAGCGTGCTCCTAAATTTTAGGGTTTTCATCAATTTAACTCCAATTAAGTGCCTATCTCCACATTTAGTGGAGCTTTTCTAGATGTCATTGGGAAAAATTCATTGGGAAGTCAATTTTCGACCAATTTTGGTGAAACAAGAGTCTTCCTAGACTAATTTGAGAATTTTGGAGCCATTGGTGTAGAGAAAACAGCCATTAGAGGCCTGTAAACACATGTAATTTACAATTTTGAGCATAATGAAAAAGAGGGACATGCCATTAGCAGCTGGACCAGCAGATGTAGCCCAGGAAGGATGAACTGCTTCATCATGCCTACTGTGTAAAAATTAAGTGTGATTTTTTTTCTCTGTTATACACTTTTTTCAGTGTTTTTAAGGCTTATTTTCATGCTTAAAGTTCACTAAATCATCTATATTTCATGGTTAAAACTCTCATTTCCTTAAGAAAACATACAGATACATATTGTACATGTTTATATTATTGAAAGGACACTTAGCACAATAGAACTAATACACGCCTTTCAAATAAAAAATAGACTATAAAGGATTCATATGGCATATACCTCAGCATCAACAATGTCAAAGCCATTTTCCCCTAGAAAGCAAGAAACTTGATCAAGTTTTCTTTAGTTGGGCGATAGTGGCCACTATGTGGCCAGATGACCTGTATAAACAAATAAAATAAATTGTCACCATAGAAAATAACAACTTAGTAACTTAGTATTCAACCTTCAAGGGAAGCTTAAGCACAATCATGTCAAACAAGTTATATGTTAAAAAGCTCAAGTTGTAGTTAACTTGTGAAAAAAAATAATTTGAAATGTGATGTCTAATCCTTATCATTTTATTCGCAAAAAAATAATTCATTCTCTAACGCATGAACTTGGTCAAGTATATTAACAACATGTGCTCAAATAACAACATGAAAGTAAACTTTTCTAATAGTCATGAAAGAATTTTAACACAAAACAAGTAATATAATTTCAATCAATATCGTGTAATACTAATTTCATCTTCAAGATTTGGTTTTTGTTTAAATGGACATGATACCAAGTATGTTCAATTTTATATTTCAAAGACAAAAAAATCAAAATAAATGTTAAAAATACAATCAAACAATAAAGAGAAGATATCATGGAATGCATATTGCAGTTATATAAAAAAAATTTACCTATCCATCAATGTCTTGTCTGGCATTCCTAGAACATTTTATTGACCAAAGTAACCAACGAGGTGAAATAATCACAACATTAAAAGCCATATGAATCCCTACTAGAAACATTTTCAAATTTCATGGCTCAACTGCATGAAGGATCTCCAACAAAAAATGAATCATATCCAAGTCATGCTCTTCATTGTATCCTCATTGTTTTCCCCATCAGATTTCTTGTAATTTTCCCACACCAGAGTCAAGTAATAATCAGACAAAGGAAATGACATTTTTTTTTACCCTTTATATCTATAAACTTTAAAACTAAAAATCTCTTAACACAAAACAACTATAATAGTAATAGTATCTTCAAGTTTTGGATGTTGTTTAAATGGATATGATACCAAGTATGTTAAATTTGATAGTTAAAAGAGAAAACAAAATCAAAGTAAAAGTTAAAAATAAAATGAAAAAATAAAGAGAAGATATCATGGAATGAGTGTTGCAATTATAAAAAGTATTTTTACCTATCCACCAATGTCTGTCATTCCTAAAAGGGCATTCCCAAAATAGCCACGAGGTGAAATAATCACAAAATTAAAAAACATAGGAATCCTTCCTAGAAAAAATTCCAAAGCCGATGGATCAAGTGCCTAAAGGATCTCCAACAACAAATGAATCATATCCAAGAGATTCTCTGCATTGTCTCCCCATTCCATTTTCCAATAACATTTCTTGTAATCTGCCCACACCAAAGTCCATTAACATTCAAACGAAAGATTTTATATTTTTTTAGAAAAAACTGGAGATTTTTCAAGCATGCTATCTGCATGGTGCAAATATTCATAAATATTTGCAGAAAATAATATTAAAGGATTTTATATTTTTGTAAGAAAAATTGGATATTTGTCGAGTAGGCTAATTGCATGGTACAAAAATTATTTCCACAAATGTATCCATAAATACAGTGGATCTTACTTATAAATATTTGCAGAATATTTTTCAATTAGGAAACATGCACATCATTGGAGTCCTCGTTGTGTGAATTTTTGACATATTTGATGTAGATTTGGTTTTTTTCTTCTTTATTTGAGATTTGAAGGCCCTTCATCTTGTGAGCCTATAATAAGAGTACGTCTACCACCATAACCCTTACAAGAAGTTGGTGCCTAATTTCTTTCAGTCCTGCAAGTTCGTATAGATGAAAAACAATAGAGGTCATACCCACATAGAATAAATTTACAAAATTTGATTGTTAACCCAACCATTGTGAATGTGAAAGGGACATTTACTACTTGGAGCATTTGGAGGGACTAGAGGGTTGCCTAGAAGATTGAACTGGAAATTCCAAGGCTTTGAATTTGGTTTATTTTGAATTATCACTCTTTATGGTGTCCTTATCCTACTTTATGAAATAAAATTCAAGACGACATGGTTCTTGGTCCTTTATATTTTCAACAAAGGCATTAAAAATATCAAGGACATTTTTTATTCTCATACATGGGAATGTGTCTCTTTCCGTAGGAAGAAAAAAAGTTCAAAGTAGCCAATCTTCATATACATGTCATCGAGCAAGATAAGGTGATCATCCCCAACTTACTCTTCATGAAATTAGACTTGAAATCCTCTATAACCTTTTGGATGGAGTTGAATTGGAACTAGGTCGAGGCCTTTACAAAATGCATGCCAGTGAATAACACTCACTAGGTTATGCGAAAAAATAAAATGGGAGAAATGTTTTCTCCTAGAGGTTATCCACTTGGGTGTGTAATACTCACTACACTGATTCCCTAATAGGTTTCTCTCTTAGGGTAAAAATTTTCTCTGCCCATCAACTTCCCCAGATCAATATAGATTATTAGAGATAGAATTATATTTCTTGTGTGTAAGAAAATAAATAATTATTTTTTAGATTTTAACAAGGGCCAAGATGCTCAATTTTTTACTTGGGAAAACAAAAAACTTAATTATGACATTTAATTGGCTCTCATACTCCCTTTTTGTGCTATAGGGAATCAAAAAGTTCTAGTAGAAGGCCAAGGCATGAAGCTAGTTGTGTTGATCACTAAAGGTGAGCATCACCATAGCTAGACCATGTAGCCCTCCAACACTGACCTAGACTGATAAGTTGTTAACACTTGCCCTCGTTATTTAAAAGAACAAGAAGACAACCAAAATTTTTATCATGTTAATGATGGTTGAATTTACATTATCAGAATTTTTTAGGCAACTAATGATGGTTGGGGTCCATTCCTAATGACAAAGAATATACCCCTTTAATTGCAAGTTTCATCATTATAGTTAGTGAATTGTTCAGAAATGTGTGAACACTGCTTTTGTGCCTTTATGGGAAGACTTTTTTTTTTCTCATTTATTTCAAGCTGATTTTAATAAATGTTGCTTCTAAAAATTATGTTCATGTGTCAATTTTCATAGGTTTTATGTTTTTGGGCAGTTTTTTATAGATACCAGGGCTTTTCACACCACTATTTTCAATTGTTGAGGATTCTCAATTGAGCACAATTTTGTGTGACATTACTAATATATAATATACTTTATTGATAATTAAATGAATCATTTTATACAGAAAAATAATTAGAAAAAAAAATTCATCATTACAACTAGGATTCATCATGTTCAAACATTCAACCACAGAACATCCATCACATCAGAACTATAGAAATCAGTAGAAAAAAATATATGGTATGACATGATGTCATGATCCTCATGATGCTTTGACATTCAAATTGATGCATACTAACTACCCATTACTAACAATATTTATGATGTTAAGCACAAAATATGTAGTATTATGCTAGATGCCATCTGTTATCTAGGTACCAACTAAACAGAAAAAATTATTTCCTATCTTGTGGAATTTGATTTTGATCTTATTCAACACCTTATCAGTTATATATATTTCTATTTCTTATGGATTCCTTGAAGTTCAGAAACTAGTTTTTATAAAAAACATATCCAATATTTGTGCACAAGTGCTTCACTTTGTTGATCATTATCTAAGAACATTCATTCATAAAGGGGTTTTACAATTCTAAAAAATAGAGTCAATATCTTGCATTTATATGGGGGGGATTTATATGTATTCGGTATTCTAAAAAAGGTATCTAGTAAAAATAGGGGACACCTAGTAAAAATAGGTTTTTTATTGGAAATATGTATTTGGAATGGGGTTCAATAGAAGACTTTTAGAAAAATGTTTGGTGTGAATATGTGATTCTACTGATTTCCTATGGGATAATGTTACCAAGTTGAATCTCATATAGAGATGCAAGAATCTATTCACATTGGTAAAGAGGGTCAACCCTCTCAAGCTTATGTGATTTAATGACACATTTTGTACATGAAATTTCTCAATCACATTTCAAGGTGCATGAACCTGCTCAATCACAGTTGTGCTTTTGGCTCTAAAATTAGTGACCCAAAAGACTGATAATAATTTTGGTGCAATCCTATTATCTAAGGAAATAACCAAAATTAAAACACTACATTAGAAGTGGGAGGTTGCATATGTGTTCATACAACAATCAATGTAGTACACAAGTTCATGACAAACATATCAAGATGGTGTAGTTGTGTCCAATCAAATGGTTTTTGATGACATATTTTCCTTTTTTGGCTGATACAATTGTTAGTAATACATATTTTCATTTTTATTCTTATAATATTCAATACCAATGTATACTTTTGTGGAATTATATATTGGGTCAGATAATATTTGAAGTCCTTGGTAAGAAAAGAGTGTCTAACCATATTTATTCTCTCCTTATTATGAATTTTTCAACTAGTTTGTGCTCCTATGATCTCCCTAGAATTTCATTATATTGTATTAATGACCTCTCTCACTCCCCAAATCATTGTCATCAAACATGCCCCATTGAGGATCTGGATCAACTCTTGCACCATACTCAGAATAGCCATTACTTCTAATTACAATTGGAGAGTCATGTATACTATATTGCTTGCTTTTGGTGTCTCTTTCTCGAACAATATCCTGAGATGAGTTTGACATGACGGTAATATGAGGTTGTAAGCTACTTGGTGTAACTTTCCTTATATCCTGAAAACAACAAAGAAAAAATGTCATTTTTTATCAATTTTATTGAAGCTTCTTCATATAACATACATCCTCACAATTACAACATAAGCATGTTGCATCAGTATGAATTATCAAATGTTGTAGTCCAAATTTATTTCATTTTAGGCAAAAGATGAATATGACATTAAGGTCCATGCCATGATAAATTATGCAAACAATGTTTTTGAGTCAATACTTACCATGTGTTTCAGATCCATAGAGAAGGTTGTCTTTGAGAGTTTCCTCCCAAAGCTAGTTCTCTCTTGAGATGAAATTGAATTCAATGGTTATTAGGCTTTCAAGGTGGCATTGAAAGAATTAGTTCATTTCTTTACTATACTTTGACAAAGATCTACCCTTTCAACTATACCTTTCTCTACCATCTTTCTGCCAAGTGAAATGGCCATTGTCACGTTGCGAATCCCATTACCATGTAGTATGGTAGTCTGCAAACTACACCTATCAGCAGTAAGGTTGTCATACCAAACTATTTCTCTTGCTCTGCTCGGTGACCATGATTTTCTTCTTGGACTACTTATAGTAGCAACTTCAGCTGTACATCGCACAAATTTGGGTGCTCCAAGTCTACAACTATTAGCTAAAGTTCTCTTTTCTAGCATTGTGGCCCTTAAATTTGGAGGTATTCCACTTGAAAAAGTAGGTATTAAAGAAGGTTGAAAAATATTTCTTTTCACTTTGAGAGAAGTTCATTGTAGCATTACTGAATTTGTAGACAAAATGATTCTACCTTTTCTCACGGAAGAAGGCTCTGGAGGAGGAACTGAATTCTTCTGACTTAGTTTTGGCATGGAATATTGAAACATTGGTTTTGATGACTGTATTGATGACCTTGGTGAGGAATTTGATTAAGAAAATACTAACTTTGAAGATGGGTTAGAAGACCTTGAAGAACCTGTATAGTTTGGTGTTGTCACTAAAATTTCCTATGTTTTTGGCTTTTATCTAGAAATAATTGATCTTGGCGAGGGGGTTAAAGACCTTGAAGAAGCTTTAGATTTGGTTTTTCTCACTGAATTTTTTCATGTGGTTTCATTTATTAAATGATCATTTCCATAGGATGCCTTTGGTATGCATATTCCTAACCTTGATTAGGGGATGGAAGACCTTGAAGAGGCTACATATTTTGGTGATGTCACTGATGTTTTATATGTTATTGTGTTTGTTAAAAATTGTATCCTAGAGGAGGGTGTTAACCAACGTGAATTTGAAACCCCCTCACAGTTTTCAATGAAGGTTCTATCTAAATTTTAGGGATATGCACACTATAGAAAGACAATATCATGTACCAAAAACTTCACAGACATCCCAAAAACAGAAGAAAAAAAAACTATTATATGTCAATTAAATCTACATAGAACCAACAAGAAATATGGTAAAATAAAAAATTTCCAATCCCTTCATATAGTAAAGAAAAACAAGAATAAAGCACCCAAAGGAGCACAAATAACAATACAATAGAGAAAAAGAATAATATCTCAACAACTATAATTCCAAGGCATAAATTAATATCATATATTCCAATTGCAGAACTAAAAGAAAATTCAAAATAACATAAAAGAAGAGACATCATTGTATTACACAAGTAAACATTGCTAATGGAAAGATGCAACATGGATTGGAAAAATCATGTCTTTATCAGTGAAATTTCATTAGACCATTGAATAGTTTGACGTCGACAATATTTAAATAAGTTAATGGAAACCCTTGACCTATATTGTACAATTTCTAGGATGGAAATAAATATGTATAAATATTCACTTGGTTTTAATTGGGTAGAGGAGGAATAAATTAGAATGATCTTGTATGTCTTCTTGTTTTATAGCTCAACTTTTCAATAAGGCTTTACTTATCCAGATTTTAAGAATCACTAGAAGTGTTTGATAAAGAATATAGGTACAAATTTTTCAAACATATATGATTTCTCCTCTTTATCTAAATGAAATTCAAGATTTTTTTCCTTGATGATGGATCCTCTTTTAGATCCTAAATGTAGGCAATCAAACTTTACCACTATGGTAAATTTAAGCTTCCAATATAAAAATTCCAACCGCATAAATTTAAAAATAAGATCATCTTATATTAGGAAGAGTGTTGCAAAATTAATCCCCTATTGTCATTGGAGAACAAAAAGAGGAAGAAATTCCTAATAAAATAGATGACATATAAATAAGAAAATCTCTCCCTACCCCTTTAGTAGAACAACCTTATACATCTTCTCAATTCCTCCTTTTCTAGAGATATTAAAAATATATAAATATGTAGAAAATAAATTGATTTTATTAGATTATGGTATGTTAGATGAGTTATGAAATATTCTAGGAAAATTTCTTTATTACAAGAAATAAGAGACACCCCTATATATGAAAAATTAATGAAATAATTATGTATTAAAAAACTAGAAAGAAAAATAAAAAAACATCCAAAACTTCAAATTATTGGAAATCTAACATATATCATGATGGGAAAGACTTACATAGAAAAATATTTAGATCTAGGAAATCCTATCATGGAAATTCATATCAATAACATTGTGATCCAAAATAAATTAATTGATCTATGGGAAAAAATAAATTTTATGATTGGAAGTATTATGGATGAATTACAATTAAACAACATTTGATATACACTAAGTGTGTTACAATTAGTGAACAGATCTACCATAAGAACAGAAGATGTACCAAAAGATATTCTTGTATCTTTAGATTCCTGGGAATTTCTAGTTGATTTAATGGTACTTAGACCAAAAACCAATATAGGTGTTCATACATTAATATTAGGTAGGAATTGGTTAGGAACAAATGATGCATTTAGTAGTTGTAGATGTTGGAAATTAGGAGGCTTTGAAGATTAATTTAAATTTTCCTTTCATTAGTAACTACTTATGAATATTGTTGAATTATTACTAATTTTTACTTTGTTTCTTTCATCAAACAATTAAAAAAAATACAAACATGAAAATCACATGAAAACAATGAACACAATATATAGGTTCCAACCTGAGGCAAAACCCCTGCAAGGGAAAACCCAGATATCCAAGACCCATAACCACATAAACTTCCACTTCTAGATTAAAATTAAAACCTTCCTTATTTCCAGTAGATCCATCAGTAAGAGATCAGCAATAGTAGAGTTACAAAGGAAGATCATCTAAAAACCTTATCTCAAGAGGAACTTCTTTCTTTCAGACCTCAACCATCCACTCCTTCTCTTCTCTTTTTTTGATTCTCCAGATTATAAATCATCAAGTGCCGGTGTATGAATGAGCTCTATCCTCCCTCTATTTATATAATTTAGATGGGTTGTGAATAGACACATCCATTTTGGGTAAAGAGAACTTGTTGTAGGGGCCGAAATGGCACCTACAAGGTCTTATATCCCAAAATTACATATTTAAATATTATTTCTCTTTTTTATTTTACAATAGGTACAATTAGGACTTTGACTGAAAAACCTAGAAGCATGAAGAACATGCTTTTCTAGAAAAACAATATTTTTCCTTTTCTTTTCTTTTTCTTTTTACATACAATGCATAATGGTACAAATTACGAAGATCGACACTAGTTACATTCTCCAACAATAGATATGGTGATATGATAATTTCTAATAGAAATTAAACAAAGAAGTTTACATTGTATCCTCCAAGAAAATCAATTAATAAATTTGAAGATAATGAATGGATTGATGATGATGATGAAAATGAATCTGAAGATATACAACCTATTATAACAATCTCACAAGCAATTTATTTTAAGAAATATGACGAAGAAAATAAGGTAATAATTATGATTTTCTCACTATCTTAAGGAAAAATGATATCATATAAATATGTTAGAAAAATATTTTTAAGACAATTGTAAAATGTAATATTTTTCATCAAATCATTCTTTGATATTGTTAAATTATATGGAAACTTTTGGACGTATTAATGTAGAAATTAGATGGGGTAAACCGTTAAACATTAATATTAACTTGGAATAATTTCAAAATGATCAATTAATAAATATTTTGAAAAAAACATTTCTCTTCTTTTGATTGGGAATATATAGATATGAAAGGAATTAATCCTAACACTTGTATGCATTACCTATATATATATATATATATATATATATAGAACCTCAAAGAAGGATAGATCCTAATTTAAGGGAAATTGTAAAAGAAGAGTAGTAAAAATTGTTAAATGTGAACTTCATTTATTTCATTTTTAATAGCTAGTGGGTTTCACCATTGGTTATTGTACGAGAGAAGGATGGTAAATAGTGATTTTGCATAAACTATAGAGAGTTAAATGAAGCAACTTTGAAATGCCATTTTCCACTTCCTTTTATTGGTGAAGTCTTAGAAACATTAGCATGGAAGAAGTATTTTTCTTTTATTTATTATTTTAGAGGCTACAATAAAATTTAAATAGCCCTAAAAGATAAAGATATGGCTACATTCACATTTCCATGGTGAGCATATGTTTTTAGATTACTACCTTTTGGACTATACGATGCCCTTTCTATATTATAGAGAGTAGTACTAGGTTTTTTCTCTAACTTGATCCATGATCCAATTAAGGCCTATATGGATGATTTCACAGTATAAGGAAACTATTTAAAAGAATCTCTAGAATTTTTTTTTTTTTTATTAAATGCCAGGAAGCTAACATTTCTTTAAGCCATGAAAAATGTTTTATGATGTTTAATGAAAGTAATATTTTTGGAAATTACATTTTAGGTAACATAATTGCTGAGATTCTTTCTAGAATCCAAAATAATAATACAAAAATTCCAATAGAGGATAATTTTCCTCATGAGCATATTTTTGCAATTTCTACTAAATTTTTAGTAGAATTATCAGCCAAAGAGAAACAAAGATTCATCAAACTCAGTGAACCTTTCTCTTGCATATAAGGACAATTATTTTGAACTAGACCTCTCTTGATCATCAAAAGGTGTGTGAGATAATACCAAATACCAAAAATATTTAAAACATGCCATTATAAGCCATGTGGAGGACATTTTGCTGGCAAAAGAACTCCATACAAAGTATTTATTTTGGATATTATTGACCTTCCCTTTTCAAGGATTCCAAAAAATATATGAGAATATGTGATAATTTTTAGAGAATGGGGAGACTATTTCAATTAGATGATATGCCTCTGCAACCTCAGGTGCTTGTAAAGCCATTTGAAAAATGGGCTCTACATTTTGTGTGTCTAATTGATCCAACATCTAGGTAGAAAAGGTATATTGTTGTCTATAATTATTATGTAAATAAATGGGTAGAAGCTGAGCTTTGAATTTTTTCTATTTAAAATGCTACTATAACATTAATTTTTAAGGATATATTCACTTTTTTTGGTGTTCCATGAGAAATTGGTACAGATCAGATGCACATTTTGCTTACAAGATTGTCCAAAATATTATGTAGTATACCATTATAGAGCCATCTGAACCACGAATCTAGCAAGAGTCGAAAGGGATCAAAAATCTTGAGGTAAAAACATTTTTTTATAGTGAAAAACTTTAAAAAATTACACCTCCAAAGATTTCATCCCTCTAGGAACTTGATATATGGCCACTACTTGAAAATTAGAAATTAATGACTAGGTGACTAAAAACGTTAGTCACTGCAACTATTCTAAGTGAAATAATACCAAATATGAGCAATATTATGTGATAAAACTAAAAATAACTAACATAAACAACTAAACTAGCTCGGGGTTAAAGTATACTACTAGCTTATAAGTAATACAACTAAAAATTACTAACGTGAATGACTAATTTTTTCTAGGAACATAAATATGACTACCTAACAAGTACTACAATAATACGAATTCGTCGTTTATGTTAGTCATTTTAATTGTGCATGGAAAATTCAAGATGATGGATGAAGATCCATGTCAGCAAAACCTAGTCAATAATATTTTCCTAACAAGAAACTTGAGAGTGTGCTTATATTTGTAAATCATACACATATTAAAACTTTAAAAAATAAACTTAAAAGTGTGCATAAAATTGTAACATAAACACATATCAAAACCTTCCATGGTGATAAATTTAACCTCTATCTATAAGGGCTCTTATAACCACCTCAAGGTACTAGAAAAACTATAATATGATTGGGGAAAATATAGTTCATAACCTCTTGTCACCATATAAATTCAACTCTAATTCGAGAAACCACAAATAAAATTGTTTTATTCATTGATGCTTGTGAAGGAGGATGAATCTTAAGGAGTTCATGAAAAAAGGTTGGAAATAAATCATCCTTGAGATGTTTTATGGTCATGAGAATTTTGTTGATGTTAATGCAACAATTATGCCTTATTTTTCGAAATAAACCCCAATTAGTTATGGTTGTAATAAGAAACAACCAACCGACATTGAAAATTTAACATAGAAACACCTTCCCAATTTGAGAAAACTAATGATATATGATATAGATCATGTGAATTTCTGGAGGTTGATTTTACTAAGTACCTCAGGCGAGTTAGTTTATAGTATTTGAAGGGTTGATTTCCTCAATAGTGGAGGTAAAATCCATAATTCACTAGGACCAAGTTTATTGTATTTGCAGGGGCTTAATGGTGGGTTTATAAGGGCCGATTTCATGAGTTTTTCATGGGAAGATTTCATCATTTTCTAGGGCCGAAATAATAATAGTAAAGGAATTTTCTCAGTGTGTGGAAGATGAATTTGTTCAGTGCAAGGATGCCAGATTAACTATATGATTTGGGGTGAATTTTGTGTGCCAGGAGGAGGGTGAATTGATGGTCAAATGAGGTTGAATTGTTCCCTACAGGACTACAACAGATAAGCTGAGTTTCTGGGCCAAATTACATCAAGGAAGAGGGTTGCATTTCCTAGACAAATTCTGAGTGAAAGGGCCAAGAAATACAATATTTTGGGTAAGAAATTTTCCAAACTATTATTTAAAATTATTTGAATAATTACTTCAATAAAATAATACCATAGTTGCAACGTTTTTCGTAATATCCAAAAATTGGGAGACTGGCATATAGCACATAAAAATGGAAATATGTATAAATATCAGTATAGCAAAGAAATATACAACCATAGAGCCATTCCATTAAGATTATAATAGAAAATTAGGTACAACGTCTTGAGGAAAAGATCACTCAAGTTGGGAAAACAAGCCTCCCATGAAAGTATACACCTAAATCTAAAATGTTGCTAATACAACAAAAGATAGAATGTCAAAATTGTGTTGTCTATGAGGGGATAGCTACAGCTAAAAATGTAAATACATGTATATGCTACTAAAAAGCTCCAAAAGTTATGGTATATAGATCCAAGCCTAAAAACAAATTTCCAAGACAACCCAGAAAAGGTTTCCGGAAATACACAAAATAAAACAATAGAAAATATGGACCTAAGGCTGAATAATCACTGCAACTCAAATAATGATAATAGGTGGCTGATATGATATATGATATGGCTGATCCTCCCCCAATAGATCTCCTAAATTATGAAGGGTTGATCCCCTCAAAGGAAACATAACTCCTCCAACTATGGCAATAAACCCAATCCTGTAGTTTCTCTCTAAACTAACACAGTCCTTGAGAGAAAATATGTTGTAGCTGATGGTAGCTTCTTTTCATGATGCCATATAATGAAATGAATCCTTGAGAACTCCCTCACAAGCTTCCCGAATGAAAGGATGATCCCTCCAATGGAAAAATAGCTCAGAAATTGGAGATATTTCTCCTCCACTACTGCAACCTTGCAATGCAACAAAGAATTGAAATAGAATGCACTATATGTGAAGGCTGAAGCTTAGCCAAATGCCAGATAGTGGTAATGAAGCTCAATATAACCTCTCCTGAGTAGGCACTCAAAGTCCCCCAAGGATGAGGGCGGGATTTCCGCTTGGAAACACCCTTGTGCTAAATAGAACTGCAGACACTGCTAAACAACAAAAGCATCCATAGATATCTCACATGAAAAATCGAGATCTAAAAGGATCAAAATAAATAATACAAATCCATCTCTTATAATGCTGCAATCCTGTTCATTTTATGCTTGGTGAGCTTCCTCACCCTGGGCCCCACTCATTAAAGGAGTTACTCTCATGCATACACTCCTCCTTAATGACTACGTTGTCCTCCAATAAACCTCCACTAGCTCCATAACAACGCTGTTGATTTGCTTAACATTGACCTAGTCCATATGCTATAGCCCTTGTTCACACCTTAGGGTGCTTTATTTAGCTGAAATGATGATCCTCTTTCACATGAGAAGTGGTTTTATTCTTCATAAAGAGATTTATGGGTCTCCCTACCCACTTATTCACCTATCTATGCGATAAAACAAAACATAATATTCCAATTATATGTAAGCTAATTTTGGAATATTACAGTCCTCCCCTACAAAATTTTTCTTGTCCTCAAGCAACTGCAAAGATACTGCAAAACCTCTAATGGATAAGTCTCCTAATGGCTCCTCCTAAGTATACAAGTTAGCCTTTGGTAGATAAACCAAATAGCTCTCCTCATGAAGAAGTGGGAGATATATGGAAAAATTTATATCTTGTCCATTGGTCTCCTCAAGGCATGAGAGATGGTAAATGTTGGGTGCCTCAATCCCAATGAGAAACTCCCATCTCGATGCTATCATCCAAACAAAGTGAGCCATCCTTGGTAGCTCATAGTAACAATCATCAATCCCTTGCTCCTGCAATGTATAGGGGCTGCATGGCTGAAAATGAGAGATCACGTTTTTCAACTCACACAGTCTCTCTCTCCATTTATGATAGATATGGAACTGTTGATCTTGGGCTACAATAATGTGGTCATCAAGAATTCAAAATGCAATTGGAATCTCATAATGCCACTCTTTAGTTCCAAGAACCCCTCTTGCCCAATCTATCCCACACATAGTGAATAAGGTGTCATCACTATATGGGATCCAAAAGAAAAATGGACTAAGTGTCACATGACATACTGGATGGTGACAATAGTCTCTCAAGTGAGACTAGCATTGTTCTACTTCTAGCTGTCTCAACATATGACATGATAAGTGGCCATTCAACCACTTTCTTTCTTCCATAAGCTTCTCAAAAGCTCGAAAATAGTAGAGGACATTAGATGTTGGTTGAATATGAACCAAGAAAAATATTTCTTTCCCAAAGTCCTCTAGAAAGTAGCCAATCCCATCAATGAATGTAGTCCCATAAGGACCATGAAATCCAAAGAGAGGCTTTCTCTATTATGGAGCAATGTGCTACAAATGTATGGCAAAGGAGTGATCACACATGGTTATTTGATCAATAAGCACCAAGACACAATCCTTACAATATATTTTAGGAAATTTGGTGAAGAGGTCCATAGATGAGCCTTCCCATATCTCCATCAAAAGGAGAAGTGGTTGTAACAACCTTGCAAGGTGGTTTCTTTCCTCCTCATACATAAAACAAGCTACATATCTCCTGATATGTTGGTGCATATATTCTTTGAGATCCTCCCAATAGAATCTATTCATTATGGTGTGATAAGTCTCAATAAAATCTAAATGTGCTGAAAAAAGTGCCTCATATGTTGCCTGTAGAATCTCCTCCTTGAGCTTGGAGTCTCTAGTCAAGTAGATCTGATCATGGAAATAAATGACTTCATCAACCACTCTATATCTCTCATCTGTCACTCTTCCATCAAGAACCTTACATGTGAAGAGTTTCTTGGAATACTCCACCAATAATTGGGACTCCCAATATGGATCTATGCTCCCCAACAATGACAGCGCTGTTGAAATATGAAATGAAGCACCTGTCACATCATAACTCTCCCCTTTGACATGCTCAATGCCAAATCCACATGTTGGAGTAATGCTACCCCACTTTTGTTGCCTCCCTTGCAACTAATATTTCCTAAGACAATATTGAAGTACATGGAGATCAACCTCCTCTTGGAAGGTATTACCCATCCAAAAATTCCACAATTTGGCCAATGCATGCAAGAGTGTTAATAACCTCTTGTCATATTCAGAAATATTCCTCATGTGTGGAAGTATCATTTGATTCTCTAAGGTTATGGAGTAGCACTTTGACACCATGCTTGTATCATCATAAATTCTTGAATCATCATATTTCAACACAAATAGCTGAGTGGTAGATGGAAATGTCCATATCAGAAAATTGCTCATCCCTCCTTTGAACCCATCAAAGTTTCTCTACGCTATACTAGCTTCTCCCAAGTCTCTTTCCTTAGCCAAATATATAAATGATGCACCATGCTGAGATAAACCTTTGGTCATATTCCAATCAGGGGGTCTCCCTGGTGGAATGCCTCCATGTAATGAAACATCAAGGCCTAGAGTAGGTTGTATATGTGAGTGGATCGATTTGTCCCTGCCCTCACTGCGCAAATCATCCTCCTACTTTTGTTCATAAACTTCCTGAAATGGATGGGTGTGTATGTTCCCAATCACTTGATGCTAGCCATCCTTCTCATCTTCTCCTACCTTCTGCAAGATCTCACAGTCTAAGGTGTCTTTATCCATTGTAATCAACCCATGCACACCCAATGTTATATTGGTGTCAAGAGTCTTGATCTCAAGGGAATGATCTATCAAAGTGTATGTCCTTAAAAATGTGGTCAATGTTGGAACACACTTCCTCCATTGTTTAGTCTCACTGACCATCAATACAGACACATGCTTCTCTTGACCTCCATATGTGAGATCCTTTGGAACTTCTTGCAAAGACACAAGAGATCCTCTAGTTGAAGCAATTGCTTCATCTCCATCTCCAAATGGTGGTGGATTTCCTCTTTATTTTTCAGCCCTGATATCTCCCTCAATTTCTTCCTTTCCTTCCTCCTCATTATTGGAGAATACCTCATCATTAAGAGATCCTTTGTCTTGATCTCCTCTTGAAGGATAAATATTGATCTCTTCCTCTTGAGAAGAAATTTCTTGCTGAAGTGCGGCTTTTGCCCTTGGCAAAGCATATTTCAAATCTTTATCCCCCTCAACAATATTCTGAAATGGAGTTGGTTTCATGGATCCTTTCAACTCATGCAAAGGTTCTAATTTCTTGGGTTTGGCTAGATCACCCAAGGAAGTTTCAAAATGTCTTTGATAAAATATTTTCAATAACCCCCTAGTGAACTTTGCATAAGTAATTTAATTTGCATGATTCAATTCATAAAACCACCATGCATAAGCCTTACCTTAAATATGCAACATTTCCACTCTAAGGGCCTCCTCTTCTAAAAATTGATGCAGCTAAAAATATGTGTCTAACTTATCTACCCAAGCCTTAGCTGTGAAATTGGATGACCCATCAAAAGTAGGTAGAGAAAACCTACCCAAGGTGTGTTGCATGCACCCTCTTCTTCTATTGTGGTTACTGGGTCTTCTATTTTTTTTTATTTGAAAAAACCCCTGGAATTTTAGATGCTCCTTGAGCCTTCTAGACTGAGATTCATATTCTTGGAGATAGTCACCAAATGTCTCCTCATTTGGTGTATCGCTCTCCTCTTATTCTCTTGCTAAGAACTGGAGCTTTCTTTATATACAATCCCTCTTGGAGAATCTCTATATCTCTCCATCCACAACTCTTTGATATCTTTATTAATGCCCTACATAGTTTGAAGAAGAAGTTTTGAGAACTCATTTCCTCCTGATAATGGAGTCTTGCCTCCATCTTCTGAAAATATTCTCCTTTATATGAGAAGCCTCTTTAGATGAAATGATATATTAAGTACATAGGCTGTGCCAAGATTATGCTTTGATACCACTGTAATATCCCAAAAATGGGAGAGCAGTAATATAGCACATAAAGTTGGAAATATGCAGAAATATCAATATATCAAAGCATGAGACAACCATAGAGCCATTCCATTATCATTATAACATAAAATAAGGTAAAAATTCTTGAGTAAAATATCACTGAAGTTGGGCAAACAAGCCTCCCATGAAAGTATACACCTAAATCTGAAATGTTGCTAATACAGTAAAAGTTGGAATGTCAAAACTGCACTGTGTATGAGAGGATAGCTACAAATTAAAATGGAAATACATGTATATGTTGCTACAAAGCTCCAAAAGTGATAGTGATATAGATCCAAGCCCCAAAACAGATTTTCAAGACAACCCACAAAAGGTTTCTGGAAATACACAAAATACAACAATAACAGATATGGCCCTAAGGCTAAATAATCATTGCAACTCAAATATTGATAGGAGGTGGCTGAATTAATATATGATATGGATGATCCTCCCCCAATATATCTCCTAAATGAAGGCATGATCCCCTCAAAGGAAACACAAATCCTCCAACTAGGGCAATAAACCCACTTTTGCAACTTCTCTCTAAAATAACGCAGTCATTGAGGGAAACTGCATTGTAGTTGATGGTAGCTACTTGGCCTGATGTCAAATAATGAAATGAATCCCTAAGAACTACCTCATAAGCTTCCTGAATGAAAGGATGATCCCTCCAATGGAAAAATAGCTCAGCAATTGGAGATATTTCTCCTCCACTACTGCAACCCTGCAACACAACACAGATCTAGAATAGACCGTGCTATATGTGAAGATTGAAGCTTGGCCAAATTCCAGATAGTGGCAATGCAGCTCAAGATAACCCCTCCTGAGTAGGAACTCGAATTCCCTTGAGGATGAGGGTGGGGTTTCTACTCGAAACACCCTTGTGCTAAACAGTACTGCAGACCCTGCTAAACAACAAAAGCATGCATAGATATGTCACATGAAAAATCCAAATCTAAAAGGATCAAAATAAATAATACAAATACATCTATTCTAATGCTACCATCCTCTTCCTTTTATGCTTGGTGAGCTTCCTCACCCTGGGGCCCACTCATTAAAGGATTTACTCTCATGCATACACTCCTCCTTAATGACTGCGTTTTCCTCCAATAAACCTCCACTAGCTCCATAAGAGCGATGTTGATCTGGTCAACATTAACCTAGTCCACATGCTCTATCCCCTATTCACACTTTAGGGTGCTTTATTTAGCTGAAATGATGATCCAATTTCACATGAGAAGTGGTTTTATTCTTCATAAAGAGATTTATGGGTCTCCCTACCCACTTATTAACCTATCTAACTGACTAAAAAAAACTTTAATGTTCCAATTAACTGTAAGCTAATTTTGGAATATTACATTTTCATTTATGGTTTACACATTTTATTTAATTTCTAGTGATTTTCATATGTGAAATTTGTGTAACTTTTATGGATTTTTTGGAATATAAATTCAAGATATATATTTCTAAATTAAAACCCCTGAAATTTCACCAAATAAAAATAAATGGATAATAAATTTTATGAAGGGCTTGGAACATTACTGTCCCTTTATGATTCATAGGAAGACTTCAGTTCGCATCTTCATTTTTTTCTGGTGCCACCCTGGTGTTGGGTTCTAGCCCATGGTGGTTTAACAGTCTTTAAATTTCATAATGCTTATGGAAATGGGGTGGAACCTCCATGTTAACATGTTTTTTGATCACTTTTTCGGCTTTCCACTGCCCCCTTTGTGTAGAAAAACACCGTGGCTCCATGTGTGTATGACAAATTCAAGTACACTAGTGTTGTTGGTGCCGCATAATTTAATCTACAACTATAGGATTTTTTTAATTTTTCTTTTCTCTCTCGTATGAAAATGATCTCAATTTATATTAAGCCTTTGTTTATCTCCACCATTTATTCTATGTAATAGGGAAGATAACAAATTTCCCTAGTTCACCCTAGCGTTTCCATGCAATTTCATGTTTAGTCTGAAACCAAATAATAACAATAAATTAATAATAAATACTAAATTTATTGTTAAAAATATAATTCTACAGTCCCTCAAAATACAATTGCAATGGAATTAATGTGACAAAATACTCTGCAATGGAGTTGAATTAGGTAGATAATCTAGGGATTAGGAATTCCTTAAACAGGACTTAGTTGAGTCCAAAAAAGGGATAAATCTATTTTAGATTTTGGTTGAGATTTGTATGGAGGAAATCATGGATTGGAACCAATTCATAATTATGTATAAATATAAGGCCAAGGGAGTGAGGAAAACAGAGAGAGAGAATGGAATGGTGTGAGATTTTTGAAAAGGCCAAGACCTGAGAGGCCCAAAAATGTAATATTCGGGCATTGGTTTGAATATGCAATTTTCCTCTTATTATTGTATGCCAGTATGTTATTTTTTTTGGCTCTCTCTTCTTTGTATATGTTTTGAGCTGAATTAAAACTTGGTTTTTAATGAAAAATTTGATGGAGTTTCCATGTTAAGGAAACACACACTCTATTATGCGTTAGGATCTGTTTTATAGCAAAATCCTGACATCATTTGGTATCAGAGCATGGGAGAGCATGGGAGTGTTGTATATTTGGAAAATTGTTTGTTGTGATGCATCTTAGGAAAGCATGGAGGAGTCTGATTGGAGCGCAATGAATTATTGGATGATCGAGTGCATTGATCATGTCTGTTGAAGATTCAACACCATTTCTCAATTTTTGTAAGAAATAATTGTTGTTGCGTGAAGGTATAGAGAATGTTGAGTGGAAAAGCTACATGAATTTGTTTGAGGCTGACGTTCCAAGTTGGAATTTGTATATTTATATATTATTTCTCTACTGTTCATTGAAAATCGATTTGATGTGAAGAATAATAATTTCGTTGAGCCCATCCTAAGTCTGGAGCTGGAGCTGTGCAACGTTGGAGCACCAAACCTACGTAAATTTGTTTGGTGACATGTGTAGCTCATTTTAGAAGTCTTACTAAATGGATGGTTCATTCAAGAGGCTGAGCATGGTACGATTGAGTTGATTTATCAGTTACATGGAATGCTTGTAACATTTTCGTAAAAAAGGTTGAATCGAAAGCATGAATGGGATTCTATACTGCGTTAGCAGTTTAAATGTATGGTTCAATTTATTTTTAAACCATAGTCACCATGTACGCATAAGTGTGCAGCCTTAATGCATTGACGTGGAGTGTGGTATTAACAGCCATTGAATTGCAGACTTAACACTTTACGGTGGATTGCACCTAGAAAATAGAAGCACAAACTTGTTTGAGTTGAATATTGGAGACAACAACATAGGTGAAAGGCTGTCATGGTAAGTTAGCATTGTTTCCAAATGCAAAGACCGTAGATATGTTTATGATGCAGTCACTATGCAGCTAGCATGATCGGGACACTGCGTTCTGGCATGCTTAAATGTCCTGCGAGATTGCATAAAATATTAAATGTAATATCCGTGGATTATGGTATAAGGCCAGCATTCGGGTTTATGTTAATAGTGATATATATATGCAGTGCCATTCTGATATATATACACAGTCAGCTTTGAAGTTGTGTTTGATCAAACTCTTAGTGTGGCAATCACTAAAGGTCACGAAGGGGAAAGCATTTGCTTGCGTTCTTTCTACAAATTCATGTGCTAAGGATTTGAGGATTTTTGTAGGTCCAATAGAAGCAAGAGTGATGAATAATACACTTCATATCTGCATGTATTGATTGCTAAATTCCAAGCAATAACTGAAGCGTAGTGGTGATTAATTTCTCGTCGATCAACTTGGTGTTAGATCTAAGTGTGGTTGTGTGAATTGAGGAGAAACCATTGGTGGCACAACGATATCTTATTTTGTTGTGAGGTTAATGGAAATGAGAACAAATTGGAGGATTATAAAATATCTCGTCTGCAGCAAGCTAGCCAAAAAGTGGATGGAAATCTCGATCGAAAAGCCTTGAAGAATATTTTTGAATGGAAGTTGATGGATGTGTCTAGTTGTCTGTGTAAAGGTAAATTGTGGGTCGTATGATATCATGTTGGTACTTTGTGTTTTAACCAAAGTATAGAATGTTAATTGGAAGCTGAATATATGATGTTTGAAAATGGGTTTTAACAAAGTCTATTCGTATATTCGAAAGTTAATTAAAGGGGTATTTTATTATGGTTTATAACCATAATCTTAAAAAATGAGATCAGCTTCCACATGATAGAATATGGGTTGTGGAAAATTTTGTAGCAGCATGTGAAGTTCAAGCTCCAGATCCATAAAGCAAAAATACATCTAGCATGTGACACAAGTGTTCTATCAAAGGAGGAAGAGGCGATAGAATAATACAAAGACATAAATGATGCAGAAAAGGAAGCAACAGAAGTTAACAAAAGTTGCGCAACAAAAGCATGGTAAATGAAGCAAGGTATGAGTGTGTGTGTGTGTAATAATTCCATGAACAAGTATCCCCAAATCATTAAGTGGTCTGCTTTGGAAAGTTTTTCAAAGTAAAACTGGTCTTAAGCAAAGTTGGATAAAGAATTGAGTGAAATTGTGGTTGTGAAGGTATATGTACCTGATGTAAGCCTATGAGGCAAGAGGAAGTGTAACCTTTAAAATTGTGGTAAGTTTGAAACCTTTATGTAATAATTGTGGTCTATCAAAACAAATCATTTGTAAAGGTTTTCATCATGTATTGAAAAAGTGATAGAAAGGTGAACTATGGAGAGTGAGTTTGCAAAGAAGGAGCTGCATGGAAGAATAGGAAAATTGTTTGTGCTAATATGATGAGCGTGTTGAAGAGGTTATGGTATGAAGGGCATGTGAATATTCACAGTGATGAAGGCGGCACAGAAGATTGAAATCCGGAGAGTTGAAATTGTGAAGAAATGGTTTATTAAATAACCTTGACGGGAGCATAAGGTATGATAATTCAGAAAGGTATTTTTGAATGTTGAAAATTGAATGGTTTATTTATTTTCACCATAAAATAAATCTTGGGAAAAAAGGATTGCATTTTGATTTAAAGGCATCAATATCATGTGAAGTGATAATGTGAGACTAATGATATTTTCATAAGAATGGAGTATGAGAGAGAGTGAAGATTTTACATCATGAAAATGTATTGAGGGTGGATGTTCATTGTATGTTGTATAACTTGAATTAGAGTCAAAATATCCACTATTTTAATTATTGGGTCAAGCTTTGACGTTAAATCATATGTTAAGGTCAAATGAAAATTTGGATAGCTTGAGTCAAGTTAAAACATTGAGTCTTTGTACAAGAGGGTGTATTTTTCATCCAAGATGAAGAGTTGATGTAAAGTTTGAAGTCAAAGAGTCGTAAGCCAAGTCAAAGGTTTGAATGTAATTGGGTGCATGATCGGCGGAGCCCGACACCCAAAGAGTTGGTCATTGTAACAAAAGCACTACTGAAGTTGTTGTTTGGAACAAAGAGAAGCAAGATAATTGCCTGAGATGATTCCAAGACATAGAACTAAAAAAGGTCAAGCGCAGGAAGAGAGCTTGTATTTTTGAGGGAAAGTAATAAGGCTTGTGGAAAATGGGATTCGAATGAAATCCACACATGAACAGATGACGTTCACAAAGGAGGCGTATATGACTGGTGTCAGTCATTTCAGAGGTTCTGAGAAAGACTGCAATAGAAGAAAGAAGAAGGAAAATGCCAAGGAAAATGGCATATGTAAACAGTTGACTAATGAAGAGTATGAGTGGGAGAAAGCTGAGATAATAGTTCACCTTGAGTTATTAATGGAATTTTTGCAGAGAAATAAAGACCAAAGACATGGTTGCACCATGAGGAAGAAAGTGAAGTGACAGAGGCTAAACACAAAGAGGGAACAATAGGTAAACATACAGTTGATAGAAGAGCTGAGGAAGCTCGAGCAGATGATGAGTGTGCAATTGATATGTGAAGAACTCAAAGAGGCTGAGTTGAAAATGGAAGTTTCCATTTGTGGCCCAAAACAGGGTGAAATTCTGGGTGAAGAGATAAATGAGGAACATCTCATGAACTATTGGAATAGTTCAGAAAATTTTGAAGATATGTTGACAAGAGAAGAAAATGAGGCTATGAATCCTTGAATTTTTAAATCTCATAGTTTATGTATGTTTGCAAGATGTGTGGAAGATGGTGGATAGTATGGTGAAACTGCCACAGATATGAATGAAACTCTTAAGGTGAAGTATGAAAGAGAATACCTTTCAGAGGAGGAAGGCACTGATTTGTTGTAGTAGGAAGAAATCATAAATGAATCCTTGTTTGGTTTAATAAATCCCATTGAAGCTGTTATGGAGCAGAAGCATAATGGAAATTTCGAAGTGATATTCCAAGGAGGTAAACAAATGAATTTGTTTAATGAAATTGCTAACAGAATTTTGCAATATGATGATACAGAAACCAAGATAACTCGGGAAGATTTTCAGAGGAAGAAGGAAACTGAGAATGAAGGTTGTGATGAAATGTTGGAAATATTTCACATGGAAATAGAGTTCTTGGAGCAATGGCTTAAGGAACGTGAAGGGGAGATGAAACTTGCAGAACCTAATATAGAAGAGATTGCAATTATCGTGCATGATAGGGATGAAATGTTTTTAACATTTATAGAGTTGAGTGAATGCTATAACTTTTCAAATAATAATGTGGCCATAGGTACAGAGGGAAACATAAATAAATATGATGTTGAAATTAGATAAATTGAGCAGAAAGTATTTGGAGATGAGATGAAAGATCAGGAGCAACAAGAAAGTTATGTCTTTAGAGACATAAAGGAAACATAAGTATTGAACCACTAGGATAAAGATAAAAGCAGCCAGAATTCAAAACAGGATCTACTAAAATCCAGGAAGTCTATGGTGGGATTTGGTGCTTCAAGCATCAAAAGAGGCCGGAAGGTCATATCTTTTTAAAACTAATAGTTTGTTGATGAATGCAGGTACAACACTGGATCAGAAATTTGTTACTATAGGAGCAATCAATGACTATAGTTTTGATCAAGGAGAGATTCTTTATTATTATTCACTTCAGAAAGATGAGTGTTCATTGCAATTGAAGACGAAAGCATCAAAAAAAGAGGAGTTACTCTAAGGAATTGGCAGAAGAAATTGTTGTAAAGACGGATGGAATCTGATTGAAAGAGTGAGTGATGAATTACAAAATGGATTTGATACTTTAAACGACCAGTGGCAGAACATAGTTTGGAATCTTGGAGGGAGCAAGTCATTGAGACTTATGGCTATCACATTATTATAGAAAAATGACATACCTCATATACAAGAGTCTATGGAAACTTCTCTACATGGGGAGTCTGGTGTAGGAGCATCCTGCTTGATTTTTATTAAGATATTGTGTAAATAGGGGGTGATGTTTTTTAATTAGTTTATAAATTAGTATTCTCATTTTAATCAATTAAGAGAGAAAATATGAGTGTGAGAATTATTGTAAATATTATTTTAATATATGGAGGATATGAGTGGAGTTGAATTAGGTAGATAATCTAGGGATTAGGAATTCCTCAAACGAGAGTTAGTTGGGTCCAAAAAAGGGATAAATATATTTTAGATTTTGGTTGAGATTTGTATGGAGGAAATAATGGATTGGAACCAATTCATAATTATGTATAAATATAATGCCAAGGGAGTGAGGAATATAGAGAGAGAGAGTGGAATGGTGTGAGAGTTTTGAAAAGGCCAAGATTTGAGAGGCCCACAAATGTAATATTCGGGCATTGGTTTGAATCTGTAATTTTCCTGTTACTATTGTATGCCAATATGTTATTTGTGTTGCCTCTCTCTTCTTTGCATATGTTTTGAGCTGAATTAAAATGTGGTTTTTAATGATAAATTTGATGGGGTTTCCATGTTAAGGAAACACACACTCTATTATGCGCAAGGATCTATTTTATAGAAGAATCCTGACATCAAAAAGGAAGGCACCACCTAGAAAAAACAGGAGAGTCTCCCTAAGCTTAGATGCTCCTGCCTTCACCATAGACAGAACAAAATTACATACCCTTACCTACTACTGACCAGGATTTTCGACAACTAATAGAATGGAGAAATTTAAGTAGCCCCAAGGAAATTTACATAATTTACCTCACTAATACCTCGTGCAGAGATGAAATATGGAACCAGAACCATCAAGATCCCAAGACACCTCCATCATCATCGTGGTGATTGAGGGGAACTTTTTTATATGCATCTTGAACCACGTTTGATTAAGTAGCCTAATATTTTTCGGAGGGAGTAAATGCATCTCGTCAGTTGAGGGAATTTGCATGAAGATGAATTGATGTCATCTGAGATAAAACTTAATCTGTAAGGAACATAAGAACTTTATCATGCTTGCATGCAAATGTAGCCAGATGAATGTCACTTGGGAATGGATGAGAACAACCCATATCATAATGTTAAGGGAGGGGGAGGTCATGAACATGAGCGATGAGGTACTACACTTCAATTCAGATGAATCACAGAGTAGAGAGATTGTGGGGTATGAGGAGATCTTGGGGGGGTGAGGTGTAACGTATTAAGCTTCCTTTAGTACAAGGACTAGAGAGGGAATTATAAAGGAGGGCCAAGTTCATACTAACCATTAGGGAATAGGGGAGTAACCTTCAACAAAATTAATTTGATCATGACCTTTCATTTGGCAACCCTGCTTTCCAGTAGACCAACCTATGAATTTAGGTTCCTTAGGATATGAAGGGACTGAGAGCTAGAAAATGAGAGGAGGATACCTTGGGCTCATCGAAGCATCTAATTTAGCTTATTTTCTTAAGTGATGGAGCTTTATTTCATATGTATTATGACAAGAAAATATTCTCCTAGGATAAATATTTCACTAACTCCCCTCTTCTGGGCTAAGACAAGCCCCGTGTAGAGACCATATACATTTTCCTAGTTGTTGGAATTTCCTCATAATCCCCATCATACTTGACGACTATTATTCCTTTGGGATTGTATAGAATCCCTCCCCCTCCTGCCACCCCTTATCATTGATTATATTTTGATATTAAAAAATCAATTGGAAGAAACGAACTTGCTTCTTTTGAACTTTTTTGAAAGATCTATTGGAATTTCCTCTGAAGATATCTATATGGAGTCTGATAAATTTAACCGTTGTGTTGAATTTCCATGACCTTGGGTCTAGGTTAGAGTATTAAATCACCGACACTACCAAACCAATAATATCAACCACTAAACTACTTTTCACATCGGAAATTTAAAGCAGTAAATTATATATGCAAAAATATACACAATTTCTTAAATTTTCAACCGAACTTCATTATATTAACAACATATAATACTACTGTCTAGGTCGGTTCCTATACTAGTGATAATGGCCCTCATACATCCACTAGTACAAGAAAAGATACTCTGACCATATGGCTATAACATTATCTAATAGCTCCTCTCAGTCGTATCATGTACCTACCCGGTCCTTCAGCTCCTGATCTGCAGCTCCTGCATCTATCAATGCTCCAAGTCTATCTAGCCACTAAATCTCAGTTATCCAATATGCTCTCTAGTTTTCCCTCCATCCATCATGGTCACAACACATTGAGACTCATGTCAAGTTTTTCACAACTCCACTTGTGAATAACTCTCAATCTTCCCACTACTACTCCTCAACTACTCAAGGACTTCAACCCACTATGGTCTTCCCACGCTACAACAATGAATACCAACATAGGGCACAGAGGATTGCCACCTATCACTATAAGTTATCCATATCCTAAAATGAATATAGGCTAGGATGACTACCCATCATTTATTGTATAATTTCTTCTCCACACATAAGTCTCGGGCTGCACAATCCTAACCCTAGTTGATCAGACCCTTGAGCTCCAACAACTACCAGGCTAGCAGTCACCTTTTTCAATCAATTTGCTACACTTTGGCTCTAACATGGACACTATCATGCTTTCCTCCAGGAGACCATAAGTTTCCAATATCGTCTAGAATCGATCCTCGCTCATGTTTCCCTCCAACAATCCACGAGAGACCAAATCCATGTTGTAGGATCTGCTCCTAGTTAGGTAATGCCCACATCTGGGATACTCTTACACATGGCTGCCCACATACTCCACCAATCCTCCCTTTTCCGTACAATAGAGGAGCTTTTGTGAAAATCTATGCACCTCAATGTGTCCTCGCCTAGGACACCATCAATCCATCATAGAAGGGTCCATCTACAACATACCTTTTTGTTGTCCTCTTGCCTTCCAATATAAATTTTATGTTGCCACCTTGGCTGATTGGTATACCTCCCAAAAATCCACATGGGTTCCTCTAAACAACTCCTGAGACCTCCTCAAGCTTCCCATCAACTGATCCTAAGAAATAGTCAACACTTTGACCCAATGCACAACAACCTTCTGTTGCAAGTATTCTTCTCAATAATTGTGAAATTTGTCACTAGTGTAGGGAATATAATCATAATATATTCCCCTCCTCCTTGATTTCCATAGGTTTCCCAAACTGATTCAAAACTAATCCTAAATTAGGATCTAATACGCCTCCCAAATACTATTGTTTACCATGCTTTCTTGTTTCACTCTGCATTTATGGTTAGGGTATTACTTTGTATCCCTTACCCTCCACACAATCAGCAAGGTAAGCATCTAAAGGATATAGTCCTCCAAGGGTACACTCCTCCACACCCACGTTGCTTCTTTTTTGTGTGTTCCACCCTAAACACAACACCAAGGTCAACCTAGTTGTTGGATATGGCCTGCGGCCTAGCCCAACAACAAGGTATGACTGTGGTTCTCTCCAAAAAACACCACAACAGCCCTAAAAAATATTACCCCTTTCTCTTCCTAGATGTGACCTTCTCTTTCCAAAAACTCGCACCTAAGACATCCCTTAGTATGCCTAAAATAGCCCTAAGACACCTTTGTTATCTTCTATAGAAACTCAGTCTCCCCATAGCTTTACCTTCGCCTCCTCACATTGTCTTCTAGCTCCCTTCTTGCGACTAAGCCTCGTGAAATTTTAGAGATAAACGTGGTGTTTATTTCCCACTCTTGAATTCATTAAAACACTAACATTCACCGTTTATTTATATGCTATAATGGGGCTCCAACGAATCATGAAGAGACACATCTATTGGATTTTTTTACACCAAGTATACATTACTTGGTAACCAATAATTACCTTGTCAACTTCAAAAATTCATTTCTCTCTAACAAAAACTCATATTTAGATGATTTTCAATGCATTGGAATCATATCACCAAGCACTATCATCCTCATCCATCACATGTGGTACCTCCATCACAGTTTTGTCCCAAATCACGATGGGTAGAAAAACTCCAAGTTTTGATCTCAAGCCCACAAGCCCATTTGTGGTGTTTTCACCTCCAACCCTCGATCACCATGGCTTGGAGTACCTCCAAATCTACAAAAAAATAAACACTCCCTCTTAGTGATGGAGGCACTTCCAATACAATGAAGTAACTGTTAGAGTCCTATAAATTATAGGATCTCAAGGTGATTGAGTATTTCATAAGTTTCAATTTCATAGAGTACTATTTTCAATATTGAAATGATTTCCAAAAAATATGAAAAAATAAAAGAAAAGAGGGTATATTAAAACAAAAACAAAAAGAGAAAAAAAAAAGAAAGAAAATTCCCAAAAACAATAATACTGAAAGTGTTGTAAATCCAAATCCCACTACTAATTAGATTAGTTTGTTCAATCATACAATTTAAGCATGATTGTACAATTTTAAATTTCTGTTGATAGGTTAGAAAATAAGGATTTTCCAAACTCTTTAACCTTGGAAAATCAGTAGTTAGGTAGAAATAAAATTGACTCAACAGTTTAAATTGAGTCAAAGGAAGAAATAAGGATAGATGTAGGTTAGAGTTTTAAAGAAAAATGAAATGGGTCTGCAAACCTAAATGCACCCTACAAAAGAACAAAAAATGTTAGATTAGTGAAATGGGTAGGTAGGGATGAAAAGAAGAAAATATAGAGGAAACTTGAAGTTTATTCCAAAATTCACCCTAAGGGCTTCATGTATTTCTTGGATTTAAAAAGAGAAAATAAAAAACAATAGTGGATATCCTAGATTTCAAGATTAATGTGTCATCAAGGAAATTTTACATATTTCATATATCCTAAGTTATGAAACTACATTTTTGCCCCCGCTCTTAATCATGGACAATTTTAGGGGCTAATATTCGTAGGTGGGCTAATTTTCCATGCTTTTTAAAAAAAAAAATATTCGCCAATTCCCCTTTTTTTAAAATTGATTTACCCAAATTTTATAGTATTAAGATATTTCACCCTAAAAATCGCCAAAAAATTATATATACTAATATAAAATGATTACAAAACTAATTTTTTTTACAAAAATAGCATCAAAAAATTTACGATTCACATATTGAGGACTACTAAGATTCGCCAAGTTTTTAAACTTTAAGATAAATGTCCATCCTTAAATTTTCCCTGCTCTTGATTAACACTCACCCGACCCCACCATCCACTCATCCATCACATCACTACTAAACTCCCCCCCTCTCCCATCCCATCTCCACTCTCTCCATCTCATTTGACGACTCACAATTGTTTTCACCCCCCACCCCCATCCTCCGAATGTTAACGTCGGGAGGGGGGGGGGGCTCTCAAATGGACTGTTTTCCAAACCTCCCCACCTGCTACATGTCAGACGCTAGTTATTTCACACCCTCCCAACTACAATCCACTTATCTTTCATGCCCCCCTACGAAAATTTATTTTCTACCACTACAAAACCACCATGCCTCTGACCGTTGCATCCCCACCATAACTGTTGTGCCATTACCGTAGTGCCACGAAATCTTCCTCCTGTCAATTTCATCCAATTGCCCATGCTCCTGCCTTAAACCTGTTAGAAATTTAATGGCTTAGGCCATTACCCAATGGGCCCGCGCCATGTCAATGGTAACCATGTCAATCTATAAAATCAATTTCCCACACCTGTTGCAAGGTTTACAACTACTTTTGCACTCTATTGTAACAAGTGATCACAATCAGAGTTTTTCAAAGAAAAAGAAGACGCAGAAAAATATTTCAAGTGTCTACAAAATTAGCAAACTTCCCCTTCTGCAATTTCTTCTTCCTGTTTCCCACTGATCTGTAGGAGCTCCCCTTATTTATTCCCTTCTTCTTTAATTCCCTTTCTATATATTTGAAACCAGTTTCTGTTCGGTAAACGATCATGCCTCCAAAGGAGTAACATCAGCCATTTAATCCAATGGTTTACCCTCAGGTAGACCTAGATCACATGGCTATGGCTAACATAGAATACAAAATACATGAGATAGAGTAACCATTTGACTTATTTGATGTCTATTATTGTCTAGAAGACAAGCTAATCGATGAGGTTGAAGATATAGGGTTTTGGGAGACTAAATTACCCTATTTCATATTCCCAAAGACCCAAAACTACCCTGAATTTGTGAGGAAATGTCATGCATGCTATGATATTAATCAGAGAGTTGTAGCAGCCCCCACAAGAGAAGTCCTCTTTAGTATCAGTGCCCAGTCAATCTTGCAAATGATGAAAGCTCCTATTGTTGAAGACATTAGGGGAATTTTGGGGTCCAAAATGTGCGTCCTAAGAAAAAATTACAATAAAAATAAACTTTAAAAGAAATAATAGGATTCAAGATGATGATGTAAACCATGGGGGATGATTCACCATTTTTGGAGTAAAAAAGTAAAAATATTAAAAAATAATAAAATAAAACTACTTTTTCAACTCGTATTTTCAAGTTATCTCACTAAGGTTTTACTCAAATTCTGAGTGGGAGTACTCGTTGGATGCAAAATTTAATTCCTTATCCAAGGATTACCCATGTTGCATACTTTTGATGGAACACGCTACATGAAAAATGAGAAATGCATGAAAAAACGTGTTTACAATCACGTTTTTCATGTATTTCTCATTTTTCATGTAGCAGGGTCCATTGAAAGTATGCAACATGGATACTCCTTGGATGAGAAATCAAATTTTGCATCCAACTAGTGTTTCCACTCGAAATTTGAGTAAACCCATAGGGAGATAAGTTGAAAATACGAGTTGAAAAAATAGCTTTTCCTTTTTTCCCTCTTAAATTTGATGATGTAATCAAATCTTATTTTATTATATCCACTATTATTTTATTATTTCCTTAGGAGGCCCATTTCAGACCTCTAAATTACCCTAATGAACCATTCCATTTTCCTATGAATCTCTGAGAGAACTGTACCAAAAACTGGATTTTTCTAGCAGAGCCAAAACATTAGACTTATTCATGGCTACTGACACCCCACTGCCAAAAAATAATCCTTTATATCCCTCATCCAATTTCCCTGATAGGACCCAACACATTGTCTTTGTCCTTTCATATTTTTAAGGGTATCATTCAAACCAGTGGATAAATGAGGCCATTATAGGTTTCTTGTCCATTCTTTCATTGGAGTCCAAGCATTCCATCATATTTAAATTCATCCAATTCTTAGTTGATGCCATCTATGATCATTTTTTTAAGTTTCACACAGAGTAAGTGTTTAAGTACACTTCAGTTTTGGTTTACTTGTTTGTCTATTTTCAGGCCAACAGATTCAAGTTCACAATGAGGAAAGTTAATGAGGAATCCCAACCTCAATCATTAATCTTTTGAATAACCATGCTAATGAAGGAGCAGAAGGACTACACCTACAAGATATTTGTTGATGCCTTTGTGCATCCATCAATGAGCATACTCAGCAGTACAATAGAAACAAGGATTAATGAGGAGAATAATAAGATTACGCGGTTATCAGATCAAGTTAGAACTAGAGACTGGTACTTGTACCAGAAATACACAGAGATAATAATTTATGGGTGTGAGTTAGCCCCTTAAAAGCTGCCAAATTTCCTCCCCATGAGGATCTTTGCCTTGGAATACATAAGGCAGATGATCAATGCAGATGAGGTGCACTTTTTTTCTGCCAAAAGAATTCCCAATTTAGGATCAAGTCCCAAATTGTTCCTTTTATTTGCAATAGTAGAGTAGCAGGAGAGAAGGCTGATAGAATTCTGAGGGAAATGAATTTTAATCATAGATTTACTTGGTATTATGACCAATTGGGCATCATCTCGAAGAAAAGGGTGGAAAAAAAATTAACCCCATATATCCACACCCACAAGCCTGAGATCGAATAGTTTATGAACGAAGAAAAGTGGGTAGCAGATACACTACAGAAAACTGAAGAGAAGGTGATTTATTCCTCAACCATACAGACCCCTACGCCACAAGAAAAGCAGACTACAGAAGACAGAGGAAAAGAACCAGAGAAACAAACAACAGGAAAGAGGCCAAGAGATGATCAGTCTGCTATGGAAATTGATAGATCTAGCAAAGAATTAAATATGAATCATAGAAAGAGAGCTAGAATCCACATGGATATAGATCAGAATAAATAAACAGATCAGCAAATAGTCATCACAATCAGGGATTCTCCTAGTTCTCCTCCAATAGGTGGCCAAAAAATATTTTCAACATCTTCAGCCACAATTCCATTTTAGTAGCAGAATCTACAAACACCTACATCTACTGCTACTACAGGGGAAAAGGGGGAAAAAATCTATGATGATTTTAGGGAAATTAAAAGGAAGAATGAGATCTTGAAAACTAGCACCTACAACCAGTTTTGGAAGCAGACCAATAATTCATAAAGTAGGCTTTTATCGGCCTTTGATTCAGAGAAAGGAAAAATGAGAATGGCTTTCCCAGAAGTCCAGATCCCTCAGCCTAAAACACCTGCATATTTCAAGCACACTGCTTTTGAATTCGATGTCAAGGATATCCATATAATAGACCAGATGGATATGCATAAGTAGAGTGGAGAAATGATTTCCCCCACATTGACAAGCATTGCAATGAGATTATCTAAACTACAAGTATCGTTGGCGAATTTTAATTCCTAGCTTAAAATGGAGAATATTTCTTCTCTGGCCAAAGATACTAGAATCAAATCCTTGGAAGACTTAGCATTAAAGATTGGGTATGACCTAAAGATGTAGAGGCAATGGAAGAGATCCTGAAGAATAAGAATGATGATATAGCAACCCTCAGAAAAAAAACTCAAAATTCCAGCTACTAAATATCCTCTCACAAAGGACATTGAGGAGAATGAAGCACATAAAGCTAAAATGATGGAACTAATAATGGATCAGTCGGCACAGTTGAAGAAAATTGAGATAGAGATGGAAAAATTGGTTAAAGAGAAGGAAAAATCAGCAGAATTAGTCATTGTTCCTTTGGATGTTGTTCCTATTGCAGTCATCCCTACAGCTACATCAACAACTACAAGCACATCAGGTAGTGCAAAATAGCTGGCCAAATCCATGGAGAACATGACCATACAAACAACAGAAATAAAAAAGCTGGAAGCAGAAATAAACACCCTGAAGGATTTGAAGAAAATATCTGATAATGCACATGAAATTGAAACATAGAAAGCCCAAAAGCAGATTGAAAAATTGATAAAAGAAGAAAGTGAAGCTTTCATTGGTTAGACCATTGGCCAAGGAAAAGAGATTATTTGGACGAGCATTATTGATTCCATGAATGAAATATGGCCTTCTATTCAAATCATTTTTGAACAAAAGGATCTAATTAGACTGGTAAGTGATTCCATAGAAAAAGAAAACAATGAACTAGCAGGGATGCCTGAGACAACAAAAAACATAATAAGATTTTTGAATTCCAAGAAAATGTTTGAATTGGAAGCACTAGGATTGGAGGACAGAAAAAAACCATTCTAGAAGTCAAGAAGGTGCTCAACAAAAAGAGTTTGGTCACATAGTTAGAAGAAAAGTGTCATCAATTAGAAATTGGTGTCAGCATATTCTTCAACAGAATAAAACCACTGAACAAAAGAGGATTGCCATCACTTTTTTTGATAAATGATAAGCTCATGCCCAGGTAGGATTATGTCAAGAAGTTGAAAGAGATTGCCAAAGACACAACAAAATTTGCAGGGATTAAAATTTCAATGACCGGAAGAGCATTTCTCGAAGCTGTGGATAATGATTTATTCATACAGCATGAAATCAAGCATATTTTTGTGTTAAGGCCAACTTTCATGAAATTCACAGAGACCGATGAGATTTACAGAAAATTTATCAGGATCAAAATCCTGAATGAACAACAATGGGAGAAATTGTGTGATTACCAAGAAGGGTGACAGCTCAACGCATCAACAAAATAGGCAACTCAACAAATCAATAAATTTTGTAAATCAACATATCAGTTCGTCATATCAGCATCAGATTATCTAAATCTACTAACACATCAACAGATTAAAGAAAGCAACAACGACCTTCTGGAGAATAGGGCCAAATGTTAGAGTTGTATCATCGTGTCCACTCTGTGGTCAGATCAGTCAATTTTCAATTATTATTGTAATTAATAAATAGATTTCCCACATAGATACGACAATCATTGTAGGAGTTAGTTAAATACTACATTTATTTTCAGTATCAGGGGTTGGACCCTAGATTGAAAAAAATTCTCTTTTGGAGCATTGTATTTTTGGAGTTGGAGCATCAATAATAAAATACCATTTTGCAAGATTCTTGAGCTATATTTATCTGGTGATCTTTTTCTTTGCTTTGTTTAATTTTTTCCACTGTTATTTATTTCAGTGTATCATTTAATTCTAATTGTAAAAAATAAATTTTAAGAATGTGATTTTTTGCATAGAGAACCTTAATTATGGATGTGTTTACAATATAAGTGTTTCTCTTCTGAAGTCTGGTTAAAAAATACTTAATTTCTTTTTAACCACTACTGAATTCACTCTTTATTTCATTCCATAATTTATTATGTTTTAAAGATCCAGTAAGTGTATTTAGCTTGCCTTGCAAATGCTCTAGAAAAAGTGATGCAATAACCCAGCCTGTTATGACTCCATAGCCCAATGGAAATAGTTTAAGCATATCTCCTAATCCAACCAAACTATCAATAAAAAAGACAACCTTCACAATGAGTATAACTAGCCTAATATTAGAAATCATAAAAACAAAGCTAAATCTTAAAGAGAGATCCCTCTCTGAGTCTAGGAGGGCTAGATCCTAGGCTCCAAAGTGGTTTTGATGTTGTCATTTTATGATTATTCTTGAAAATATTAAAATTATAGAATGATAACATAGTGACGACCATACTGGGGACATAAACTGAAAAAATTGTCTTTTCATTCAAATTCAGAAACCCCGATTAAAAGCATTGTATGATAGAAGTATTTTCTAAGATTGGTTTCTTCAGTTTTGAAAATAATCAGTTTGTCTATGCTTCTAATCTGAATTATGGCTCCGAAAATAATCTCTACTAGATCCCATCCTTATCCAAATCCTCCTCCTATAGTGGACAATCCTGAGAAGATTTTAATAAAAACTCCTATAACTTAAAGTCAAATAAGTATCAGGTTTCTCCACAGAGAAAGTTTCCTCCCTGAAAACTTTGTCACTTTACAAGCCATTCAATTTGATTTACATTTTGAACAAGGTTTATTCGGGACTAAATCTGAGAATTGGATTGATCAGACATTATTTGATCCATCTATTTTTCAACAAATTCCAGTGAGAGAAGCTTACTCAAAAATTCAATTTGTATTCAGCGTCTCCGGGATTTTGATACTCTCCAAGATTTGGTAACAAAGTTCACTTCAATTGTTGATGATGCTTACCTTCAACAATCAGTAGAATTAACTGCATTGACTATATTAGCTTCTTTTATTACTTCTCAAACTTCCCACCTTAAGTCAGCTAGTCCTACTACTTCCATAATCCCCACCACTTCTTTTATCCTTCCTCATAAGATAACTCAAATATCCACACATACATATTCTCCTATCATCCATCCTACTTCATCCATTTTTCACCTTCCTCCACCACCTCCACCAATCATGGCAGCCAGATATGCCCCATTGGTGTTGCCAGCACCTTTGGTACCTATGCCATAGGATTACCATTCTAAAATTACATTATATGATGGAACTGTTCAAGTAACTTCCCAACAACATGTTGACAAAATTAATTACTGTTTTGACCTTCAAGAGGTAGATGAAGAAAGTGTTAAATTAAGGATGTTTGCTCAGAGTCTTAGTGGATAAGTTAGAAAATGGTTCAAAGCTTTACCTGCAAACAATATTAACGACATCCCTGCATTTCACCAAACATTCCTAAATAGGTTCGAAGTAAAAAAGAACCCTCTTCAAATCTTATCTGAATATGAAATTATTAGAAGGGTCCTAGCTCAAAGTTTTTAGGACTATTGCAACACATTCAATAGTTTATATAATGTAATTCCTTCTTATATAAAACCACCACATGGTTTAGCTTTGGTTAAATTCCCAGATGGTTTTTAACCAGAGATGTCTTATCATCTAAGGGAAAGAAACTCAACCACATTAGAGGAAATGAAAAGGGATGCAGTGAGTGTAGAAGCCAACTTGTTAGCAAAAAATGCTAGAATGAGAACTGAAAGAGTTACTATAATAGAAGAACCTTCAACTTCCACATCTGATGCTAAAATTGACTCATTGGTTAGAACTATGGAGAGAATGATGGAGAGAATAAATTTAAATGAGAGAAATATTCCTAGGGAAGATCAACCACCTCCTCAAAAAGTAAACCAAAATCCTAGGAGAAATCCTCCTCAGATAATAAAAATAGAGTAAAGAGGTCTTGATGAGTAGATTAGGCCTCCATTCCAAGAGAATTATGCTGATGAGGATGAAGGAGTAGTTGAGGAAGTAGAGAAAAATCAGATAAATTTGATGGGAATTAATGAAGATGATTGTGTTTTTCTCAGCCAAGAAGAACAAGAATTATTTTCATTGCCTTAAATAGAGTTAGAATTTGAGGAATCTGATGATTATAAACAAGGATTTGAGAATGATATCATGGAGGTTCACATACAATATAACCTTAGAAGCAAGAAAAACTTTGACAATTCCAATAAAAATAATTTAGAAAATACTGCCAAAAAATTCTCTGAAATTGATCTCAACAAAACAAAATAAAATTCAAATAAAACAGTGAATAATTCAGAAAAGAAGAATATAGAAAACAATACTGAGAGAGAAGTTGATATCCTTGCCAAAATTTCTCAAACTGATATTCCTAGTACGACTAAAAAAACTGAATCCACCCAAAAATTAGTGGCTGAAAGAACTGATTTTTGAAATCTGCTCAAAGTTTAAACACCATTCAGCATTGAGAACAAACTTTCTAAACTGAAAATATCTATTCCTCTCACTGAATTGATCAACAAGTATGTGTATAGGTCTCAGGTCTTAAAGGTACTAAACATAGGGGAGATTATTGATACTATTAATTTAAATGATGATCAGCCTGAACTTTTTTTTTGGCCAGAAGTTGATGGTAAACCCCAAGAAGGAGGTGTCCCTCCATTTTATTTCAATCTTAGTATTCATGACAAAATTCTCAATATTCCATGTTGGATTCAGTTCCATCACACAATCTTATGCTAAAGGCTGTTATGGATAAGCTTGGCCTTGAAATCACTAGACCCTACAAAGATTTGTACTCATTTGATTCTAGCAAAGTTATATGTCTAGGTCTTACCAAAGATATTTGTGTCACTCTAGCTTAGATAACAGCAAGAATTCTAGTAATGGATATAGTTGTAGCTGAAATCCCTCCTATGTATGGAATGCTTTTATCACTCTCATGGGGAGAAAAAATACAAGGGACCCTTCAAAGGGACATGACTTATGCTACAATACCAGTGTTTGGTAAACCAAGAAGATTGTATAGGGAAACCTTAATGAAGTAAATGGTGAGTATCAAGAAAAACCACACAATTACCCTCTGTAATCTATCCATACTGACCTTGAATCCTTCATTATTTATAATGATGGAGACATTAATTCACATGTTACCCACGCAAAAAATTATGTTAAAGAAAAACATGACAATCAAATAAAAACTATACAACAACATCCTGAAGATGAACCTCTTTGAAATATGAGTTTTGATGGCTCATGTGGAAAAGAAGGCTCAGGAGAAGGTATTTGGGTGTATAATGCAAGGAACAATCATGCACAAGGTCACTCATACAAACTAGATTTTCAGTGCAGAAACAACATAGAAGAATATGAAGCCCTACTCTTAGGATTACAATTGTTGAAAAGATTAGAAGCTAAGAGGATTTCTATCCACGGTGATTCTGAATTAGTCATAAAACAAATAAAAGGACAATATGCTGCAAAACATCATATATTGAGAGAATACAGGAATGTTGTACTTGGTTTCTTAAGAACATTTTATGAATATGATTTAGCAGTTATCCCCATAAATCAAAATGTCCTAGCAAATGGTTTATCCTTTTCAGCAAGCACATGTCAATTGCCTCACCCAAACAAACAATACATATTAGAGGTTAAACATCATCCACTTGTGCCTGATAACATGAGATATTGGCAAGTATTTGGTAGTGAAAAAAAATTGAAAGTTTCTTATAATCTAAGGATGAATTTTAAGATAGAAATATAGACCTAGATTGTGAAGAATACATTCATTCTGATGTACAAATTAGTGCAGAAAAGCAATCTGTTGTTTCTGATGAAAATATTTCAGCAAATAAAATTGTACATAAAACAAAAATACATAAAGACCCAGAAAAAAATGAATTCGAAGTACTGCAACTCAAAGATAATATCCTTCCTAGAAGGCTGGTCCCTTTAGAATAGATGTTTGAATTTAATGACGTGGCTAAGAAACCCAAAATGGAACCAACACGGGCGAATATTGAAGAATGTGACATAGGCATTAAAAAAACCCCCAAAATCATAAAATTATCAAAATCATTGCCTATAGTTACAAAACAAAGGTATACAACTCTCTTTAAGGAATTCATAGATGTGATTTCTTGGAGCTATGAGCACTTAAAGGCTTATGATACTAGCATCATACAACACAAAATTCCAATTAATGAGGATAAAAAAACTTTTAAACAAAAACTGTGTAGGATAAATCTTGTCTTAATGAATTTGGTTGAAAAATAAATCACGAAAATGTATGAGTCCAAAATCATAGTTCCACTCAGATATTCTAAATGGGTATCCAATATTGTGCCTACAAGAAAGAAAACAGGTGAAATTAGACTTTGCATTGACTTTAGGAATTTGTTAGGTCCCTATATTACTAGTTTAGTCCCTTATTGTTATTAGTGTAGCCCCCTTATTGTTATTTTTGTACCCTCGTAACCCTAATATTTTTATTATTGTGCCCTTACATTATTATTGTTAGGTCGGCTAGGATTATATTGTGGCCCCATGGACTCATATATATAGAAGGAGGTTTTGGTCATTTGTATCATCCAAGAATTGTTCATTTATGTAATGTATTGGAGGTTTCCCCCTCGAAGTTGCTCATTTTTAAGGCATTGATCTCTCTTTTCTTCTATTTTTGGTGCTGGTTTCATAAAATTTGGTATCAAAGCTTTGGATTCTAGGGTTTTTCTTCTCCAAACAGGTCATCGTGGCATTTTCTCTATAACTTTTTTTCTTCGAAGGTTCAGAAGCTGAAATTTTTATAGAGAGAAGCCGAAATCCTAAGGAATTGTATGGACACATTTCAAATATCGGTTCACAATATTTTGGAGATATGATATGTGCAAGTTAGGGATTTTTGCAGGCTCCTGAATTTAACCTAAACAGGTCATCGTGTAATTTTCACTATAAATTTTGTTCTACAAGGTCTTAGAAGCTGAAATTTTTACATAGTGAAGCCGCAATCCTGAGGAACGTCATGGAAAAATTTCAGAACTTGATTCACAATATTTTTGGAGATAGGATTAGTGGAATTTAGGTATTTGTTAGGCTCCCGAATCTCATCTCAAAGAGGTGACCGTGGGAAAATCGTCATAACTCTCTCTCTGAGCATTGGATTGGAATTTTGTAAAAAGTGGCCACAATTAAATAGAATTTAGTTTCCTTTGTATCAATTTCAAAGCTGAAGGAGGAAATAGTGACACGTGCCATGCCGTACAAGGTTTCTCTACTGAACAAGTCCATACTTAGGTCATTGTGGGAGATTTGGCATAACTTTGCCTTGAAGAATCCAAATCAGGTTAGGCCTCTTGAATTTGAAAGAAGATTCAGAGGGATACTACAGGGCCTAATTTCAGATATTGAAGATCCAAAATAGAAGAGATAATTAAATTTCAATATAGAGCTCCTTAAAAGAAAGAAAAAGGTGTGTATTTTTTTCGAATTACATAAGTCTCATTTGAAAAAATTAGTTTGAATTTATTACAAGGGCATATTGAAGAATAGATATCAGTATTGGGTTCTAAAATTCCCCCTAAAAGGAATTCAACACCCATTAAGCCTTTAGAAGGCTCTACTATGACTCATGAAAACAAAGAAATGCAACATGAGATATCAAAATTACAAGAGCAAGTGCACCAAATTTCGCTATCGCAAAGAGAAACAAAAAATGAAATGGAATTTTTGAAGAAAGGCATGGAAACTAAGATGTATGGTTTGAAGAAAGGCGTGGAAGCTAAGATGAATGGTTTGGAAGCTAAGATGTATGGCATGGAAGTTGGCATGGATGATAAGATGTATGACATGGAAGCTAAGATCGATGAAAAAATGAAGGACAACATGGAAAACATGAAGAATTATCTAAAATTAGACATCGAAGGTTTGGAAAAGTTGATACAAGAAATGTTTCCTAATGGAAAAAATATAGTAGAGGAATATCATGATGATAAAAAAATAAATGTTAATCATGATTTCATAAACTCTAATGTTGGATGGAAGAACCACCATATTTCAAAAATGGATATGAGGAAGTTTGATGGCAAGGATCCCGTAACATGGATACCATAGATGGAGCAATATTTTGATATCAATAATGTGCAAAACACACAAAAGGTACGCATTGCAAATTTACATTTAGAAAAAATTAAATTTGTATGGCATCGATGGCTTGCTCTCGTAAAAAAAAACTTCGCTTGGTCAATTTTTATGGAGGAAATGATAGCACATTATGAGGATACAAAAAGCAACACCTTCTTTATCCAATTGATAAATCTAAAACAAAAGGGTTCAGTGGTGGAGCACATTGAGGAATTCCAAAAATTGAATATAAGGGTAACTGATATTATAGAGGAACACAATATTGATGTCTTCATAGGGACTTTAAAGGATAACATCCAACATGAAGCTCGTGTTTGGAAACCTGATTCATTGGAAAAGTCATTCAGGTTGGAAAGAAGAATTGAATGTAAAATTATGGTGACAAGGAAGCCTACCACTCACATAGATAAAGATGGAAGTGTTGCTACTCCTAGACTTCCATAACCTACAAGGTTGACACCACAACAATTTGAATAAAAAAAAGTGAAAGGTCTTTGCTACATTTGTGATAGCAAATAAACTAAAGGTCATAAGTGTGCTGAGAAGAAATTATTTTACATAAATGGTGAAGACGAAGAAGACAATGAACAAGAATATTCAAAGGAAGAGGATATACACCAGGAACCAACCATAGAAGAGGAAGAAATGAGTTCGATCATATCGTGTAATGCATTGGTAGGAATTACAACTCCTAAAACTCTCAAGATAGAAAGACATATCAAGAAGAAAAAGGTAATAGTGTTGATTGATTCAGGTAGTACCCATAATTTTATTCATTGTAAGGTAGCCAAAGAATTCAATTGTTTCCTATACCTAGCACCAGAATTTCAATTGATGGTTACAAATGGAGGAACTATAAATTTCTCTGGACAATACCATAATATCAAGCTAACCATGGGGGAATATTTATTGAATAGTCAAAAGCTTTCCATTCCAATTGGAGGTGTTGATGTAGTACTAGGAGTAAAATGGTTACAATCTTTGGGGATAGTAGTTTTTAATTTTCAAGAATTTTCCTTGAATATTTTCCAGAAGGAAATGAAGTCGAATTATGGGGTATCACAAGGAAGCTAGGAAATATAATAAGCTCTAATGTCATGACAAATATTCTGAAGATAGAACAACGAGGCGTAGTTTCACAATTATGCTCACTAGAAGTTCCAACATCAAAATCATCTATTTCTGCAGATCTCCAAAAATTCTTCGACAATCATTCCAAGGTGTTTGAAACTCCCTAAGGACTCCCACCTATTCTTGATCATGATCATGCTATTAATTTGATTCTAGGAAGTGTTTCTCCAAACATCAAGCCTTATAGATATCCTTATGTCCAAAAGAGAAAAATTGAATGTTTGATTGCAAAAATGTTAGAGGCTGGTGTAATTCAACCTAGTCAAAGTTCTTTCTCTGCTCCAGTAGTATTGGTGCACAAGAAGGATGGATCATGGTGCATGTGTCTGGATTATAGGGAGCTCAATAACCTCACTATTAAAGACAAATTTCCCATTCCTGTGATTGATGAATTATTGGATGAATTACATGGAGCAGTTTATTTTACCAAGTTGGATCTTAGTTCAATATATCATCAAATTAGAATGAAGACTGAAGATATTTTGAAAACATCATTTCAAAATCATCAAGGTCATTATGAATTTTTGGTCATGCCTTTTGGCCTTACCAATGCGCGTTCTACATTTCAAGGGTTGATGAATTCCATTTTCAAACCCTTCCTTAGAAAATTTGTGCTAGTATTTTTTGATGATATACTAATCTACAGCAGGTCTTGGAAGGATCATGTTGAACATGTTGATAGGGTGCTCAAACTATTGCAGGAGAAACAATTATATGTAAAAACATCCAAATGTTTCTTTGGAGTACAAGAGGTGGAATATCTGGGTCATATTGTATCTCACGAGGGTGTTAAAGTAGACCCTAACAAAATTAAAGCCATTAAGGAATGGAAAGTCCCCACAACCATAAAGCACTTGCGAGGATTTCTTGGGTTAACAGGGTATTATCACAAGTTTGTTAAGAATTATGGGAGAATAGCAGCACCTCTAACAACATTATTGAAGAAAGATGCATTTTCATGGATTCCTGAAGCAACTAAGGCCTTTGAACATCTTAAAGAGGCAATGTGCCTAGCACCAGTCTTAGCTACGCCAGACTTCACAAAAACCTTTATTGTGGAATGTGATGCCTCAGGAAATGGAATTGGTGTTATTTTAATGCAAGAAGGAAGACCCATTGCTTTTGAAAGTCATCCAATCAAAGGAAAGTATTTACAGAAACCTATTTATGAGAAGGAAATGTTAGCAATACTGCATGCACTAAAGAAATGGCGAACTTACCTAATGGGAAGACACTTCAAGGTAAAAACTGATCATGATAGTCTTAAACACTTTTTGGAACAAATAATATCTTTAGAAGAGCAGCAAAAATGGGTCACAAAGATGTTGGGTTATGACTTTGAAATAATCTACAAAAAAGGAAAGCTTAATGTTGTTGCAGATGCACTCTCAAGAAAGAATGAAGAGGTGGAAGCATTGCTTTGTGCCATTTCTATTATCCAACCAGATTGGATAACCGAAGAAAGGGATGAATGGAAGAAGGACGAAGAAGTGTGGACACTCATTCAAAAGTTGCAGCAAGATCCTAGTACATCTGATACATTTAGTTGGAAAAATGATTCCTTATGGTACAAAGATCGCTTATATGTTTGTAAGAATTCCCAACTAAAACAAAAGATTCTTCTGGAATTGCACACTTCTCCTTTAGGAGGACACTCAGGATTTTTAAAAACTTACCACAGGGTGAAGAAAGAATTTTTTTGGGATGGCCTTAAATCTGATATTCAAAAGTTTGTGGCGGAATGTTTGGTTTTCCAGCAGAATAAAGTTGAGACAATTAAGACCCCGGTCTTCTACAACCTTTATCCATTCCAAGTCAACGTTGGGAGGAGATTTCAATGGATTTTATCACATGTTTACCTAAGTCCAAAGGAAAGAGTGTCATCATGGTGGTAGTTGATAGAATTACCAAGTATGCACACTTTTGTGCATTATCTCATCCATTTAAATCAAGTACAATTGCTACTACATTTATGGATAGAATTCAAAAGCTACATGGAAGCCCAAGGGTTATTGTGAGCGACAGAGATCCCATTTTTACTGGAAATTTTTGGACAGAGTTATTTTCTTGTTTGGGTACTCAATTAGCTCATAGCTCATCTTATCATCCTCAATCCGATGGTAAAACTGAGATAGTAAATAAATGTTTGGAAGGATATCTTCGTTGTTTTGTATCTGATAAACAAACACAATGGGTCAAGTGGTTACCTCTAGCTGAATGGTGGTATAACACTTCCTTCCATACTGTAGCAAAAATGACCCCATTTATGGCACTTTATGGATATCATACACCATCCATCACATCATCTTTAAGAGAAAATTCTAAGGTTCAAGCAGTGGAAGATCACATCGAGCATCAACAAGACATTCTCCAACTCTTAAAGGATAACCTAAATTTGGCACAAAATCGAATGAAACAAGAAGTAGATCAACAACGCAACGAGAGAAGTTTTGATGTAGGAGACTGGGTACTTTTATGGCTACAACCATACAAACAAAAGTCCCTCAACCAAGCTAAGAAGGATAATAAATTATGGCCAAATTTCTATGGTCCTTACAAGGTGTTGCAAAATATTGGTGCTATGGGATACAAATTGGAGCTTCCTACTTCTTCCTGAGTGCATCCAGTTTTCCATGTTTCATGCTTAAAGAAGGTTATGGGTGAAAATCTTCCAGTTCAAACAATATTTCTAGAACTTGATGAGGAAGGAAAAATCATATTGGAACCTGAAGCGGTCACAAAAATAAGAACTCGACAGCTACGAAATCGATCAATTTCAGAGTATCTCATCAAGTGGAAGAACTTACCCACTGAAGATTCTACATGGGAGGATGAGAATTTTATACAGAAGCACCCAAAGCTACTCAAGCATTCAGGAAAACACTTTTTTGAAGGAGAGTGGCATGTTAGGTCCCTATATTACTATTTTATTCCCTTATTTTTATTAGTGTAGCCCCCTTATTGTTATTGTTGTACCCCTGTAATCCTAATATTGTTATTATTGTGCCCTTACATTATTATTGTTAGGTTGGCTAGGATTATATTGTGGCCCCATGGACTCCTATATATAGAAGGAGGTTTTGGTCATTTTTATCATCCAATAATTGTTCATTTATGTAATGTATTGGAGGTTTCCCCATCGAAGTGGCTGATTTTTAAGGCGCTGATCTCTATTTTCTTCTATTTTTGGAGCTGGTTTCATAACAAAATCTGAACAAAGTATCTCTTAAGGACAACTACCCTTTACCAAAAATGGATCATATATTGCAGAGGGTAGTAGGTTCCAGTAGGATCTCTTTTCTAGATAGATTTTCAAGTTATAATCAAGTTTTATTACATCCTGATGATCAAGACAAAACAAATTTTACTACTCCTTGGGGGACTTTTATGTATGTGAAAATTCCCTTTGGATTAATGAATGCTGGTGCTAATTTTCAAAGAGTCATGGACATTGCTTTTGCAGATGAAATTGGCCATTTTATTGTGATCTATCTTGACAATCTTACTGTATATTCAAAAATTGGTGAAGAGCACTTAGCACATTTGAGAAGAGTTTTTTGAAAAATGTAGAAAGTTTGGAATTTCCCTAATCCCAAGAAAACATTGTTAGGTCTTGAAGAAGGAAAGTTGTTAGGTCATATTATTTCTCAAGATGGAATTAGAATTTATCCTAGCAGGATTTATGGCATATTCAAAATTATTCATCCCAGTAACCTCAAAGAACTTCAATCTTTCAATGGTAAAATCAAAATTTTAAGGATATTTATACCTAATCTTGCAGAACTTTTGAGAAATATAACCAGCATGCTTAAAAAGGATTCATAAATTAAATGGAACATTGAAGATAAACAATCTTTTTATCTAGTCAAGCAAGCATTCACAAAATTTCTAGTTCTAATCAACCCATATTTTACCTAAGACTTCATAGTTTTTTCTTTTACATCTGAGCGCACTATTTCTGCTGTTTTATTTCAGAAAAACAATGCAGGACATGAACATCCACTGAAATTTTTCAGCAAGGCATTGAGAGATGCATCTTTGAAATACAATATCATGGAAAAACATGCTTTTGCTTTGGTAAAAGCATTATAGGATTTCAGATTTTACATTATATATTCATGTATTATTGCTTACGTGCCCAATGAAGTAGTAAAAGACATTTTAACACAGAATGGTCCTAATGGAAAAAGAGGAAAATGGATTTTTGTTGTTTTTTAATATTATGTGGAAATCAAACCTACCAAAATGATTTAAGGGCAAGGATTATCCAAATTGATGGCTGCATCAAATTTTCATGCTCTAGACATCAACGTGGTTCATTCATTGGATGATGAAGAGAAACTGGCGACTCCACAAATTGATGAATCATTCCTAAATTCTCCTTGGTATGCAGATATCTTGTATGTTTTTTTTAATTTGAATGTTCCTCCTATTTTTTCCAAAACCAAAGAAAGATTTATAAAAGTGAAAGTTGTCAAATTTTGCATTTTAGAAAATTTCTTGTATTGGAAAGATGTTGGAGGTATTTTACTAATGTTTGCTAAAAGATGATGTAGATAAGGTTATGCAAGAATTGCATGGAGGTGACTGTGGCAACCATCTTTATTGGAAAACCACTACTAATAAGATCATGAGGGCTGGTTTCTACTAGCCTACTATTTTTCTTGACATCCACAAGATGGTAACTGCCTGTCACAAATGCCAAATTTTTGAAGGAAAGAGAAAATTATTTCCCTTGCCCTTGAAGCCTATTTCTGTTGAGAGCCATTTCCAACAATGGGGATTATATTTCATTGGAGAAATTCATCCCCCATCCTTTGCCTAGCATAAATGGATTCTTACTGCCACAGACTACTTTTCCAAATGGATAGAAGCCACTCCTTCTATAAATGCCACTGATTTTGTCATTATTAAATTCCTTGAAACCAATATCCTTTCCAGATTTTGTTTTCTTAGAAAAATCATCACTGATAATGTTTCATCCTTCAAGTTTAAGAAAATGATTGATTTTTTTCATAGGTATCATATAACTGTTGGGCATTCAACAGCCTATTACCCTCAGGGTAATGGATTGGCCAAATATTCAAATGAAAGTTTGGTGAATATCATAAAAAATCTCATAGAAGATAACAATAAATCATGGCATAACAAGCTGGTCAAAGCACTTTGGGATGATAGACTTACTACCAAAAAATCAATTTATGGAATAGATGCAATTTTTCCTTCATCTTTACAAGTTCCAGTCATGAAGATCATTCAGGAAATTGAAGCTAAACCAAATGATATACAAAGAAGGATCAATCAAACTATTCAGCTGCAACAGTCTAGAGAGGAAGTTTATAATAGAACTCAAGTAATTCAAGAAAATATCAAGAAGATTTTTGATAAAAGAACAAAGGCTAATGATTTTAATCTAGAAGATAAAGTTTTAAAATGGGATTCCAGAAGATAAGACAAAGGAAAACATGGAAAATTTGAAAATATTTGGGAAGGGCCATACATTATTGATGCTTTTAGAGGAAACAATGCATATTTCATTAAAGAGTTGGATGGAACATAGATGCTTGGAGGTCATGTCAATGACAGAATGTTGAAGCACTATTCCTCTTGAAAATTCAGGTTGGTCTTTCATAATTGTAAATACCACAGTTTTACACTTTATGATTTGAATAATCATTGATAAAGGTTGAAGCCTGTAGAGGAGGCCCTAAGCCTGGATTGATGAGCTTTCATAAAACAAAAAAAAGAAATCAAATGAAGATTTTGCAGAAAATGGAGCATTCCAAGGCTATTGGTCTTAGGTTCTTGACACTTCATTTAGTGAAGTGCCATCCCTAGATGGAGCCACTGTTAGAGTCCTAAAAATTATTGGATCTCAAGGTGATTGAATATTTCATAAGTTGAAATTTCATATTGAGTATGATTTTCAATATTCAAATGATTTCCAAAAAATATGAAAAAAGAAAAGAAAAGAGGGTATATTAAAACAGTAAAAAAAAAGTGAAAAGGAAAGAAAAGACCCAAAAATAATAATACTGAAATGTTGCAAATCAAAATGCCACTACAGATTAGATTAGTTTGTTTAATCATACATTTTAAGCACGATTGTACAATTTTAAATTTCTATTGATAGATTAGAAAATAAGGATTTTCCAAACTGTTTAACCTTGGTAGATCAGTAGTTAGTTATAAATAAAATTGACTCAATGGTTTAAACTGAGTCAAAGGAAGAAATAATAATAGATGTAGGTTAGAGTTTTAAAGAAAAATGAATTGGGACTGCAAGCCTAAATGCACCCTGCAAAAGAACAAAAAATGTTAGATTAGTGAAATTTGTAGGTAGGGATGAAAAGAAGAAAATATAGAGGAAACATGAATTTTATTCCAAAATTCATCCTAAGGGCTTCATGTATTTCTTGGATTTAAAAAGAGAAAATAAAAAATAATATTGGATACCCTAGATTTTGAGATTAATGTGTTATCAAGGAAATTTTATATATTTCATATATCCTAAGTCTCGAAACTACATTTCCGCCCCTACTCTTCATCAAAACTCACCCGACCCCACCATCCTCTCATCCGTAACATCACTACTAAACTCCCCGCCCCATCTCCCGTCCCATATCTACTCCCTTCATCTCATTTGAAGGCTCACAATTGTTTTCGCCCCCCCCCCCCCCCCGCCCCCCCCCTCATCCTTCGAACGTTAACATGGGGGCAGGGTGGGTCCGAAATGGATGGCTTTCCAAACCACCCTGCCTGCAACGTGTCAGACGCTAGTTATTTCGCACCCCTCCACTCTAATCCACTTACTAGTCATGCCCCGCTGCGAAATGTTGTTTTCTACCAATAAAAAACCACCGTGCCTCTAACCGTTTCATCCCTGCCATAACTTTCGTGCCATTACCGTTTTTCCATGAAAGATTCCTCCTATCACCTCCATCCAATCACCCACACTCCCACCTCAAACCCATTATACATTTAATGGCTTAGGTCGTTACCCAACGGGTCCACGCCATGTCAACGGTAACCTTATTAATCAATAAAATCAATTTCCTACACTTGTTGCAAGGTTTAAAATTTCTTATGCACTCTATTGTAATAGGTGATCACAGTCAGAGTTTTTCAAGGCAAAAGAAGGTGCAGAAAAAGATTTCAACTATCTACAGAATCAGTAGAATTACCCTTCTACAATTTCTTCTCCTCATTTCCCACTGATCTATAGGAGCCCCCCTTCTTTATTCCCTTCTACTTTAAATCCCTTTATGTATATTTGAAACCAGTTTATGTTTAGTAAATGATCATGCCTCCAAAGAGGGAATAGTAACCATTTAATCCAATCTTTTACCCTCATGTAGACCTAGATCATGTGGCTCTGGCTGACATAGACTACAAAATACATGAGACAAAGTCATAATTTGACTTATTTGATGTCTACTGTTGGCTAGAAGACAATTCGATCGATGAGTTTGACGATATATGGTTGTGGGAGAATAATTTACCCTATTTCATATTCCCAAAGACCCACAGCTGCCATGAATTTGTGAGGAAATTTCATGCATGCTGTGATATTAATAAGAGAGCTATAGTATCCCCCATAGGAGAAGTCCTGTTTAGTATCAGTTCCCAGTCAATCCTGCAAATGATGCAAGCTCCTAATGTTGAAGAAACCATTCCATTTTCCTATGAAGCTCTCAGAGAACTGTACCAAAAACTGGATTTTTCCAGTAGAGCCAAAACATTAGAGTTATTCATTTCTACTGACACCCCGCTGCCCAAAAATAATCCTCCATATCCCTCATCCACTTTCCCTGATAGGACCCAACACATTGCCTTTGTCCTTTTATATTTTTTAGGGTATCATTCAGACTAGTTGATAGATAAGGCCATGATAGGTTTCATGTCCACTGTTTCATCAGAGTCCAAGTCTTCCATCATGTTTAACTTCAGCCAATTCTTAGCTGATGCCATCCATGATCAATTTGTAAAGTTTCACAAAGAGGAAGTGTTTAAGTACACTTCATTTTTGGTTTACATGTTTGTCTATTTTCAGACTAGCAGATTCAAGTTCACAATGAGGAAAGTTAATGAGGACTCCCAACCTCAATAAGTAATCTTTTGGACAACCATGCTAATGAAGGAGCAAAAGGACTACACCTACAAGATATTTTTTGATTCCTTTGTGCATCTAGCAATGAGCATACTCAACAGTACAGTAGAACCAAGGATTAAAGAGAGGATATTAAGAAGATTATGCGGTTATTAGATTAAGTGAGAACTGGAGACTGGTACTTATACTAGAATCACACAGAGATCAAAATTTATGGGTGTGATTTAGCCGCTTACAAGTTTCCAAACTTCCTCCCCGTGAGGATCTTTACCCTGGAATACATAAGGTATATGATCAATGTAGATGAGGTACACTTTGTTTCTGCCGAAAATAAGTCTCAATTTAGGATCAAGTCCCAAATTGGTCCTTTTATTTGCAATAACAGAGCAACAGGAGAGGATGATGATATAATGCTAAGGGAAATGAAGTTTAATCACAGCTTTACCTGGTCTTATGAACCACTGGGCATTATCTCCAAGAAAAGGGTGGAAAACAAATAAACCCCATATATCCACACCCACAGGCCTGAGATTGAACAGTTTATGAACCAAGCAGTGTGGGTAGAAAATACAATGAAGGAAGCTGAAGAGCAGGTGATTTATTCCTCAATAATACAGACCCCTACACCGCAAGAAAATAAGACTACAGAAGACAGATGAAAATAACCAAAGAAATAGAAAACAAGAAAGAGGCGAAGAGTTGATCAGTCTACTATGGAAAATGATACATCTAGTAGAGAATTCAATATGAAGTACAGAAAGAGAGCTATAATCCACATGGATATAGATCAGAATAAAGAAACAGAGCAACAAAAAGTCATAACAATCAAGGATTCTCCTAGTTCTTCTCTAGCAGGTGGCCAAACCATATTTTCAACATCTTCAGCCACAATTCCATTTCAACAGCAAAATCTATAAACACCTACATATACTGCTACTACAGGGGAAAAGGAGGAAAAAATCAATGATACTTTCAGGGAAATTAAATGGAAGAATGAAATATTGAAAACCAACACCTACAACCAGTTTTGGAAGCAAACCAACAGTTCATAAAGAAGGCTTTTATCAGCCTTTGATTCAGATAAAGGAAAAATGAGAATGGATTTCCTAGAAGCCCATATCTCTCAGCCTAAAACACCTGCAGATTTCAAGCACACTGCTTTTTAATTTGATGTCAAGGATATCCATCCAATATACTAGATGGAGATGCATAAGCAAACTGGAGAAATGATTTCATCCACATTGACAAGCACTACAATTAGCTTATCTAAACTACAATTAACGTTGGCCAATTTTCAATCCTAGCTTAAAATGGAGAAGATTTCTTCTCTGGCCAAAGATACTAGAATAAAATCCTTGGAAGACTTAGTAGTAAATATTGGGTATGACCCAAAAAATGTAGAGGCAGTGGAAGAGATCCTAAAGAAGAAGAATGTTGATATAGCAACCCTCAGAAAATAACTCAAAATTTTAGCTATTGAAGATCCTCTCATAAAGGACATTGAGGAGAATGAAGCACAAAAAGCAGAAATGGTGAAACTTATAAAGGATCAGTCAGCACAGCTGAAGAAAATGGATATAGAGATGGAAAAATTGGTTAAAGAGAAGGAAAAAGCATCAGAATTGGTCATTTTTCCTTTGGATGTTCTTCCTATTGCAGTCATCCCTACTATACATCAAAAAATATAAGCACATTAGGTGGTGTGGAACAGCTGGCCAGAGCCATGGAGAACATGACCATACAAACAACATAAATCTAAAGCCTGGAAGAAGAAATCAACACCTTGATGGATTTGAAGAAAATATATGATAATGCACATGAAATTCAAATACAGAGAGCCCAAAAGTGGATTGAAAAACTGATAAAAGAAGAAATGGAAGCTTCCATTGGTCGGACCATTGGCCAAGCAAAAAGAGATTATTTGGACGAGCATTATTGATTCCATGAATGAAATATGGCCTTCTATTCAAATCATTTTTTCATAGAAGGATCTGATTGGACTGATAAGTGATGCCATAGAAAAAGAAAACAAAGAGCTGGCAGGGATACCTAAGACTACAAACAACATAATCAAATTTTTGAATTCCAAGAATAGGTTTGAATTGGAAGCACTAGGAGTGGAGAATAGAACAACAACCATTCTAGAAGTCAAGAAGGTGCTCAACAAAAAGAGTTTGGTCACATAGCTAGAAGAAAAGTGTCATAACTTAGAAATTGGTGTTAGCAGATTCTTCAACAGAATCGAACCACTGACCAAAAGAGGTTCTCCATCACTTTTTGTGATAAATGATAAGCACATGCCAAGGAAGGATTATGTCAAGAAGTTGAAAGAGATTTCCAAAGACACAACAAAATTTGCAGGGATTAAAGTTTCAATGACAGGAAGAGCATTTCTTGAAGCTATGGATAATGATTTATTCATACAGCATGAAATCAAGCATATTTTTATGTTAAGGCCAACTTTCATGAAATTCATAGAGACTGATGAGATTTACATAAAACTGATTAGGATCAAAATCTATAATGAACAACAGTGGGAGAAATTTTGTGATTACCAATAAGGGTGATAGCTCAGCGCATTAGCAGAATAGGCAACTCATCAAATCAATAAATTTTGCAAATCAGTGTATCAATTTGGCATATCAACATCAGATTATCTAAATCTTCCAACACAACAACATATTAAAGAAAGAAGCAATTTCCTTCTAGAGAATAGGGCCAAATATCAGAGTTGTATCATCATGTCTACTGAGTGGTCATATTAGTCAATTTTCAATTATTATTGTAATTAATAAACAAATTTCCCATGTAGATACAACAATCACTATAGGAGTTAGTTAAATACTGCATTTCTTTTTAGTATTAGGGGTTGGACCCTAGATTGAAAAAACTTCTCTTTTGGAGCATTATATTTTTGGAGTTGAAGCATCAATAATAGAAGACCATTTTACAAGATTCTTGAGCTATATTTATCTAGTGATGTTTTTCTTTGTTGTGTTTAATGTTTTCTATTGTTATTTCTTTCAGTGTATGAATTAATTCTAATTGTAAAACACAAATATGAAGAATGAGATTTGATGCATATAGCACTGTAATTTTGGTTGTGTTTACAATATAAGTGTTTCTCTTCTGAAGTCTGGTTAAAAAATACTTAATTTCTTTTTAACCACTACTAAATTCACTCTTTCTTTCATTCCATAATTTACTATGTTTTAAAGATCCAGTAAATGTAGTTAGCTTGCCTTGCAAATGCTTTGGAAAAATTAATGCAACAACCTAGCCTGTTATGACTCCATACCCCAATGAAAATATTTTAAGCATATCTCCTAATCCAACCAAAATATCAATAAAAAAATCAACCTTCACAATCATTATAACTAGCCTAATATCAGAAATCATAAAAACAAAGCTAAATCTTAAAGAGATATCCCTCTTTGAGTCTAGGAGGGTTATATCCTAGGCTCCAAAGTGGTTTTGATGTTTTCATTTTATGATTATTCTTGCCAGTCTCAAAATTATAGAACGATAATAGTAACCATCATCATCTTCGGTGAGTATAATAGCCAATCTAGCATCCATCACTGCAGCATACCCTGTAGATGAATCTGACAATCTTGGTAGTGCCTCAATCTCGTCACATTTGAACCTAAAGATATTGAACCTCCATAGGGATTCTCCCTCTGAGGCTAGACTCCCTGTGAGCCTACACCATCTCCACTGGCTCAGTCCAGCAAGCACTCATCCTCTTGGATCAAATACTATTCGTGCAAATCCCACCAATTTTGGATATGAAACACCATGATTCAATGAAGACTCTAGCCTGCCAATATCTAGTCCATCACATGAAGCCATCTCGATCAACCAGATCTCATCCAATCCAAAGAACCCCTCGAGATATCCCAACAATCCATGGAACATCAACGAAAGTCCATGATCAACAATATTCCCTACAACAAATTGGTGTTAACCCATCTCACCACCAATCCACTAGAACTCCTAGCACATCTCACCATGTAACATGTCAAAACCACATATCCATGTATTTAGCTACACCCTCTTCTCCATGATATAGACACCAAAAACTCCCTCTGAGTCACTTCATTATGCACACTCTGATTCACTGTCCTCCAAAGTATGTTTAATTCCATGACCTTGGGTCTTGGTTAGAGTATTAAATGACTAAAGCTACCAAGCCAAGAATCTCAAATGCTAAACTACTTTTCACATCAGAAATAGAAAGAAGTAAATCATATATGCACAAATATACACAACTTTTTAAATTTTCAGCCCAACTTTGTTATATTAATAGCATATAATACAACAGTCTAGGCCTCTCGTACTGAGGATAATGGTCCTGATACATCCACTAGTACAAGACAATATACTCTGACCATATGGTTATAGCATAATCTAACAAATCCTCTTAGTCGTATCCTATACCTTCCCAGTCCTTTGACTCCCAATCTATAGCTCCTACCTATATCAATGCTCCAAGTATATTTTTCCACTAAATCTCAGCTATCCAATCTACTCTCTAGTTTTCCCTCTATCCATAAATGGCACAACACTTCGAGACTCGTGTCTAGTTGTTCACAGCTCCACTTGTGAACAACTCACAATATACCTACTACTACTCCTCGTCTACTCAGGTACTTCAACCCATTATGGTATTATCGTGCTACAATGATGAAGACGAACATAGGGCATGGAGGGCTACCACCTATCACTGCAATATTTCCATCTCCTACAATGAACACGAACTAGGAGAACTTCCCATCATTTGTTGTATAATTCATTCTCCACACATAAGTCTTGGGCTCCAAAATATTGCTCATGGTTTATCAAACCCTTGAGCTCCAAGAATTGGTAGGCTATCAGTCACCTTTTTCCATCAACGTGCTACACTTCGACTTCACCATGGACACTATCATGCTTTCCTCCATCAAACCATAAGTGTCCAATCTCGTCCACACTTCGTCCTCTCTCACGCTAGCCTCCAACAATCCACCAGAGACCAAGTCCATGTTGTAACATATTCTCCTAGTTAGGGCATCCCCACACCTGGGAGACCCTTACAAATGGTTGAATGTAGACTCCACCAATTCGACCTTTTCCCTGCAACAAAGGAGCTATTGCAAAAATCTATGCACCCCAATTTGTCCTCGCCTAGGATACCATCAAACCATCATACAAGGGTCCATATGCAACATACCTTGTTTTTGTCCTCTTACCTTCCTATATACTATGTCTGTTGTCACATTTTCTGGTTGGAAGGCCTCCCAAAAATCCACTTGGGATCCTCCAGACAACTCCTAAGGCCTCTTAAATCTACCCATCAATTGACCCTATGAAATATTCAACACTTTTAACCAATGCACAACAATCTTCTGCTGCAATTCTATTGCTCAATCACTGTGGAATATTTCACTAGTGTATGGCATCTAATCATCATATCTACACCTCCTCCTTGAATTCCACAGGCTTCCCAAACCAATCCAAAACTTACCCTAAACTAGGATCCAATATGCCTCCCAAATACTATTGTTTACCACGCTTCCATGATGCACTATGCAATTTTGTTTAGGGCATCACTTTCCAGCCCTTACCCTCCACGCAAACAACAAGGTAAGCCTCTAAAGGCTACGGTCCTCCAAGGGGACAATCCTCCACACCCATGCTACTCCTTTTGTTCTTGTTTGACCCTAAATGCAACACCAAGGATAACCTAGTTGTTGGCTATGCCTTGTAGCCTAGCCCAACAATAAGGTATGCCTGCAACCCTCTATGAAGAGCACCACAACAACCCTAAAATAAGAATCCCTTTCTCCTCCTATCTGTGCCCTTATCTGTCCAACAGCTCACATCTAAGACAACCTTTAGGATGCCTCAAATATCCCTAAGATACCTATATTGTCTCCTATAGCAACAAGGTCTCCCTATAGTTGTTCCTCAGCCTCCTCATGTTGTCTTATAACTCCCTTTTTGTGGCTAAGCCTCACTAAATTTGAGAGCTAACCTTGGTGTGTATTTGAGAGCTAACGAATCATGAAGAGACACATAGATTTCATTATTTTACACCATGTCTACATCACTTGGTAACCAATAATTACCTTTTCAAATTCAAAAATTCATTTCTATAAAGAGAACTCAGATTCAGACAATTCTCAATGTGTTTGAATCATATCGTTGAGCACTATCATCCTCATCCATCACATGTCGTACCTCCATCATGGGTTTGGCCCAAATCAAGATGGGTGCAAAAACCCATAAGCTTGGATCTCAATCCCACAACCCCATTTGTGGCGCATTGACCTCCAAGTCTCCGTCATCAGGGCTTGGAGTACCTCCTAAGCTACACAAAAATAAACACGTTGGACACATTGTTGCATAGTTTTTATTAATTTTGCAAATTTCCTTAAAGGGTGGATGACTAGCATTTAAATCTTGGACTTTAAATTGGATATTTCGTTAAAATTTTAAGGGTTATTGATAGCTAACATTTGATAGTGAAAAACCATAGTTGTTTCCCTGGGCTCCTATTTTGGATATAAACTTTGGGAATAAGATCTAAAAACTAGTTCAATTCAAGGGTCTAGGTACAGTTCCTAAATTTTATATGAATATGCATATAAATATATGGGGATTTTTTTTCTCATTTTTGATCTCTTCCCATCAAGACGCAATGCTTATTTAGAAATAACTGGGAATACAATTTTCTTTTCATAATTTTAGTGTTATAATATTTTAGGAATATACTAAACTTTTTCTAAGAAAATAACTCAAAGAGATCTTGTTTAGAACCATCGTTCATGTATATGTGATACAACTTCAATGTGCTTACAGATAGAGTACCTATTTTTCTTTAAATATATCTAAGAAGAGATCAATAAAACACAACTGTCTATTTATTTTTCATTGTATTTACTATTTATGCACGTGATCAATGTTATTACCTTTATTTCTTCGCAATATATGTTGCGTTTAGGTCATCTACTTGTTTTTCTTATGCAATATGTTTGAGAATACTTTTTTTTCTAAAATTCATTCTATCTATGATTATATTTTGTGGAAAAAAATTGTTGATGTTGCAATTATTCTTTTACTTAATTGTTTTCCAATTACTTGGTGTTTAGTTTGTTTGTTAACGGTGTTGTTGTATGGACATGCACCACAAGACTAATATGTGAAGAAAATAATTGTATCTTTAGTGTTTACTATGGAAGCTCCTTTCTCCCCAATGATATGTATCTAGAAAATGGCTTGAGAAATGGAGAAATTAAAATATGTTCCTGGCCCAACCAAAAACACTACAAATACTCTTTTAAAACCTTCTTCATTCCCTAGGAAATGGATGAAGGAATTTCATTGCACATATTTGGGGGTTTTTTGTAGTGATTGAGGGGAGATAAGAAAATATTTTTAATTTCCAACAAAATATCACGAAAGTGGATCAATGGGGACTTTACAAGTATATCTATTGTCAGTACAAATTGGGATCTAAGGCATCTTCTACTGAAATCAGAAATATCTAAGTTTTAAGGGTTGGGAAGAGACAAGACACTATATGTATATCTAAAGAAAGCTAAAAAGGATAAAAGATAATGTACATAATGTGTTGGTACAATATAAATTCTATAGATCAAAGGTTCAACAAATTTGATACTAAGCTAAAGAGAGAATGTCAAGCCATATTGGAGTTGGTGTCCAAGGATGAATGATAAGAATAGGAAGTGATATTTTTTTCTAGAATCATCAAGTAGTGTGAAGGGGCCATTACATTTTCTCTTTCATTGGAAAGAGAGAGAATTTTAAGCCCTAATGGGGATAGTGGCCAAGGATGAGTGATGTGATTGAGAGTTGGGTTTATTATTAGAGTTGTCAATAATTGTGAAATGACTATTGCATTTGTAGATGATATACTTAGGAGAGTGGCTAGGATTGAGGGGTTTTGTTGTATGTATTTGGGAGCACAAGAATGTGGGAGCTTTAAGCTCCTAAAATTTAAGGTCAATGGGAAGAATCCTCTGATAACATCTTGAGTCCTGACTAGTGTGTTGAACCTGGTGAGTAGTATGTTGGTAGGTGGGGAACTTGATTTTGGGTCTAATTGGAGGTTGTTTTCTTGTTTGAATGGTAGTGTAAGGCATGTGATCAAAATTAGGTTGGAATGTGTGAGAGGGATAAAGAGGAGATAATAAGTCTCATTGATCTGGAGCTCGAGGTATCCTGGGTATCTAATTGTTGTTTTTCGCTCCTATTAGAGGGCGCAACGGAGAAATATGAGGTGATGTTCTTTAAGGTGTGTGACTTGTAATAACTAATATATATACTTGAAAAATTCACATGAAGAGAGTAAGGAATTTTTATTTTGGTAGTAGAAGAGGAAATGGAGCCTCTTAAATCTCAAAATAAGAAATGGTATATGTCTTGATCTTGTAATGGGGGTGACATTAGGAAATGAGATTTATTGTCATATTTGGAACTCCTAAGGACTCCTGTGTAGCTCCTTGGCTATATCTTATATTTTTTGTAAGAGGTATTCTAAATACATATTGAAATATACACCCCTAACTAGGATATTCTATATATTAAAATAAAATTACCTGGTCAAAACCATCTCAATTAAAGAGGACCCTCCCAGCCAAGCCTATATGTCAGTGTCTTGATATCTTGATTTTCCTTACTTTACGATTAAGGTTTTTAACACCACTACTATTGACCAAATTAATCATTCCTAAAGTACCAACTAGCTACTGCGTATTAAATTGTCAACCCAAGGTCTCATCTTTATATGTCAAGCTTATCCACATAGTTTATGCAAGAGAAATGTCGATTTGACTAATCTCTATTATCCTAACATAAATAAAAATTTGAATAATAAGGAAGTCAATCCATAACACAACTAAGGACTTCTACTTATGTCTAAACCAAACGATTCAAATAATCAATCTCTAAATATTTTCTGCAAGAAACAAAAAAGAAAAGATATTGAACACTAAGAGAAAAGTGGATGCATTCACTAGATGCTAATACCTTCAAAATTTGCAGATGGGTGCGTAGCATACTTGCTATGATATCAATCTGTTATATATCCTTGTTATGTGGTCAACTTCTTGCTCTAACCAGTGTGTATTGTTGTCTAAATGTAGAGGATCTAGCAGGAATGAAGGTCCTTCATGGGCTTGTTAAAGTAACTAAAGTATGGGTAGTTGTATTGATAGTTATGGACCAGAATTTTCTTACTCGTGATGATGTTAATGATGGTATGTTGAGTTTGTGTGCCAAGTCCTAAATTTTTAATTTAACTGATATGATATTTTTATCCCTCCTTATATTATGTTTGTTGATTGAAGATTCACTAATTATGTTTCCATGCTACTACAATGGTTGATATGCTTGAAAGCATTGAAATTGGAGAGAAAATTGCAAGAAATGAAGCCTACAAAGAAGCTGAAAAGAAAACTAGGGTCTATGAAGACAAGTAGCTTAGATATTAATTGTAAAATCAATTTTCTTAATGCTTTTACTTTTTAGGTTACAAATTTCTCACTATTTTTGTTTTGAAATATTTCAAAATGATATGAATGATGTGAAATCAATTCTTCCTCAATATGACAACCCTTTTAAGGAGGAGGTAAGTTTTTCCCTTGATTTTCTGATGTAGTACTGTTGAGCTATTTAATATGTTCACATTTTTTCTAAGATACTCAAGGCTTTAGCATTCATTTTGTACCAATTTTATATGAAGATTTTACAATTTTTTTTCAAGGAGTAACTATTGATCAAATGGGAGGTATAAATGAAGAAGCCCGTAACAAACTAGATGAGGTACACTGGATTCATATTTTTCATAAGAATTTTATAGTAGGAAGGTGTGTGTTTTTTAAATGGAACTTATTCTAGCAACTAAAGAATATGGAAATATAACTAGTACTTATGTAGTTAGCTAACTAATGGCTTCAATACTAAAAAATTTCTCAGTGAATATTTGACCATGATTATTGAGACTTCTTGCTTCCTAATTGTTAGGAAAATATTGTGTTCGGAATTTGAAATAAATATAACAAAATTTCACACCAGCCTCCAACTTTATGAAGAAAAACTTTTTACTTCCCAACAATAGTAGAGTTAATGGATTGTTTTGTTGATGGCTCACTCAGAGGGTCCTCTATAGGATTCCATTGCCCTGATCATTTTTTCTTCTTCATTGTAAAATTATTTTTTCTAGGTTTTTCACCTGTAAAATATTTAAATTATTCTACATAATTAAAGATAGTATAAGATAATTTTATTAATGTTGAATAAATTACCACAAAAGTGGCTCAATGGGGTGAAGATAAAATATGTTTTGTGTAGTTTAAATTGGGAATGCAAAAGAAGCTTAGATCTTTGAGCTACCATCAACAAGAAAAGATCCAATACCTAAGAATCAAGTCATAAATAAAAAGGGAAAAGGACACATTTGTGAAACTTTTAAATGAATTGAATACGTAAGTGAAATCTCCATCTGAAACACTTGGGAGTTGATACCATTCCAATTCTCCTTTTCACCATGCATAAAATGTTTTCCATGAAACATCCTACCTATATACTATTGGGATATATTAAAATGGCATTCGGGGGACGCCCTAACCAACTTCCTTTCCTTTTCCTGTCATGACTTATTCCTTCCATGACGGAGTGGAGATCATGATCCTTGAACAATGGATCTGTAAGATTTTTGATCAACCAGAGGAGAATCCAAGAACCAAGATATTAGCGTGGAGGAAACCTACCTTATCCATCATAATCTGTGTGATCTGTCAACTCCAGGAAGTGCTCAAAGTAGAAGGCTATCTTAGGTTTGAGGCCCCACAGAGGTGCAATATGAGTGATTTAAATGGATTGTAAATTAATTCCCTATTTAATTACCCTATTAAGGTCTCGTTTAGACAATAGGAAGTGGCCCATAGTGTCTATACAGAACTTGAAATTTGGGAGGCAATCAAGAGGGTTGGCCATAAATTGAAGAAACTTGGAGGCCTTATAAAATCAACATTGAACCCACATAGCGGGGATTTCAAAAAAGGAGAACTATAAGGAAAATAGAGAAAGATAAGGGTACGATGGTTTCCTTGAAGTAGAATCTCCAAGGGTTCAAACAATGAAGGAAGAGACCAATATGAAAACTGGCCTCTAGGTGCAAAGAATGTGCTTTGAAATCTGCTTGGATGATGGACTGATGATCTTATGCATGAATTTAATGAAAGAACTGTAATAGAATAAATTGTACTCATTCCATTCAATCCTACTGAACCTGAATCACATTGTTTCCCAAACCTTATAACAATAAAGGATTGTGGCTTTGATGATCATATAAAAGAGGTGCATTTTACATGTGATGTACTATAAGTACTCTAGAAGCCCTACCTCTAGAGTAGCCCATATTTTCGTCATCCTTTTCTTCATTTTTTATTGTCAATTTTCTTCATATTTTGTGTGTTTCATTTAATTTATTTTGTTTCTAACCCATCCATTCTACCCTTGTCCATCCTTCTGGAAGAGGATCCCAAACAAGGGTCATTTCTTATTTTCTCCATGTAAGCTTTCTTCCTTTTTTATGTATGTTGTTTGAAAACTCGACACGAGCTTAGATTCATGGGCCCTTATCCATGACTATCATCTGATATTTATTGCTTTCGAACAAAAAATAGTTTCCACAAGAAAAGAGGGAAAAATTATTAAGATTCAAGCTATCCCATTCCTTTACAATCCATTGGAGGGTTTCTTTGGAAACAATCGTATGAAATATTCAAACAAGGGAAAATTGTGATAAATGATCCAAACTTAGACAACATCTAATTCAACTTTATTACAGATTCCTTAACTCTTTTTTTATATCATAAAGAATAATGAGAGATGACTGAAGTTGGGAATCGACTTTTTCTCCTTAAAATATTTGTGTACCTCTAAGGAAGAGCTATATGTGAACATTAGAACTATTGAAAGAGACCCAATGGAAACTAGGTAGACACCTAATTGTAAACATATGTTGGATCCATGGCTGGTTGAATCTCCTGGAGCCTCATCCTGATTTTATTTGGTGTTTATCTGTTAATGAAATATTTGTTAATCATGTTTTAAATTTCATGTTATTTTTTAAGAATACTAGCACACTAGTTTAAGGAGGATTAAAGTGTGGTCAAATGTCGATATCACGTATTATGTTTGTGTAAATTTTTCTATTAATAAATTTTTTATGTTGATATTATCTTTTATGTTCATGTAATATTGTCTATTTAGATATGTAAGAGGTTCCAAGGTGTAGCTATGAGTAATCGAGTTGGAGAGTCACTGGCCCAACTGGGAACACTTATTTCTGATTATTATACTTCAGGAAATGCTTCAATTCAAGAAACCTAAGAAGAATAAAAAGTTTTGGAAAAAAGATAAGTTGGACTTTAATGAAATCAAATCAGAAGCAATTGTTGTTAAACTGGGTGTTAGGGATCTTAGTTCTAGGGATGATACAAAACGAAATTTTTCGAGGGAAAATGAAGAAAACATATAAGTTGAACTAAAGGAAAGTGCATATTAAAATGCATATAAGAAAGCAGCAAAGGCTTCCAGAGGGATTCGAGAGGAGAAGCCATCAGATGCAATGCAAGTCAACGAAGATCGAGATGTTGTTTTTGGTGTGGAGGGTGAAAATATTTGCAAGCCATTATAGAAGGTTAGGAAAAAAAATTTGAATAGGTAAGAAAAAAGTAGTGGGTATGTCCCCTAGGCAATAGATCATTTAGCTAAAGCTGAAAATCAGGAAAAGGAAATGGTCAATCATCAAAGTGTAGGAAAAGAAAGTTATATTTACGGAGATGGAGTTTGTGTGGAGTTTACATCTTGATGAAGGTTTGTGGAAAACAAAAGGAAGTTAGAAATAATGGTATTAATTCTTAAATTTAATTTTGTGAGTTTTCTCATGTAGTCATTATATTTATAGTAGATATTTGATTTTTATATGATGTTTGTTTGTACTACCTCATTGTTTTATAATTCTAATTTTGTGCTTATGGAACCAAATATTCAGAAGCCTGTAATTGAAGATATATTTAAAGAGGAAAATGAGGGTCTAAAGAAGCTTTTGTTGGAAATTTTTTTGTTGGGGCCTTGCAACTATTGAAGGAAATGGGTTCATTGAAGGAGTCTATGGAATGGAGTGGAAGGAATATCGAAATGAAAAAAGATAAATTTTGTTGGAGTACGAGACACTGATGGGAAAAAGAGATACAGTTAGACCGTTCATATGAGTTTGGTCATATTGTAAGTTTCTTTGTTTGAAATTTACAAGTGTCTTGTGCTTAAGGCGTGCTGATATCCCAGTTTAATTCCTTAATATTTGTTCGTAGAAAAAAAAAAAAATCCGTTTCCTTTCCATGTATATCTGCAGATGACACCTAAATAAGATTTTCAAAAGTTGTCACATAAGTTGCATGGAAAAGTCCCTGGAAAAATGAAACAAGAAAAATGTATGAAACATTATCAGAAGGAATTGAAGCTTAAGCAAATGAATACTCGAGACACCCCTATGATGTCCATGGAAAAAATGTGTGACATCTAGGCCAAATTGTATACTCCTTATATTGTTCTCAGTGATCAAATTAAACCAAGGTGTGCTTATCTTCTTTGTAGTTCAAGCACGAGTACTTTTAATTTGAGAATTATCTCACTAATATTGGCTTATATTAATGCATTTCCTTGGCCATGTATTTTCATTATGTTGGAAAATAGTTGACCCATGAAGTGGTTTTTCTATTGTTGACAAGGAGGTTCTAGGAAGCCTAACTCCAATTCTTGGTGACATGAACGATTGGTAGCTTTAAACTGAATATAATTTTCTTCTTGTCTTTCTTTAGATGAAATTTATTCAACAGAGTTGTGTAGTACATTATATGTTGTGTCTTGTAGTTTTGAAAATATGTAACATGTTTTTTCTTATTTTAGGTTGAGCATTTCTTAGGAATCAAGCGTAAATATGAAATTGGGATGATGGGTCCTCCAAAAAAAACCAAAGACATGATATTGTTAAACTTGGCACTTCATGAAGATAATGATTTTTTTAGGGCCATGAATAATATTGATGTCAAAGGTGTTTGCAACCCTCATATGTGATATGGTTCTTAAGGTTACTAGCTTTGTTTCCAATAGCAAACTCAAAATTCAAGAATAATATCATTATTTGTGCTCAGCAAGACCATGCCTTTCAAATCAGTTTTTGAGCCTTGAAAGATCGAGCAGGTGGGAAATACGATGTCAATAATGTTGATAATGTAGGTTAGTATTATTTATAGAGAATATAAAAGAATTGTGCTTTTCCAACCTTCTCAAATGCCATTTGTATGGATATTGTGCATCAATTTTAGCTTGAGATTCTGGAAATATATCTTTTTGAACTTTGAGGATATTTTTATGGTGTAGATTATTTTGTAATTTTGGGAATTTCTAGGCTATTTTATGGCCGAAGAGAAGAAATAACAATATCCAACTGATACTTGACCAATTTTACTGGAATTTGTAGAAAAGTTTTGCAACCTTTGACTCCATATCGATGCTTCACCTTTTAAGTTTTCAGGATCTTGTTTGGAAGTACATTGATACAATAATTTTTTTACCCAGGTTACATTTCTAGTATCATTTTGTCTATTCTCAACATCAGGTATTTGTGGTTTGGTGGTGATATGCACTGTTGAAATTGTTCCACCGGCTTGATAGGTTCTATAAAAACTCTCCTGGCTCGTTTTTTAATATAGAATAAAGTGTTTTCCTGAATCTGATTGGTGGCATTTTTCAAAGAACATACTATTCAAATATGGTTGTATATTTCTTCTATATCATTTCTCAATATCAATTTAAATTTGATTGGTCTTTGATGTGGGGTCGTATGATAGTCATAATGGAAATATGCATGTTAGAATTTTCCCATATATTTTTCTATATAATCCCTGCATTTTTGTACTGCAGTTTTTACAAATGTTAGAATCTAGTGGATGAAACATTACCAAATTAACATTTGGTATGGAAAATTTTTCCATTTTTCACCTTTTCTTCAGTTTCTTATGAACCAACAATATCTTGTCTCATTATATCATAATCAAATCGGTTGTGCATTTATTTATTTTTTTGTGAATTTCGTTGTCATTCTATGAAGAAATTGGAAAACACCTTGCGGATATTTGTGCTTTTTCATGTGCAATACATCTGTTTCCCGCAGAGTGTTACATGGGGCACAAATTACATGAAGGATTGGGTGAAAAATGAATAGGATGAACACAAATTTTTTAATGACCAAGAAAACGTTTTAATGGTGTGATAGTAGGACGTGCATATACAAGTATTAGTCCCAATGGAAGTTGAGAAGTTAGTTGATCCTGATATTAGTGGGATTTTTATTTACATACTATAGTATCCCTTTTTCTGGGAATCTAAAATGCGTCCTTGAAACATTATTAAAAAAAAAGTTGAACAATTCATACAAAAAAGGTTGGGTCACAAAGGAGTGTCCACAAGCTAAAAATAATATAGTGACTCATGGGCTAGTCAAAATTAGGACAGTACGGGCCCCAAGGGCTTATGAAAAACTAACTTACTAAGTGCATACATAAATCATCTGGTCAAAGGCCATGACTAAACCAATTAAAACATAGTCACATTCAAGATAGAAATATACACTAAGAAACTGCAATTGATCATGTGTGAGGTGGAGGGTCTCTCAAAATTGGGATTGGATTGCACCCAATGACAAGTGGATTATTAATTTTATGGGCAGTGTTCCATCCATCATTTGTTTACTGCCCTAGGTGCTTCTCCACCAATATTTCCAAATCCAAGTGGATGTAGTTGTCATTTTTAGTTAATGGAGGAGATGATCAAATATAAGGTTCTAAGATTTGGCTGAAATAGGTATTCAATTCATGGACATGATGGCTAACCTCATGGTGAGGCTGTTTTTGGATTGGTGAAGCCAGAAACAAAGGGGGAATTTGGAGTAAACAAGGGTGTTTGAGATAAGAAAATTCAGTTGAAAACATTTTCTCCAAATGTTCTTAATATAACTCGTGGAATTTCATGTTATAAAAAAGGTTCCAGTGGGTGTTCAACCTTTTGATATTGAATCCCATATTAGAGAAATTATTTTGTCATACTTCAAGCATGAAACATGCATAATTCTAGCAGTTTCACCTGCAAATGCAGATTTTTCAAATTTTGATGCACTTCATATGGCAAGAATTGTTGATCCTGATGGTAAGTACATTTGTAGGTTATTTGAGATGGAAAAATATATATGAGTTTAGTTGTTTCCATTTTTACATCTATGCTTTAATGGGTTTTTTATATGTTTCTTGGCCATTATTATATTTTTAGTAAAATGGGATATTCTATTTTTTAACATAAATATTCATGGCAGAGCACCAAAGTATAGGTGTGTTTACAAAGGTATAAATTTTACAAAAAATAGTTGAGTATATTCTAGTATTGTAATGATTTCTATGGATTTTTGAAAGTGATTCCATTTAAATGTATTTTTCACCGAGGAACTAATGACACTAATCTCATATTCGGAAATGTAATCCCCTATGCTTGGGTTGTATAGGAGTTGCCAATCACAGTCAAACGAAATGTGTAATAACTATCAAGCATCTCATTTTTTTCTATAAAATAACTCTTGTAATTTTTAGGCTTACACTCTTGCACTCATACATAATATGCTTTACAAGTTTTGTATAAAGACTCTATTAACTTGTGCAATGAATTATCTACAAATTGAACTCTCTCATATTTTTTTTAGTCTAACTAATAGTCATTTAACTATTCTATCTCTACTCCCTTTTCATTTTTCACATATGAAATTCCTTTCCCATAACCTCCTACGATTTGGGCATCACAAGACTTGAAAAAAGTGCATTATTGGCCCAAACACAAACACAAATTGGAAGGCTAGTAGAATAGGTAATGAATGTGCATAATTTAACCAACATGATTTAAGTTGAGGAATTTCTCAGTTTGTTATTGATTAACTTGGTGCAAAATTATTTAATGTGGATTAATTATGGTATGAGTACCAAGGCCGATCAAATCATTTAAGGCATGATCGATAAAATTGCCAAGATTCTAAAAAACCTAAATGTTCTACATGTGTCATTAAACTTGACATAAAAATTGTTACTGAATTTTATATTGTGGCAAATACCAGAGAGGTAAAATCATGAAATTTTCAGGAATTAATACATATGGTTGAAATTAAAAGAGAATATCTTGTTATTCAACCATTTACTTGAAAAACAACAACACCTCATAGTGATGGAAAGGGAACTAGGTAACCTCCTATCTCTATTTGTTTACAAAATAGAGGCGTCAATAATTGAGCCAATGAGTAATTAAGCATCCTTAATTATGTTCAAATTTTCCATACTTGAACAAATGTATTTTGTAAATCGTTTGCTACGTGCTACCAATATTTGGCATGGAACTAGCTTTTCATAATTGTTTATTTGTTGCATTTAGATTATTTTTCACAAACTTTTAATGATATAGTAACTAATGCGTTGAGAGTATTATTGAAATATTTTTTACTCATACTCACCAAATATTCAACAACCATATCTTCAAACAATAAATAAACATTATGTTGTCTCTAGTGGGCTCTCTACTCAACTTGCACACCATATCACACACTTTTCACTTGAAAATTATGGAAAGTAAGATTCCAAAGTTACCTTATGTTCTCCTTGTTAGTATGTAAATGTTTCTATGATACAATGCCTTTTATGCCCCACATTTAAAGCAACCAATTGAAACTTGACCCAATTTTTTACATCAGTCAAGTTGAAAGGGTGATGGAAGTGCCTGTTTTCATGCAACCATCCTCATTGGATGCCTCGTCCATGAGAAACGTGAGTTTCAATTAAGATTATGTAGTGCCTAGTATTGAAGTGTTCTCCTCTATCCCATCAATTCCACTAGATGCACTATTCACTACCTGTAATGGAGGTGATCTAGATGGGAATGGATTTCTACACATGGGAAGTTTAGAAGGGTTTCCAAGATCTATTGAGTAATTTCTCGTGACTAGGATGAAAACAAAGTTGAATACATAGTTTCCAAATAACCAAGGTCTGTCATCTTTTCTGAATGTTTGAATTTATTTATAAGTTGAAATTTGACTTATGTAGATATTCAAAAGATGATTTTTATAGACAAAACTAACTAGCTTGAGGTATCAATTTCTCTTCCAGAAGGTTTTTATGTCCATGCACTTTTTTCATCAAGTATGGATACTTTTATGAGTTTACCCTTCCAAAATAGATGGAAGTCTTCACGGCATATCAGATATATATCACTTATTATTTTCATGAATTCTTACAAGAGAAATTCATAGTTTATGTTTGAAAAATCTAAGACGTATGATACTCCCTACAGGTGAGGACATAATTGTGGAACATGTGACAGAACCAACCTGTAATTCCTACAGAGACAAGGTATAATAAATTGCAATTCGGTTTCCTTATGTGGAGATGAAGTCAAAAAAGATAAATTTTGTAGAGATAAAGGTATGAGAAAAAAAGTTGGGAGATTATAAATTTGTCATATTCCATGAGCAGAATTAATTGTTAATTGTTAGAACTAGTAGTGTCTTTCAAAACCATCTAACTGGCCAATGAAATATTTGTTTACACAACATCTAGATTATTACAGGATCATGCACCATCCAAATTAATGAACAAATAACCATGCACTATAATTTGTGAAAAAAGTGGCAGTATTAAAATAACCCCCAAATTCCATATGTAATCAATGAAAGAACCATACTTTTCACTGTAGGATCAATAAGAGTATTCATTGGCTTTAGTTTCTAGAGATAAATAAGTGTCCTCATAAGGTTTGGGATATGCATAAAGAGAATTATGATTTTGAGGTTACTTTTTACAAATGATCAAATTTCATTGTTTCGCGTTTGAGGAAGATCCTCTTAAAATCCTTGTTATTCCTTAGTTTGTACAAAGTCACTATTTATATATAACTATCATATAACCCTTGTAATGTTACATTCAAATTCTTGGTTCAAAATCCATTTTGGAAAATATTTTTATCCATCTTGTCCATCTTGAAGCGACTATTTCCATGCAATGAGTTGAATCTTTGTGGTCATAATTTCAGGCTTGTGCATCTCTTGCACCAAATTATCAACCTCTAGTTACTTTTTTGGTGGTTCAAAAGCATCACCATACTAGACTCTTTGCAAACAATCATCAATATTGAAATACTACAAACAAGAGTAGAAACATATTTCCATGTAAGAAGGTAGTTTTTATGTAATACACAACTATTAGTTGTCACATACTATGTACGATAGTCCTCTATTGATCATAATTATATTGTAAGCTTCCTTTTATTTTATAGAAGAGTTAGTGATTATGATAATTTTTGACGATCTATTAGGCACTGTAGTTGACTCCAATATTTTCCATCCAATAGAATTTGACTTCTACCTCTGCAGCCATGATGGTAGTCAAGTACTGTTAATATTACATTTTCGATTTGGTTGGATAACAATTTTATATCTTTTGAGGGTAAGATGTTATTATGTTGTCCAACTTAGCATAAATGAACATGTTGACTAGAAGATTAATTGATCTTTGTTTATGGTGTTTATATGGAACTAGTATATCTACCCATTATCATGTTCATTGGGATAAAAACAAATTCATGTCCGATGGATTGTAGTCCTTAACCAACAATCTTTGTTACACATAGATCTCTACCTCATCCTCTTTACCCCTAATGAATTGTGTATATGGGATAACCTATTTTCAAAATATTATAATTCTCTTTTAGTGTGTTTCTTATCAGTTTTAACCTTTACCTTGCTTATTGGTTTTTAAGTTGTATATAGAAAATTTTATAGTTTCTTGTTCCAAAATTCATGTTTAATAAATATGATTAGAGTTGGAAGTTCTAGATGGAAAATATAAATAGATATGTAGTGGTAGTTGGTTTTAAGGAAAATATTAATTAATTTTTGAAATTATGTTAATTATTGAGCAACAATTGCTTTTCAGTTTCGAAAAAATGATGTTTGTGCTCATCTAGTTGAAAAATGGTAGTTGGTTTTTGTCCTTAATTGAAACAAATTTAGAAAAAAATAATTCATTATATATTTTATTGGGTTCCTATTGACTTGTATAAGTTGGTTTGTGGCAAATATGTGAGGTTTACACGCTTAGTTTCTATAGGTAGGTGTCCAATCATAAATCATAAATATATACTTGGTTCATATATTTAGGGATTGTCCTTGACATATATTTTATTTGTTATTATGAACAATACCCCAAGCATATTATTCCAACTGGATACATTTCATGCTCAGTTTTATATTGAACCAGAAACATTCAACAATGTTTCCTTATCTAGTGGTGTTCCTAGTAGGCACATGATTGCAACTAGTTCAGGTTGTCATAGCACTCATGTACCTATAGAAACAAGTGTTTGATCCTTACCAAATATGAAAGAAAATTTCAAGAGAGTTATATTTTACTGTTAGATTTGATATATATATTTTGTACACTTTTAATTTCTATACATCCTATCCCTCTGATGGGTTAAGTAGGAAATTTAATGACATGCCAGGTGCGTCACTGTGATGATTTCATATTGTAAAGTTCTAGATTTCAAAAATGTAAGATCACACTTAATCACTTGCTTTTCACCTCTTCTATTGTTTGACACTTTTTAATTGGTTGTGGCCATTTTAATTAAAGAGACAATTAAAATTTAGTGTGAACATTTTTGTTGTGTGTTTTCATATTATATGGGCATGAATATTGTATGATAATTTTTTAATATAGTCACAAAATCATACTAATTCATTTATGTTGATTAATAATGAATACAAATAAAATGAATATAAAACTACTAAATTAGTAGTTTATATTGATTAATAATGAATACAAATAAAATGAATATACAATGACTAAATTAGTCGTTTATAATGATTATTAATGAAAGTAAATTAAATGAATTTAAACTACTAAATCAATCGTTTATATAATAAATATGAAATTACCAAAAAAATATAAATGACTATTGTAAATGATAAATTTGTGATTAAAAGTTATGACTAAATTTTGCATATATATGACTATTAGTAGCTAATTTATAGTATCTTATAACATGACCAAAATTTATTCATATTTCTTTGGTCATTAATTGGTTTCAAATGATGACTAAAATTCGCGTATATACGACTATCAATATCTAATTTATAGTATCTTATAACGTGAACAACATTTTGGTCATATTTCTTTGGTCATTAATTGGTTTTCTCAGGTGATCATGTAGTAATATATTTTGTTGTGCATTTGGTCATTAATTGTGGAAATTAATGACTAAATCAATGACTAAATTAATGACCAAATTTATGATTAAACATACTACTAAATGACAAAATTGACACAACCAATTAATGATTAAGCTGAATACTACTAAAAGTTAGTCGTGTTATAAGATACTGTAAATTAGCCACTATTAGTCACCGATTAAAAAATGGTTGCTTATATGAAAATTTTAGTCCTTTTTTTAGTAACTAATTAGCTGTGTTGTACTAGTGGATAGTTAAGATGAACCTCTTGTTGAGAAATATAGGGCATAGAAATTATGTGATTTCTCTTCTATTAGAAATTGTTTGTCAGTGATTTTTACTTCTTTAGATTAGGATCTTCTTTTACTTAGGTTATTATTTTTATTCTTCATCAAACAGCTACCAACGTGTAAACCATAAAGAGAAAAGAGACACAAAATATAGGCTATTATCCAGGGCCAAAACCTCTCACTCTTTGAGAGGAAAACTCAAACAAAATATTCTTCTTATAGAGATTCCAATTGACGAATACCAAGACCAATACCCTTGGCCTATTTTCCTCTCCAAAACCAAGACACAAATATCCTTTGTCAATGACATTCCATCTTTTTCTCCTTCCTCCTCGACTTCTTCTTCAACCTTGGATTTCTTTAAGCCTTCTTATACTTCAGCTCCCTAGGAGGATTTCACCACTATTGCAACAAATTTTTTCCTTCACTACTGCAATAAAATTCTCCTCTTCTTGGCCTTTACTACTTCCATAGAATTTCACCTTTCTTCGCCCTTCACTGCTGCAATATACAAGTCTTTAATTGTGTGTGTGTGGAGGTAATATGGCCCACAAAATAGTCCCAAATCAACACAAAATCCCTTGTTTCTCTTTCTTCTTTCCTCATTGGTAACTTGGTTCCTTTAATGATTGTTGCACTTCAGACTATGATCACTTAAATATATCCTTTGAAATGAGGTCGAGCAATACTATTTATAGTTTTTTGCGTTTGTAATTATACTACATGAGTCTATATGTGCTTAAATTTCCTTTGGAGGGTTTCTATTATTTCTTTTTGAATCCAACTTGAGAAGGAAACTTTGCTTGGTCTTGGAGGACTACTTTACATATTCATTGACTCATATACAAATATAATATGCCCAATAAGGGTCCTTCATACATGACATTGACTTAATTTGAATTTATGACCAATCCTAAGGATTCACAATAGGAATCAAACTAAAAATAAAATTCCTCCCTCATGAAACCCATGAGACAAACATTACAATAATTTTTTTATTATTATTTTCATCAATTACATATAAGCACAACTACATGTTGTTAATCATCAGTATTTTTTTCCTACATAGATGAATAAATTTTTTCCCTAGATTTCTAGAAACAAAGTTCTTGAACATTGTGTGTTCTAGAAATCTCACTGCCTTCATCATCCTTAAAGATAAATTTTTAGTATTTCATCTTTCCACCATGTCTAACATTGCTTACCAGTCCCAGAAAAACCATTAGTGGCTTATGTCACTCTTCCTGTCTATATGATTTCACCCTTGACCCAAATCCTCTATCTTGTTTTGCCTAAAAAAACCCCACTGCTACCTAAGCCCACCAAACAAACAACCTTGTTGTGTCTCCCAAAGTACTCTCAAACACTGATAGTCTCAAACTATCTCTGTAGACTCTTTAGATAAATCAAGTACATTGGATTTCAGATCTTCAATACGTCAGTCTATCCTAAACACCATCTTGCACTTGATAAGCCTATGTTATAGGTCTCAATCCAAAAAACAAGTCCAAGAAGGCCTCCACTAGGTCACCTAGGGTTTCACAAAGTCATACGATGGATTTGGTGCCCTACAAAATATGTTCTTCCTATATGAAGAAAATAAATTCAAAGAAGGGGACAAGTTACTTTGTCTTAGATTCACCAAAGAGATCATTCAAGGAAGGTTTTTAGCCTAAAGCATGAATCTTGCAAGGGGACAGCTGCCCTTTGCTCACATTTCTGCAAGAGGGTCAAAAGGCCATAAAATTAGCAATGGGGTAAGGTAAAAGAGAAAATCATCATAAGAAGACCATTCATAGCAAGAAGAAAGCAGCAAGCATATGTTTGATGGGAATCAAGGGTTTGTGATAGTTTTAACCAAACAAGGAATCAATCCTAGGGTTATAAAGGCAAAGGCCTCCTCTACTCCTTCAAGTGCACATTGAAGGACTTTAGGAATGATTAGTGAGTTTTGTGAAGTTTTTGAGAACTTAGAAGACAACACTATATATACTTTTTCTAAGCAGTCCTAAAACCTAACAGTTTGGGAAAGTTGACAAAACTGGTCAAAGAATGATAAGAAGCCTCCTTCATCACAGCAGATGGCTTCAAAGGGTTTCAAACTATCCACAAGGGTTTTTCCTAGAGACACAAACTCCACCTCATCAAAAGGTTAAGATCAGACAGCTAAAGGGAACTAAGAAGGCCGACCCAAACACTAGTTCTCCACTACACCAAAGGAGGGATGATGATGAAGGGTATCAGTAGAAGAGACAATGATCAAAAGAAGAAATTAAGTAGGCACCTGCAAGAATAGAAGTGGCCATCAAAAGCACAAAAATGGTTTAGACACATCACCTCCTTCACTAACATACACCATCTGCAAATTAGGAACATACATGTAGCTGGTTTGAGGGTAGTAAGGCCTCAAAAATTTCTTTTTTATCAAGGTATATTCTACAAAAGATAAGTAAGTCATAAAATGACATTTCTACAGGACTGTCAAGATAAAATACCTACAAGAAAATTGATAAAGAAAAACAGGCCAAGTGTTTTTTCACAATGGTTGCCCATACAAAGACTAAAAAGAGGCTATTGATGCTTGTTACTAGGGTTTTCATCTTGGCAGATTGCTCAATATTTTTAAAACAGAAAAAATAGGACAAAAGGTAAATCCCAGGAAGATGTGTCAAAGGATCACAACGTCTGTTGTTTGCAAGTGCCAAATTGTCATAAAGAGGTTTTCATTGTTTGAAATGATTTAAAGGCACTTGTTTAAACTTGATGAAGCTTTTATGAGCACAAGGGAGATGTCTAGGGGCTTCTATCAAAGAACAGAAACATTTTATGCCAAAACTGCCACCTACAGGGCTAAAATGCCACAAGGCACAGTGAGAAAAAAGTAAGGAAGATGAACCTTATAAAAATGGGTTTTGGGCATCAAAATCATCTTTCAAAAAGGACTGTAAAGCCTCCTAGACCTCTTACACATCTCATTTCCATTTCAAAAAAGGGTGAAGAAGCCATTGAAAATGAATTTAAAGGGTTTTTCTGAAAATTTGTGGAAATTTGCAGGCGATGCGCACCGAGGCCGACACTGCGCACCTGGCCCTAGGCATTGCGCACAGAGGAGGTAGCGGTAGTGTCATTTAACATTGCGTTGCACACCTAGAGCCCATCGCTATGCACTTGGGCAGGCGCTATGCACAGGCCCATAACGGCCTAACTACCTAGAAAATTAACTCGGCGCTGCACTCCGGTAGGCCCGACTGGCCCTTCTTCGATCCGGCGCTGCGCTCTGACTGGCCTGACCTGACCTCAACGTGCAGTCGGGTAGGTGCCGCGCACAGACTGAATTTTCCCATATTTGCTCCAAAAGGGCCAAAATCAATGTTTTTGCCTCCACCTTTTCTGAAAATAGTAAAAAAGGGTTAGTAACTCCTTTTCCTCACTTACCAACTATTCTTTGCATAATCCAAAAAGGCACCTTTGGCCCTAAAATAACCAAACCCTAAGCTGCATAAAATTTTTTTTTGACCTTCTAAAGGTAGGGTTTGCAGTATTGATAGTTATCATTTTCTTAAAGGACACCCAATACAAGCTAAGCCCTCTCCTAGAAGCTCTGAACCTTTCCTAGACCTAGTTCACTTTTCCCTCCATTGCTGAAGGTTTTTCCCTCACTATCCCTTATTATGTTCTCCCTAAAATTAAAATTTCTCATCAAGCAGAGTGCCAGTTTTTGCATACAAAATCTCAAACCTCCATTCACTAGGATTTTCTTTCCACCTCACACTCACTTTCTTCCACTCATTCCTATCCTTCCCCTTTGTTTTCTCCACAAAGAAACTTGCTTGTTTCCTTTTACTCCTAAAAAAAATCCATTTAATATGGTGATAGGGATAATGATGAGCAAGGAAATAGCAGTAACAATAAAGAATAAGAAGAGGATAGTGGGAATGTTGAAAATAGTAAGGAAACTACAGTTTTTTATGAAGAAAAAGGTGGCAGCAGCAGCAAGAAGGTCTACAAAATGATACCATGAAAACAAAGTGATGAAAATAATAGTGAAAAGAGAGAAAACAGTGAGATATAGACTAAGCTAAATGAAGGACAAGGAAACAACAGAAATGAAGGAAAATAAAATAATGAGGTAAATGATGAGAGCAGTTGAGAAAAAATAGAATCTAAAGGGAAAGGGCAGAAGAGTGATGATAAATGAAGAAACAAATGAAGATCATGAGGAAGTAGAAGGTCAAACACAAGAAATTGACGAGGCTGTAACAGAATTTGAAAATAAAGGCAGGGGCCAAGACAAAGGCACAGTGAGGATAGTTAATAAGCAAGACAACTTATAAAATAGTCATGATAGTCATGACAACTGTCATGACTGTCATGACAACTGTCATGACTGTCATGACACAAATCAATTTCTAAATGTTCAAGAAGCTCAAAGTTACAGTGAAAGAAATTGACCAAAGGGAGAACCCTAGTGAAGGACTGAGCCAAAGAGAAGCAATTGAATAAGGTGATGGTAAGTTTGAAGGCCTAAGTGAGAAGCAGGTAAAAGTGAGACAAAAGTTAGAAGTGTGAACACCAATGAAGGAGATAGCAGTGCCAGAAACAAATAATTCATTGAAAATTAAAACACTCAAGGAAATTAAAAGACCAAAAAACTTGGAGACATAACTCAAAATTTTTCATAGGCTTATCAAAACCCTTGAAGGACCTCTCCACCAAGTTTGAGGCAAACTGGACAAATTTTGGTTTTTTCCAAATTTTGACCCTTAGGAGCACATCACCCTAGGCACTACACACAAAATTGGTGCATCCTAAGCTCTCAAAGTTTGCATTTTTTGACTTCTCACAATACCAACAGTCTTCTCACCAATTTTCAGATCATTTGGAGCATTTTTTCCCCCTCAAAAGGTCAAAAAACATCAAAATTTTGACCTTCCTACCTCATTTTCAGACTAGGCACTGTGCACAAAGTAGTGTTTGGATATTTTATTCTTTTATAGGAAAATGGCATCCAATAAGAACAAATCAAGCATTTATGGAAAGTATACTTACCAAGCTTTCCAACGGGCCATCACGGAGCCAAATCCGATGTCGGGAAGGGGTCCAAAACTCAGCTACAAGAGATCGGATTTTCTGCTGAATTGGTGCTACACACAGAGGCTGCCTAGTGTGTTTTGGACCAAAAGTCAACAAAACACACTCATTTATTGCAAATAGATATTTTTGAGTTTTTTGAGGAAAATTAAGCTAGAATTAGGAGCAAATAGTTATTTTAGCATTTATTTCTTGGGATATTATGTGCCTTGGGATTTGCATGGTCTCTTAGCCATAAATGATATTTATGACTATATTTGACATTTTCCTACGACATTTAGGGATTTAGTTCTCATTTTCTCCATAAATAGAGAATGAGGCCCCTATGTACTTGATTGGAATTTGATGATCTTGAAGATCAATATACATGGTTTCATGAGCTTGGAGAAGAAATTGGTTTTGTGAAGTGGATGAATGGCTTATTTGCTTGGATGATGGAGAAGCTTGTTTGCAGGATTCCATAGTTTGGTGAATGGTGATGTTTTCCTAATTTTTCTATTGTTTCCTTTGTTATCATTATGTTTCATGTTTCTTAGCTGATATTAGACAAAAAAGTATAGGCTGAGATATGTTCTTTGAGGCACCTCAATCCTCCTATTTGTTATAGCCTTTATGTTTTCTCTTTTGGACAGCTTAAGGAATTATTGACTGCTCCTTAGGTCCACCAATTTTTTTTTTTGTTTCATGCATGGTTAGTATGCTAGCTTACAAATAAGATTTATGGTATGCCCTACTTATTTGAAGTTCTCAAAACCCTATCTTGAAGCCTTTCTGTGTAATATTTATTGATTAGGTTAAGTCAAAGAGGTCTCGTTCGATCTTGCCCTTTTTCCATGCTTGTCAACTTGTTTCAGAGTTCCCAATAGCTTGAAATATGATGTTTAGGATTTCCCTCTTCATAAATTAAGTTATTTGTTTAAATCTTGTATGTTTTCCCAAAATCTGAAGGTGAATTTCTAAAGTTAGGAGTTCTAATGCTTCTATGTTTCACTAGAATGTTCATCTTATATGTTTATCAGTTTGAGTATTGTTCATAGAGATAAATGGTTTGCACTACCTCATGAGTTATGCTTCAGATTATATATGTGTAAGACCTCTTAGTCTTTTCCCGAACTTAATGTTCATTACACCATCATAGATCACTTTAAGGATCCATTTACCTTTCTAAATAGGCCTTGAAATACACTCTGTTTCATCATTTAGACACTCTTTAATTTCACTTGAATCCATGGCCCAATGGCTTTGACATCCTCTCATTCCTCTTATTACATTTTACCATCTTACCCATCCAAAACAATAAAAAAACCTACACCTAATAACTAGCCTAAAATCAAAACCCTAGAGAAAAAAGAACACATCCTTTGCACCCAATAGAGAGATCCCTCTCTGATTTCAGGAAGGCTAGATCCTTGGACTCCAAAGCTTGGTTCCATGTTACGCTATCATTTGGCCTGCCAATCTTCCAAATCATGGGACCCTAACATTCTGGCGATCATGGTGGGACCTTCTGAGTTAGTGACAAACTAAGTATCCCTTAGGACTCCAGAATCCCTTGTTAAAGAGTATCCAGTGATCATTTTGCCACCTCATCGCCACACTAACATTCTGGCGATCACGGTGGGACCTTCTAAGTATATAGTTGCTTAGAAAACCCCTATAGACTCATTTGAACCTTCTATTGAGTTTAGAAAATTGACTGATAGTATCTAGTGGCTCATCTACTACCTCATCACCACACTAACACAATGATGATCATGATGGACCTTCTGAGTTAGTGACAAACTAAGTTACTCTTAGAACTTTAGATACCCTCATTAAAATCATTAAGAAACACACAATATCAACCAAAGAGTAGAATCTATTTTCTTTATCATCCTAGCAAAATGATGACTCAGTTATAGGACACTCTCACAAACTTTAAGAGACTTAGAAAACCCCAAAAATCCCTTAGATTGGTTTTTATTACTTATTGGATGTGGACCATAATACATTTTACATTAAAAAAAGCTAAAAATTTCTACCTAGCGACTCCACTAGCCTCCAATAGCCCTATTACTTCATTAGCACTCATTTGAATTCTTAGAGATGTTTCACACCAATCCTAAAAAGCTTTTGAACCATTCATATACTATAATAAGTACTATACATAAGAGAGGTCAGCCTTAGAAAACGGTCCTAAAAAACTTTCAGCCTCTTTGAATTTTGAAAATTGAAATCTGGCTTCACATAGGATTAGTACTAGATCTCATCTGGACCCAAACCCTCCCAACATAGTTGATGACCCAGAGAATATTTTGTGGCAAACTTCTAGATCTAGAAAATTAACCATTGTTAGGAGCATCCATAGAACAAGCTTTGTGCCTGAAAATCTCACAACTTTGCAAGATCCCCAGTTTGACTTGCACCATACCAGGAACCTCTTTAGAAATAGGTCTCAAACTGATATTGAACAAACTGAACTTGAACCCTTAGATTTGCACCAGATTTTGAGCAAAGAAGGCTCTCCTTCCACACCACCTAACTTTTAGCTTCTCCACCACTTCAACTCTTTCCATACCAAGTCTACTCAAAATCAGTTTGTTGTTCCAAGTACTTCCACCACACCCATCCATACCACCATTGTGAAAACCACTACACTTCATCCTACACCCCCTTTCTCAAACCCACCTCTTTTAAACCCTCAAGCTCCCATCATGGCAGCTTGGTATTCACCTTTGGTCTTACCCCAACCACTAGTGCCTTTGCCAAATGACTATCAATCTATGATCTCTCATTTCACCGGGGTTGAATCAATCATTTCCCAATAGCATGTACATAGAATCAATGATGCTTTTTATTACATGGAGATAGAGGAAGAAACCCTTAAGATGAGAATATTTTCACAAAGCCTAGGAAGAGAGGCAAAAAAATAGTTCAAAGAATTAACTCCTAATTCAATACGTGGCCTCCCTTCCCTCTACCAAACTTTTATAAACAAATGGGAAATCAAGAAAAAACCCCTCCAAATCCTATCTAAGTACAAAAACCTTAAAATGAATGTAGGAGAAAGTGTGCAAGACTATTGCACCAGGTTTAACAGTGTGTACAATGCTCTCTCGCCTCACATGAAACCCCCACTAGGCCTAGTTCTAGTAAAATTCCCTGAAGATTTTGATCCTGACATGACTTTCCAATTAAGGGAAAGAGACTCTGACACCTTAGAAGAGATGTAAAGGGAAAATATTAGTGCAGAGGTAAACCTAATTGAAAAGAGAGCTAGGTTGAAATAAAAAAGGAGAGTAACCTACAAAGGTGAAACTATGCCTTCAACCTCCTCCTCTGATTCTAAATTAGACAACCTAATGAGAACTATGGAGAGAATGATAGAGAAGATAAACTTAAATGAGAGGACCCCTCCTAGGTAAAACCAAGCTAATACCCAGAACATAAATAGACCTCAGAATTTCAGAAGAGACACTCCTCAAAACAAACCAAGGAAAAGTGATCAACAAATCAGACCTCCCTTTCAACAAAATTGTGTAGATGAAGATGAAGGAGAAATTATAGAACTTGAAGAAAACCATATAAATCTAATAGGTTCTGATAATGAAGAGGATTTTTTTCTCACTGAATAATAACAAGGTTTCTTCTCTTCAGATCAAACTGATACAAACATTGAAGAATCTGAAGACTACCGCTTGGGGTTTGAAAATAGCATCATGGAAATCCATAAACAATATGACCTTAGGAGCAAAAAGTACCTATATTCAACCAAGAAAGACCAAATAGAGGCTGATGTTCGGAAAGTACCTGAAAACACCCCTAAGAAAATAGCAGAAAATGTCAACACTATAGTTAAGAAAGCTGAAGCAAACAAGGGAAAAATCAACCAACCAAATAATGACCTTAGCTGTCCTAGTACCTCCACGAGTGATCCTAAGAAAACCATTCTGACTAAAACTCCAAATCAGGATCAAAAAATCAACAATATAGAGAAGATCATGGTTGATAAAGCTGATGTTAATATGTCCAAAACATTAGTGTCTTTCAGTTTTGAGGGAGAGATTCCAAAATTAAGATAAATATGCCCCTCATTGAACTGGTTACTCAACCCATATATAGATCTCAGATTTTGAAGGTACTAAACATAGGCAATGATGCTAACTCTTTACACTTGGCTGATGACACACCTGAGTTGTTGTTTGGAACCAAATTAGAAGGGAAGTATTAGGAAGGAGTCATTCCACCTTTCTATATCAACCTAAACATACATGACAAAATCTTACATAATGCCATGCTGGATTCCAGTGCCTCTCACAATCTCATGCCCAAAGTGGTGATGGAGAGATTAGGCCTAGAAATAAATAAACCTTACAAAGACCTGTACTCCTTCGATTCTGATAGGGTCAAATGTTTGGGCCTCATCAAGGACCTTTGTGTTAACCTGGCACAAGTGCCTGCAAAAAATCTAGTCATGGATATAGTAGTGGAAGATATTCCTCCCAAGTATGGCATGCTCTTATCTAGATCTTGGGGAGCCAAGCTTCAGGGGAACCTTCAACTAGATATGTCGTATGAAACCATCCCTGTTTTCAACCAGAGAAGAATATTATATCATGAATCACATATGAAATATAAGGTTAGCAGTCAGGACAGACCAGACAACACTCCTCTCTATTCTATTCACTCAGATCATGATTCTTTCATACTATATAATGAGGGAGAAAATTTTGAGCAGGTATATGAAGTTGAAACACATCAAGACACACTAAAACATTCATATCAGTGTTTGCATAGAGAACTTAGTATTCATACCTTTAGGAATCTTGAACAAAAACATCATGACAAAGTGAAAATTGACTCTCTACAGACTAACAATGAAAGCTTAAAATCAATGGCCAGTTTGATATATAGATCAGGTTGCTCAAAAGGAGGTCAAATATCAGAAACCCAACCCTTCCCTTTTACCTATTACAAAATGCTAAGATTCCCTCATAGGACAACAGTTCTAGGTGATCCTAAACAAATAAATCTTATGTTCTTACCTTATCTTGACACCTCATTATCAGAGAGTCTTGTTCCTCCTGAGAAGTTGTTGACCCTCACTGATATGGCCATCAATCCTAAAGGGATTTATGTTGAAACTGATATAGAGGGATATAATATAGGCAGTCTAAGAATACCCAAGGTGATTAGCTTATCCAAAGCCTTTCCATTACACACAAAAATCAAATACTTGAGGTTATGCAAGAAATTTCTGGATGCTCTTGTTTATAGAAGTAAAATCTCAAAACCTGATGACATAGACATTGTTCCAAAGAGACCCCTTTCCAAGAATAACTATGAAACCTTTGGAAAAATCATGTTACTAACTAAGAAAATCAAAGGATGCAGACTCTGTATGGACTTTAGACACTTAGAACAACCCTCCATGGGATACAAACACCCTTTTCCCAAATTAAGTTATCCTATGCCAAAAATAGAAATTTCTAACCATGTGACTTTGATTGGTAGTGTTTCAGGTTTTCATGAGATGATACCACTTCAAATCAATCAACACAAAGACATTTTCAAATTTCCTTGGGATGGCTACATGCTTGACCAAATTTCTCCTGGAATAAGGAAAGCTAAAGACACCTTCCAAGAGGCCACAACTCCTATTACCAACTTTTTCACTATGATTTACATTGATGACTTTGCAATTAGTTTAGGAGCTGATGAGGATGGCCTTCTTCACCTAGATAGTTTCTTTCACATAAACAAGGTTTGGGAGAAAAACTCAAAAAAGGAGTATAAAGGAGAACTTAGCATATTTGAAAATTCTTGGCAGAAATCTTGCACCATGCCCCCAAAAATAGATAGTTATGTTCCTTTTATGCAAGAACTGAATGAAAAAGGGTTGGTAGATGATCTTGGGGAATATAGGGTAATCAAATACCATGTCCATCTAGAGCCTTAGTTAGAATTTCTCATTCATTATACATATAATTGTTTGATTAAAATATATTGAGAGAAATCACAAAAAAATACAAAAAAGAAAAAGAAAAATGGAAAAGAGGGCAGATTTGAAAAGAGGTAAAGCCCCATACCAAAAAAATAGAATTAATAAAAGTGTGCAAGTCCAAATACCACTACTAATTCTTAACGGAGTCTTGTTTCAGTCATCTAGCCTAATCATGGCTGAAGCATGTTTTAAATTTATTTGGTGATAAGTTAGTGAAAGATAATGAGTCAAATTGTTCAAGCTTGACTTGTCAAAATATAGACTAGGTAGAAAGATACTGGTTCCACATGCCTAAAACAGAACCAAAGAGAAAAATAGGGATGAGTAACAAACAATGTAGCTTAGCCCTGGCTTTTCTAGTCTTGTTTGTACAAAATTAACATTTGTGTGTAGCTTGTTTTTATGCCACAAACCCATGATAAATCAAATTGTCTAATCTTGATTTAGCCATGTTTTCAATTTCATGTTTGTAGCCTAGTGAATAAATCATGTCAAATAGTCTAACCTTGATATTTGAATAGTATAGGTAGATAATCAAAGGAGTTCATCATCCTAATTTGAGCTCCCGAAAGACATAAGGTAGAAGTAGATAGTTTATTTTGCTTTCAAAAAAAAAAAAAAAAAAAAAGCGTCAAGATTGCTAGTCCAAATACACCTAAAGAAGAAAAAATGTCAGGCAAGTAGGTTGGGTAAGTAGAGGTGGATTTAAGCTAATCATGTCTTTCAGATTATTGAGATCATAAGCTTTGAGCAAGCATCAGCAAGAGAAAGAGGTAAAAATCTGCCCAATGGATGAGGGACTGGTCTTCATGAAGCCATAAATCTAAAGTTCTGGACACCTCCTGAAAAGGAGCTGCCCTCCCCAAGTGGAGCCACTGTTAGTCATCAATGATTTTTTCTTGCATAGACGACTAAATTTTTTCCTTAGATTTCTAGAAACAAAGTTCTTGAACATTGTGAGTTCTACAAATCTCACTGCCTTCACCATTCTTAAAGATAATTTTTCACTATTTCATCTTTCCATCATGTCTAACATTGCTTACCAGTCCCAGAAAAACCATTAGTGGCTTATGTCACTCCTCCTGTCTATATGCTTTCACCTTTGACCCAAATCCTCTGTCTTTTTTTGCCTAAAAAACCCCCACTGCTACGTAAACCCACCAAACAAACAACCTTGTTGTGTCTCCCAAATTACTCTAAAAACTGATAGTCTCAAACTATCTTTGTAGACTCTTTAGATAAATCAAGTACATTGGATTTCAGATCTTCAAATCATCAGTCTATCCTAAACTCTATCTTTCACTTGATAAGCCTATGTTCTAGGTCTCAATCCAAAAACCAAGTCCAAGAAGGCCTCCACTAGGTCACCTAGGGTTTCACAAAGTCATAGGATGGATTTGGTGCCCTACAAACTCTGTTCTTCCTATATGAAGAAAATAAATTCAAAGAAGTGGAAAAGTCACTTTGTCCTAGATTCACCAAAGAGATCATTCAAGGAAGGTTTTTAGCCTAAAGCATGAACCTTGCAAGGGGATAGCTGCCCTTTTCTCACATTTTTGCAAGAGGGTAAAAAGGCCATCAGATTAGTAATGAGGTAAGGTAAAAGATAAAATCATCATAAGAAGACCATTCATAGCAAGAAGAAATCAGCAAGCATATGTTTGATGGGAATTAAGGGTTTGTGACAGTTTTGACCAAACAAGGAATCAGTGCTAGGGTTATAAAGGCAAAGGCCTCCTCTACTCCTTCAAGTGCACATTGAAGGAATTTAGGAATTATTAGTGGGTTTTGTGAATTTTTTGAGAACTTATAAGAAAATACTATATAATTTTTCTAAGAAGCCCTGAAACCTAACAGTTTGGGAAATTTGAGAAAACTGGTCAAAGAATAGTAAGAAGCCTCCTTCATCACAGCAGATGGCTTTAAAGGGTTTCAAACTATCCATAAGTATTTGGCCTAGAGACACAAACTCCACCTCATCAAAAGGTTAATATCAGATAGCTAAAGGGATCTACGAAGGCAGACCCAAACACCAGTACTCCACTACACCAAAGGAGGGATGATGATGAAGGGTATCAGTAGAAGAGACAGTGATCAAAATAATAAATTGAGTAGGCACTTGCAAGAACAGAAGTGGCTAGCAAAAGCACAAAAATGGTTTAGACAGCTCACCTCCTTCACTAACATACATCATCTGCAAACCAGGAACAGACATGTAGTTGGTTTGAGGGCAATAAGGCCTCGAAACTATCTTCTTTATCAAGGTATATTCTGCAAAAGATAGGTGAGTCATAAAATGGCATTTCTATAGGATAGTCAAGATAAACTATCTACAGGAAAAATGATAAAGAAAAATAGGCCAAGTGTTTTTTCACAATGGTTGCCCACATAAAGACTAAAAAGAGGCTATTGATGTTTGTTACTAGGGCTTTCATCCTGGCAGATTGTTCAATATTTTAAAAAAGAAAAAAGAAAACAGAAGGTAAATCCCAGGAAGATTTGTCAAAGGATCACAACAATCTGTTGTTTGCAAGTGTCAAATTGTCATAAAGAGGTTTTCATTGTTCGAAATGATTTAAAGGCACTTGTTTAAAATTGATGAAGGTTTTATGAGCACAAGGGAGATTTCTAAGGGCTTCTAGAAAAGAACATAAAAATTTTATGCCAAAACTACCACCTACAGGGCTAAAATGCCACAAAGCATAGCGAGAAAAAAGTAAGGAAGATGAATCTTATAAAAATGGGTTTTGGGCATCAAAATCATCTTTCAAAATGGACTGTAAAGTCTCCGGGACCTCTTACACATCTCATTTCCATTTCAAAAAAGGGTGAAGAAGCCATTGAAAATGAATTTTAAGGGGTTTTGTGCAAATTTGTGGATATTTGAAGGTGTTGTGCACTGAGGCCGACACTACGCACCTGGTCCTTGGCACTGCACATAGAGGAGGCAGCGACAGTGTTATTTAACACTACATTATGCACCTGGGAAGTCACTACACACAGGCCTAGAACGGCCTGACTGTTGACAAAATTAACTCAACGCTGCACTTTGACAGGCCCGACTGGCCCTTCTCTGACTCAATGTTGTGCTTCGACTGACTCGACCCGACCCGAACCTGCAGTCGGGCAGGCGCTGCGCACAGACTAAATTTTCCATATTTTCTCCAAAAGGGCCAAAATCAATGTTTTTTTCCTCCACCTTTTCTGCAAACAGTCAAAAAGGGTTAGTAACTCCTTTTCCTCACTTACCAACTATTCTTTGCATAATCCAAAAAGGCACCATTGGGCCTAAAACAACCAAACCCTAAGCTACATAAAAACAAATTTTGACCTTGTAAAGGTAGGTTTGCAGTATTGATAGTTATCATTTTCTTAAAGGACACCCAATACAAGCTAAGCCCTCTCCTAGAAGCTCTGAAACTTTTCTAGACCTACTTCACTTTTCCCTCCATTGCTGAAGGTTTTGCCCTCACCATCCGTCATTCTGTTCTCCCTAAACTTAAAATTTCTCATCAAGAAGAGTGCTAGTTTTTGCATACAAAATCTCAAACCTCCATTCACCAGGATTTTATTTCCACCTCACACTCACTATCTTCCACTCATTCATATCCTTCCCCTTTGTTTTCTCCACAAAGAAACTTGCCTGTTTCCTTTTACTCCTAAAAAAGATTCAGTCAAGATGGTGATAGGGATAATGATGAGAAAGGAAATAGAAATAACAATAAATAACAAGAAAAGGATAGTGGGAATGTTGAAAAAATTAAGGCAACTACAGTTTTTGATGAAGAACAAGGAGACAGCATAAATGAAGGAAAAGAAAATAATGAGGTAAATTATGCGAGCAGTTGAGAAAAAACATAATCTAAAGGGAAAGGGCAACAGGGTTATGATAAATGAAGAAACAAATGAAGATCATGAGGAACTGGAAGGTCAAACACAAGAAATTGATGAGGCTATAACAAAATTTGAAAATAAAGGTAGGGGCCAAGACAAAGGCACAGTGAGGACAGTTAATAAGCAAGACAGCTTAGAAAATAGTCATGATAGTCATGATACAAATCAACTTCTAAATGTTCAAGAATCTCAAAGTGACAGTGCAGGAAATTTACCAAAGGGAGAACCCTAGTGAAGGATTGAGCCAAAGAGAAGCAAGTGAAGAAGGTGATGGTAAGTTTGAAGGCCTAAGTGAGAAGCTGGTAAAAGTGAGACAAAAGTTAGAAGTGTGAACACCAATGAAGGAGACAGTAGTGCCAGAAACAAAGAATTCATTGAAAATTAAAACACTCAAAGAAAGTAAAAGACCAAAAAACTTGGAGACATAACTCAAGATTTTTCATAGGCTTATCAAAACCCTTGAAGGACCTCTCCACCAAGTTTGAGGAAAATTCGACAACTTTTGGTTTTTTCCAAATTTTGACCCCTAGGAGCACAACACCCTAGGCGCTACTCACAAAATTGGTGCATCCTCAACTCTCAAATTTTTCATTTTTGGACTTCTCACATCACCAATAGTCTTCTCACCAATTTTCAGATCATTTGGAGCATTTTTACCCCCTCAAAAGGTCAAAAAAATGGTAAAATAACATAAAACATTTTACCTTTCTGCCTCATTTTCATACCAAGCACTGCGCACAGAGTAGTGTTGGGAGATTTTATTTTTGGATATGAAAATTAAATCCACTCAACACAGTGCAATCATTTATGGAAATTAGACTCACCAAGCTTTCCAACGGGCCATAACGGAGCCAAATCCGGTGTCAAGAAGGGGTCCCAAACTCATCTGCAAGAGACCCTATTTTCTGCTCAAGTGGCGCTACGCACAAAGGATGCCTAATATGTCTTGGACAAAAAGTCAACAAAACACACTCATTTATTCCAAATAGATATTTTGAGTTTTTTGAGGAAAATTAAGCTAGAATTAGGTGCAAATAGTTATTTTAGCATTTATTTCTTGGGATATTATGTGCCTTGGGCCTTGCATGGTCTCTTGGCCATAAATGATATTTATGACTATATTTGACATTTTCCTACCACATTTAGGGTTTTAGTCCTCATTTTCTCCATAAATAGAACATGAGGCCCCTATGTATTTTTTTGGCATTTGATGAGCTTGAAGAGCAATATACATGGTTTCGTGAGCTTGGAGAAGAAATTGGTTTTGTGAAGTGGATGAATGGCTTGCTTGCTTGGATGATGGAGAAGCTTGTTTGTAGGATTTCATAGCTTGGTGAATGGTGATGTTTTCCTAATTTTTCTATTGTTTCCTTTGTTATCATTATGTTTTATGTTTCTTAGCTACTATTAGACATAAAAGTATAGGTTGAGACATCTTCTTCGAGGCACCTCAATCCTCCTGTTTGTTATAGCCTTTATGTTTTCTCTTTTGGCCATCTTAAGGAATTATTGACTACTCCTTAGGTCCACCAATTTTTTTTTTGTTTCATGCATGGTTAGTTTGTTAGCTTACAAATAAGATTTATGTTATGCCTTTCTTATTTGAAGTTCTCAAAACCCTATCTTGAAGCCTTTCTGTGGAATATTGATTGATTAGGTTAAGTCAAAGAGGTGTCGTTCAATCTTGCCCTTTTTCCATGCTTGTAAACTTGTTTCAGAGTTCCCAATAGCTTGAAATATAATTTTTAGGAGTTACCTCTTCATAAATTAAGTTATTTGTTTAAATCTTGTATGTTTTCCCAAAATCTGGAGGTGAATTTCTAAAGTTATGAGTTCTAATGCTTCTATGTTTCACTGGAATGTTCATCTTATATGTTTATCAGTTTGAGTATTGTTCATAGAGATCAATGGTTTTCCCTACCTCATGATTTATGCTTAAAATTATATATGTGTAAGACCTCTTAGTCTTTTACCCAACTTAATTTTCATTACACCATCATACATCGCTTTAAGGATCTATTTACCTTGCTAAATCAGCCTTGCAATACACTCTGTTTCATCATTTAGACACTCTTGAATTTCACTTGACTCCATGGCCCAATGGATTTGACATCTTCTCATTCCTCTTATCACATTTGACCATTTTACCCAACCAAAACAATAAAAAACTCTACACCTAATAAATAGCCTAAAATCAAAACCCTAGAGCAAAAAGAACACACCCTTTGCACCCAATAGAGAGATCCCTCTCTGAGTCCAGGAAGGCTAAGTCCTCGGACTCCAAAGCTTGGTTCCATGTTACCCTATCATTTGGCTTGCCAATCTATCAAATCATGGGACCCTAAAGCATGTGTCATTATGAAGACCAGACCTAGTTAAATTTTTCCACACTCCCTCTTAACTAGGTAGGTATTCATAATGGTACTTGGACATTCTCAATATGAATAATTTCTCATAATAAGAGTTGGATTGGTAACCCATCTGTATAGAATCATATCAACAAGAATTGTCACATAGCAAGGCCTTTACTAACAACTCTATATCTCTACGATATTTGAGCACAATGCTGGCAACACCAATGATGTATAGACACCATCATCATTGTCTCTCGGAACATACCCCACTCGGGTTCTCAGGGTGTGTTCCACCAGGACTATTATTATCTTGGATTCCCATTCCTCAAAGAATATTTTTCCTCAATGTCTACTCTTATCTTGGATGCCCCAATACATCCACAAAGAGCATCGAATTCTAGATGTTTACCCAATCCTCCATTCTGTCTTCCCAAGCGAAGAGAAGAATTATGTGTCTAGTTCTCCCTCTTAATTAGGGAGAAAATATCTATTCTAATAAATTAATTTACTCATTCCTATGGAAGGAATGTACCTAAGCTCCCTCTTGGCTTAGTAATTTCCAAGTTTCTTCCAAGTAAGAAACTTTTTTCTAGACTCCCTCTTAATTAGGGATCTACAACAGCTCCTCAACTGGATATGATGGGATAAACAGTTTCTTGAATAAATTATCATCATGATGTTATGAATTTTTTTTTTTTATCTGGTAGTCTTCATGTTTGGGACTTCTACATAGGGCACCAACCATCCAGCACTTTCATTTATGAGTCAACCACGTCATTACCAGAAAGTGATCCATTAGTACATATATGGCCTTCCTTCATGCCATGATGCTTTATTCATGCCATGTTTACTTAAGGATATTTCATCCTACCACATGTGCATTGGTGGTGGTAGATATCCATATATCTTCCCTTGGCAATCATGCATAAACCCATCTAGATATAAAAAATAAAGAAATAAACATTAAAATCAACATTACCTTTGTGATGGTATTTCATCTTGTCATCGTCTAGTTTTCATCATCATCTTACATACATATCAAGACATATCCTAAAGATATATATGTCAAGGGTATCTTTCTTTTTCAAACTTCATTAGAGTCTTCATATCTTCCATTGAGATATTCTAGCCAAATTTTCTTGGTCTTTTGGATGTTAGATTTCATTTACCATGGTTGCATATTCCATGATCACTTCCTTCCCTTATTTTCACATTACATTTGCGTGAGCTTCCAATAAGAGTTCCTCAATTGTATTCAACCACCTGATACTTCATATGAGGACATATTATGTTGATTTCATCTAGTGAATGTGTGACCCAAGAATTCTTGCATTCCTTTGAGGGAGGAGATCCTTTCTTTTGATCATTCTCTAAATATAGAGCATTGATCCATGTTACCTGCAACCATATGATATGACTTCCACAATATCAAATGTAAGCATACATACCTCATTTTTCCTTTGTTTCATTCAGACTTCCTACAACAGCTTCCTTGATTGAAAGAGCTTCAATCCCTTGATCTCCTTCACTTTTATGTCATTATACCATCATCTCATGAATTCCACGAGATTGGAATTCTTAATGAAACGCTTACTTTTCCTCATGATCATTGAACCTTTCAATGAGGATTCCATCAGAGAATTTTGAGGATCTAAAGTATCCCCATCAACAGATGTTTCCTTTTGAAAGATATATGATGAAACTTGTACTATATGACCTTACCACTTGTGTTTTCAATGAGATTCCCAGGAGCTATATCCTTGACTTCCATAGATTCTAACATTATTTTATGCTTATCTATGATGATGTCTCGAGATCTTACTTTTAATTCGTTTATGATTCCTTGATGCATCCCATTTAGTGAATCGTGATAGCCATATCTTACAACACAAGACTTAAGAATTTGAGAAAAACTTAGGTGAGGAAGACTATCTCAATAATATAGATCTCTTACTTCCTCTTTCTTGGACTTCTTATTTTCAGCTTCCTCTACTTGTTTGGTGATATGGGATTCTTCTCTTCCTCTTTTTTTTTCCTTCTTGACCTTCGAACAATATCTTTTTTAGTGCCCATACTCCTACGCCCTCATTATATTTGGCATTTAGTCTAGATTCTTTAATCTTGTATAGTGACCATAAATCCTGGAATGGAGTAGCTTCTTTATTCCCTTAAATACTTGAAGTAAAGTTCCCCACTCCTCCGATAGTGCACTTAATACCACTGTAGTCATTTCACTATAAGACATTACTTATCCCAGATCTTGTAATTGATCTAGGATCTGGGATATCCCCATAAAGTATGAGGTTATTCCATCCTCCCTAGACAGCTTTAGCTTGTACAGTTCTTGCCTTAATGAGATGAATTCTCCAAAAATGCTTACAGAATACAACTCTATTAGTTTTTTATAAATTTATATTGAAGTCTAAAGATTAGATACATATGGGATGAGGGTATCTTTGATGGATTCAATGAGAATCATTTAAGCTTGAATTTCTTTTTTCATATATTTTGCAAGTTCCCTGATCATCTTCTTCTCTTGGTTTAGTGATAGATCCTTTGACATGATCCATGACATCATTTTCAATGAGATTTAAATATGTACTTTTCTTCCATGCAAGAAAATTTGAAGCACCAACCAATTTTTTTCTTTCCTTGCAAAAATACATTTTGGAAGATTTAGATAAGGTCATATACTTACTTGATAGGATGTTCATTTCTCCTTTTTCTTCCTTGATTTTGTTGATGATGTAGAGGATAGAAAAATTCCTTTTGATGAAGATAGTTTTCTTCAATAATTATCCTTTATCCCGCAAAGAGGGAGATCCCTTGGATCTTTTAATGATGATGGTGTCTTCAATGGAAGGGATATTGCTTGAGAGAGATCACCTTAGAGTCTTGTTGAAAATGCATCTAGATTCCTTTGGATGAATATACTTCAAAACACTTCAAATTTATCAAATTTATTTGTAGATCCTTTCTGTTATCGTCTAGTATTTAGTGATCAATATGTACTCTTTCAAATTTCTCTAATAATTATTCTAGGTCAAAATTTTACATTTCCAAGTCAGTTTTCAAATAAAATTTTGATTGTTGGGTGTGTCTAGGTCTTTAAAAACTACTCCCTCCAGTTATTCATGGTTATTTTCATTTCATGGGTCATGTCACCATGTTTTCACTTAGTTCAGTGTCTAGGTGTCTTTCATTTCACCTCCATAAAAATTCCAAAATCTATCATAAAAAAGGAAAAAAGAAGGGTCATTCCATCATACAAAGTCATCTTTAAAAGGGAGTTAGCTTAGGTAGGTAAATAAAAAAGAGACAATTTGTCTTCTTCAAAAGCTTGTTCCATTTTCAAAATATTCAAAAAGAAAAGTGTTCTTTAAAAAGGTTATGTTTTCACTAAATGACAAAAAAGGTGTTTTATTTGATGTTATAAAAGGGACAAAGTGATTTATTTCACTCATTTTATCTCCTCTTGCTCGATAAAGTGCATCTCTCACCTTAAAAATACCTTACCATTTCCAAATGTGGAAGAAAATAGGAGAAATTTGCGAAGAAATTCAATCTTCTATGCTTTTGGAGGCTCTACTACGTTTTCGAAGGAGCAACACAATGTTTCTAGGGCACCCTGATGCTTTTGGGTATTGGTGCTATGCTTCTGGGTAGTGCTACATTTATGAAAAAGAGTGATATGTTTTTGGATTTTGGCCTCTAAATCAACTGCCCAAGCTTCAAAACAACTATGTAGACCTCATTTGACCTCCAAAACTAGTAATTAGACACTTCTAAAGCTTTCTTCAACTCAATTCATGATTGTATAAGTGTTTTCTATGCTTAGGGTTTTTCTCTCCTATGCTCTAGGGTTTCTCCTTTCTTGATTTGTTTAAGACATTGGAGACCCTCTTTCCTACCATCTAAAATTTCATTTATCCTTTAAAAACCCTACCACAACACTCCCTATCACTCATTGTCCCCTTTACCCTTCTTTCATCAAAACCCTAAGTCCCCAGTACACTTCCACAACAAAATTGGAAAATTATTGTGTTTTCCTATTTTAATCCACTTCCCTATACCCATTTCAAGTAATTCCACCTGTATGCTCAAGCTAACACATAACCCTACTGCCTCAAATTTTTGTGGAATTTTCCTCAACCTTCTTATAACTAATCACAACCCTTAAACCTACCCTATCCATATCCCTTGTTTTCCCAAATTCACCATCCCTACCCAATCATTTCATCTAGGAGGGTTTGATTGTGTTCATAACTAATATGGAGACTGAAAATAAATTTCACAAGGGAGGTCAATGTTGGACTATATAAATCACTTCTTAAATGACTGAAAAACACACATTTAATTATCAATCCAGGGATTTCTATTTATTCCAATGACAATTGCATAGTCTGTGTCGATACACCAACCAGAAGTAGTTTCAAAGAAAAGAAATTGTTGCTAAAGTAAATGCTGGAAATAGATCACACATGTAGAAATAAAAGAATCTACAAGATTGAAATCACACTTCAATTGATCTGTCTAGCTTGCCACACAATAATTACTTAGCTGGTATCTCTATGATCACATGTGTAACAACATATAAAGTATTGAAATCGAAGCAGATATATTGTCAACTGAACAGTAGCAACAACACTCTAATGATATATAAACTAAAGTACAATTACATACACACAACTACTTTATCACTCCAATCCCTGCTAAGAAGGAGGGCCCTTCCTCCCTAGCAAGGCGCAGGTATAGAAGGAAATTTAACTGAAGCTAAATAGAATCATGCATGTAATAACATGATAATTTGTATTAATATGAACATAATTACAGAGCCAAAACAATGTTTTTCTCCGCTAACCGCTCGACCTCTATGGCCGAGAGCTATATAGTGGTTACATCAGAAAATCCAGGGATAGATTAGTCATGAGAATCTTACGATTCTCATGTTGATCGAAATAGAACTCATACAATCATAACCACTTCCTAATAAAGTTATAATTAGAAAATAAAATATTATAATCGGAACTGCCCTTAGGCTATTATCCCAAAAATATAATGCTAACAACTCCTACAACTATCATATTGGAAACACAGCTGTAGTGCAACCACTAGAGAATAGATCAGCAACAATATAGACAAGAGCAGTCAATGGTACAAATGTATCAACAATTTTCCAATGAGTCTGTAACAGCACAATGTAACAACAGTTTTCCGGCGGGCCCGTAACAGCAAGGTGTAACAGCATTGCTTTGCTATAACAACACTATCTGAACTACTCCTGTGAACTCCGTGTCCGGGATCTTTGGTGCTACAAATGACATCTGAAAGGACAAAAAAAATACCATCAACCTTCTCCAAACATTTGCCATCAATTAGTCATAAAAGAGTATAATTGATCATACTAACTGGTGAATTGGTAAAGTAACAAAAGCAAGGTGAAACATCACAAGTTAGGGTAAAAAGGTAGGAAAAAGGGGTAAATATATTCCCACTGGTTATAGTTATGAAGAAAAATAAGGAAGATAAGTGTAGGAAAAATGTACAAAACCAACACCCAACATCTCCCCCCAACTCAAATACTTGTGTGTCCTCATGAAAAATCATCTCTCATGGGAATATCTTTGGTGCAGGTCGATGAGATCATAAGCACCAACTATGTCCTCATTTGCACACCTCTATCTCTGATTGGCCATCAACTGTCGTACTCAGGATTCTGACTCATGCTTGCTCAATTCATAATCGGTCTGGTAATCCGCAATGGGCAATCGGATCAAAGGAAACTTGAACCTCAATCCCAACCACAAAGCACTAAGAGATTGTACAATCTGTGTGTAGGCTGGTACATGTGTAACAACCACCACAAAATTATGGAATGAGAATGAATCTCCCTTGAATGGCTCAGCACTGTTGGCTTCCTTGCATTTTAAACACCCTGTCAAAGCTCGGCTCTTCATCATTGCAAATTTATTGAGGCAGAAATCCACAATTCTTCTTATATAAGTGGCAGCTGGTTCTTTAATCCTATGGGTACTCAGCATTCTCCTGAATTCTTGTCTCAGCTCAGCAGCCTGTCCTGGTTCTGCCTTAAGCCACAATGTTGTATTCTCCTCATTAATATCCATAGATTTAATGGCCAGATGCCATTCAATCTGATTCCTCATGAAGGATACAAAAGCCCTTAATTGAAGATATCTCATATAAGAGAATATTTTCACAATCATCTACATACCCACATGTTCACAAATAATGTTGTGTAAAAATAATTCACATAGAAAAATTTGCTCATAAAAATCTAAGGCATGGAAAACATCTAGAAATGTACGAGTGGAGGAACATAAATAAGGCCTATCCTCCATAATGGCTTTCAATTGAAACAAGAAGTAACGTTCTCACAGAAAAATAGAATAGGATGGAGAAGGTTGCCTACAACCCAGCAAGTTGAGGGCGAGGTCATGAAGTCTCTGCTTATCTACGATGAGGTCTCGAATCTGCTCCTGTAACAACAGTAGATGTTCTTCTTGTTTCTTCAGAGCTTCTTTCTTCTTGTAATCCTCCCACCTTTTCTTCAACTCTACTTCCATCCATCTTTCATGTAAAGTGTCTATTTCTCTCTGATGTTCCTTTAGCGAGATCATCCCAGCCTGAAGGGAGATTACTTCTTGTTTCCATTTTGTAACTCAGAAATTAATATGAGTTTCTCAGAGTTATATCTTGAGATGGGACTCGGCGTTCTCATAAATTAAATACCTTCATCAACAATACGTGCACCAGCCTCTACTTCATGGGGTTGTTCCACCTCTGTTATTGGTTCTTGTGTAACAACAACCTCTTCGGTGGGTTCTTGTGTGTCAGCCCCTTTGTTTTTACCTAGAGTCACCTCTGTGTCCATTTTTATTTCTTCTACAATAGGAGTGGCCTCCATAGGTCTTTTTGGGTCGGCTTCTAGGTCAATTATTATAGGAGGATCTGCTTTAACTACCTGTTCTTCTATAACAGCAGTATAATTAGCGGTTTCTTGTGTAACATCATCCTGTTGTTTTGTTTCTACTTCCATTGGGTTGACATTTTCTCTACGGGAATTATATCCTGCTTCTGTTAAGTTTTGAAAACATTTCATGCATTCTGACACTGGAATTTCCCTCCCCTCAGATAATTTCTGCTTCAATTCCTTGTTTTCCTTTCTTAATTTTTCAATTTCTAAACACAAGGCATTGGTTTCATCCTTACCTGATGAGGAAGGTTGCCTTTCTTCTTCTAAAAATTATTCTTCCATCTGCTTCTTGGTTGTAGGAAAGGGTTCTATAGGTATGTTGACCTTCACTCTTTGTTTCGGTCTTCTGTCCCCAATTGGTTCATCAATAGGCTTCTTCCCAATCCTAACTCTAGTAGGCCGAGTCGGCGTTTCCTCCTCTGCCTGACTTCCTCCTGAAATCGTGGTTTGTTTCCCTTGGCTTGTCCTTGGTATATTTCTCTTGAATTCTTCCCAATTTTTTCCTTGTTGCCCTAGGGCATCCAAAACAATTAGCTTAATGAGTTTGTGCTTAGTTGCGCATGCCTCCATGTGTGCTGCTATTTTTACTGCTACCACCATGTGCTTGGTGTTTCCTAGCAAATAGAATGGAAGATTGATTCTTTTTTGGTGAAGGTGGTTAAGCAGAGGAAAGTGATAGTTGAACACTATCGTGGATCTCCCTTCGCAAGTGATATATTTGATCAAGCCCAGGGCAACATCTTCCCAAGAATGAGAAGTGACAACCTATCAAATCCTCTTCCTTTCTTCTCTATTTTCTCTTCCCCTATCAGGAAATCCTCTTTCAAGGAGGGGTCATTTATTTTTCTATTAAACCACCTTCGACCTTATACTAGTAATGAAGTTACCCAGGCAATTACCTCTTCAGTCACCTCCACTTGCATGCATCTTACTTGGGTTTGATTTTTGTTCAAGTTTTGAGAAAATTCAATTTCCACTGCCTCGTCTGAGCCTTCAATCTTCTGGAAAAACTCAATCCATCCAGAATCTATGAATATATGGTAAGCTTCTGGGAAATTTTGCAGAGAATCCATAGATTCTGGCTCATTCTTGATTGCTACTCCACCCATCTCTGCTGTTTGTTTCTAAATTTTCTTCTTAATGTTCGGTAACACTGTAATATCACTGAGTTTCTAAGTTCACTTCTTTGCTGTTTAGTCCTGTTGTAACATCATTGTGTCTCTGAACTGGCTGGTGCTCGGCACCTATTCTTATCCCAATCGATGAGTTTACAATGAGAATGCAAGGTTTCAGAAGGAGGTTTATGAAAGGTGACGGCTTTCACGGATTTACCAAATAGTACCCTACACTAATATTCATAAATGTCTTATTATGGAAAGTGATGGGATTTCGTACATACGCTATTTTCCAATTGGATTTGATCATCATTAGAAATTTTCTTATTTATTAGGTTCATGTGAATTTAATAGATATTTATGATTACAACCTTTTTGCAATGATTTCAAGTCATATCCCCTCCTCCACTTTAATGGTGACGGTTTCCCATGACCATCACAGGAGCGTCATTACTTTGCCAATTAATCACCAAATCATCAATGACAATCATTTACCTTTTTGATGACATACCTGAGGTGACGTGGAGGAAGAATTGAATTGACGGCATCCTGCTTGTAGCACTTGTGTTGTTGTGTTTAGCCGACATAGTTATTGTTTTTTATGGAATGACCTACAAAGAATAGCATTCATGGCTGTCGGCTGTTACATGTGTAATAGCCAAGAAAAATTTTAAATTATTCTAAAAAAAACATAATAATAAGGAGAAATTTGTACAAAAAAGGAAATTACATGAATACCATCATCCTATGACATAGATCAAGAAGGGAAGATGATATTACTGGGAGAAAAACATGGGTGTAACAGCCACCACAAGAGTGGTTTTCAACTGTTACTAGATGTCTGACTGCGACCCAGAAAGGGGTTTTCACATAAGATTTATTTTTACTTTACTTTTATTTTGTTATTTTATTTTTCTTTTTAATTTTATTTTTATTTTTTATTTTTTATTTTTTTTTAAACAGGTGTAATAGCTGCCACAAAGGTGGTTTTCAGCTGCTGCACTTTATTGGAATTTCAACTTTTAAGGCTGCAAAGGAGAATGTTCCCTTGCTGTTGTAACATGAAGATCAGAGTCCACGACAATGTTGAAAAATGATTCCTTCGAAGTGGGTTGACGATATAACCTTAGAAGGCGACCATTAACCAGTAACGACATCTTAGCACTATCAATGGTGACTAATTGTATAGTCCCATTTTCAAAGACCCTATCCACTTCGTAAGGACCTAGCCATCTAGTGCAGAGCTTACCTTTGAAACCTTTGAACCTTGAATCATACAAAAGAGCCCCATATCCTTTTTGGAAATTTTTCTTCTTGATAAACCCATCATGCCATCTAGCTCTTTGCTGCTGGATTATTTCTGTCTGTTGAATGGAAGCTGGATGTTTCTCTTCCAACTCATTAAGCTAGTTCAATCTTTGAGTCTATGTTGTACTCAAGTCTAGATCAACCTACAATGTTGTTCTTAATGTCTTTATTTCAAATTCTATGGGGAATAAGGGATTCTTACCATAAACCAGTTCATATGGTGATAATCTTGTAGTATTCCTCCATGTTGTCCTGTAAGCCCACAGTGCCTCTGGAATTTTATCAGCTCAGTTTCTTCGGTGGCTGGCTACTGTCTTTGTCAATATTCCCTCAATGACTTTATTGGTGCTTTCTACTTGACCATTTTCTTGTGAATAATAGGGTGTGGTGATTCTATGATGGATTCCATACTTTTCAACCAACTTCTTGATCAAATGAGATGTGAACTGAGGACCCACATCTGTCACTATCTCTCTGGGTATCCTGAAGCGAACAAAAATGTCTTGAAACAGGAAGTCTAAAACAATTTGCTTTGTCGCTCTAGTTAGTGCCCTTGCTTCTGTTAGCCCCCTATGAATTTTTTGACAAGAAAACAGGGGGCTAAAATGTTTTTGAGCCTTCAAGGAATGCATTTCCCTCTAAAAAAACATCATCCTTGAAGCCTCCTTATGCCCTTATCCTTTGATAAATCCCTACTGTTGTTTCCAGTTATAAAGCCTCTCTGAATGTGAAGAAATGCCCCAAAGGTCTTCTCCTTTTCCCCCTTATATCATCCCTTTCAAACCTCTGCTTCATCCCCTTTTACTCCTCTATTTTTTCCCCATTAACCCTCTAAACCATCTCAATTTCCCTTTTAAACCCTTCAAATACTTTTTGTTTGGTTTAATAAACCCTTTTCCTCTCTATCGTTACCCTTCTTTGGCCTTAAAATGCATTAAAATGGGCCAAAAACCCACTTTCTACCTTATATTAAGGCCTAGCCCCTTTCGGCCTAGCCCCGAAAACCACTTCCCCACGTGACTTGCGCCCAAAACCAAGCGCTAATGGTCTGGGTGCTAATCGCAATCGCAACTTACGGAGAAGCACTTTTCTTTGTTATACGAAAAACTCCGATGCGATTGGGTTTTGGTCTTTGAGACCTCCGCCGTGACCTCCACTGTTGATCTATCACTTGGATCCGACGGCCGGGCGCTAATCACACTCCTGCTCTGATCGCAATCAGAACTTTGTTGTGCCACTCCTCCTTTCCTTCCGATTGTGATACCCCGATCCAATCTGAGCCGCCATCCCTCTAGATCCAACAGTTCAAATTTATCCCGCTCCCCTCCCGTCGCTCAATTATTTCCTCCACCGATGATAATCCTAGCCATTGATTCCCCTGTTGATCTGACGGCCCTCGCTCTCCCGCTCCAATTGCAATCGCATTTTCCAATCGCTGCGACCTTTCGCCCTTTGCGATTGCGTTTTCCCTGATCCAATCTCGACCGTCCGATTAGTCCAAGATCCAACGGCTCGGTGCTAATCAAATCATCGCCCTGTCGCCCCTATCCATCTCCCTCTGATTGAATGTGGGCCGTTGATCTGGTCCCTGGATCCAACGGCCAGTGCTCAATCGCGCCATCGCAATCGCAACGTTTAAAAGTGATAACCCCTGTGCCCCCGATTGCGATCTGCCGATTCGATCTTAGTCGTCCATTTCTTTAGATCCGACGGTTGGGATCTAATCGCACCCCCCATCAATTTTCTTCATCGGAACCCTTATTAAATTCAACTTTAAATCTCCGCCATCGATCTCTTCCTGAGATCCGACGGTCCTAAATGAATCGCCCTCCACCCACTCCGAGTCCCACATCCAAAGGCTTCGTTTCATTATTTTTCCGTGTTTTCCTTTGTAATTCGCCCAAGCATTGATCTTTGGGGTTTACACTAATGATCATTTCTTCTGCCACTCTTCATTATTTCCACTATTCTCCACTGCTTCGCCACCTTTCCTCCGGCCTCCACAGCAAATTTTCTGCCACCGTCCCTGGATTTTATAATTGATTTAATTTATTCTGCAGAGATCACAGAGAGGCCATTTTCAGCATCATGCAACGTATCAGCAGTAGGGATTAAAAGGGGTTAATGATTATCATTGATGTAATTAATGCTTGATCCCGCATTCAAAGCAAGAAGCGCAGTTCGAAGACCAAGGAGCACAGCGATGAGTCATATCTGTGTATGCATCAACAGAGCACCGTTTCTCCAAAAGGACACCTTCCTACATCAGTCTCCATGCCTCATCAAGCCCAGAAACAGTTAATTACACTGACAGAAGCTTCTTAAAGACTGTCAGGACCTCAATTATGGAAGCATGGAGACCTGAAGACCTTTCAGTCGCCTTACTTGCTTCAGAAGATAGAACAGAGGGCTTTACAACCAGAAGGACTTCACGGAACATCAGAGGTCAATCTTGGCCTAACAGAGCCTCCCAGTCCATACCAAAAGTACTTACAACAATGCAGATTTCCATTAAGCAGAGTGGGCTCGAACTCTTCCACCACTCTATCTTAATGAGATCCATTTAATGAATATCACCTACCATTGTTATTCTCTTCTCCTATAAGAATTCCCGAGAACATATTGTAAAGGTTGTTGTTCAGTTGTTGTTGATTGCTGTTAGAGGGATCCATTTTGACTGTTAGAACAGTCTTGGGAGGGAGTAACAGAGTAGTTTGTATGTAGTAGGCTGGGAGGAGAAAGTCTGGACTGTATTAGCCATTGAGCTCGGTGTATGTGACTGTTTTTGCATCAATTAATCAAGAAAATTTCACAGGATCCTGGTCTATTACTATTGATGATGTTTTCTCTAACATTGTTATTACATTTTTCATGTTGTTCATTGGTCTTCTGGCTTGCATCAGAAATATGGCATAGGATTTACCCTTGTTAGGTACCCTATGTCTCTACTCTCCTTGCCTTCAATGTTTTCTACTGTATGTGTTATCTAAGAGTAAATTCAGCTAATTTAACCAGTGTAGCGGTTCCGTAGGCTACTAGCTGATGTATGAATTCGGGGTTTTCTTCTTGGATGTCCTTGATGGTGTCAAAGCATTGAAGGTTCAAATTCCTTCTCTGATCTATAGACCCTGGCTCTATTAAACTTATCTCTATTTTCCCTTGAAGCATGCTAAATCTGACCTGGAGTTAAATGACCTCTGGTCCAATCTATAAGCTGCCCCTTTGTCTCTCCTTGAGAGCTATCTTTTGAGTATGTCCAAGCACGTCTAGATTTAAATGAACTCTGACCTGATCTATAGACAGAAATTGGGTTTTTTTCCTTCTTTCACCTTCAATCCTTAATGCTCCATTCCACCATCTATCTAAAAAGATCCTTTAGTGTAGATGACTTTCCCTCTGAATGCTTTGGCTAGTTGTGCAAGTAATCCCCTTTGATGACTCCATAACCCAATGGATGGCACATTCTTAACCTATCCTCTTTTGCTGAAACATCCTACTGCTCTACTCCTTTCCTTCCATTTCTTTCTCAGTTTATGATCTCATGACTCAACCCAGCAACCAACCAACCAAATCATTTTAATCCCCCTTTTTGCTTCATACCTAGCCTAATATCTCATTTTGAGCTTTCAAAGATATATCATTCTTTGTATTTATGGAGAGATCCCTCTTCGGGTCCAGGAGGGCTAGATCCTAGGGCCCCAAAGTGGTTATGATGTTGTCTCATCTTTTGGTCTTGCCAATCTGGCCAAAACATGGGAACCCCAACATAATGGAAAATCCACTGGGGAGGACTCTGAACTGGTTGAGAAGAAGCAGTAGCCTTCTTTGCATAAATATGGATCCAGACATGGACAGGGATACAAAGTATGATTCTTTGTATGATCAATTAAATGAATTAACAGAAACGTTTGGTAAAGTGCTGGAAATGTACATGGCTAATCTGAATGAAAATGATGATTATTTGGAACATTCCATGCCTCTTCCAGAACAAGAACAAACTCAAGACCGAGAAGATGAGCAAGACATGTACGATGCTCAAGAATCTGTGGAAGATGAAGAGGAAAGTGATCAGGAACTGCCTGATTGCTTACCTATGTCTTGTATGATGCTGACTAGAGAAAATCAGGACCTAATAGCAAAGGCTAATAGGGAATTTTGCTTCAAAGAAACAACGGACCGCATAAAAGAGGCAGAATATGATGTGGAAGAAGAGGCTCAAGAAAACATCCAGCCTCCAAATCAGCTAATACAAGAGAAAGAGGACTTTTGTTCTTATGTCCATGATGAGAGGGAAACCCCTCTTTTGACAGAAGAAGAGATTGATCAGATAGTAAACCAGAAGTCCACCTCAGAAATATTTTATATAACACATGCTCCTTCTCAGTCATCTCCTGAGTTTGATTGTATAGTTCCAGAAAGTTCCTCTGTGGATAAGGACGAAGAAAGACCTGCTGAGAATCCGACAGGTTTGATTGGTGACATTGCTTACGATTATGAATTTCTTAGTTATGATCTATTTGATGATGATTGTTTCCAAAGAGAAGCTGAGCTTGCAGAACCATCATTAGTAGACCCATGGGAAGAAATCCAGGGCCAACATCTCCATAGAAGTAGTGAACCCAGTCAGCCTATCTATGACACTGATGGGGAAAGTTATGAAAGCATCAGTGATGAGTGACATGAGAACGGAGGACAACAATTTTTATTTTTATAGGATGAGGAGGAAAGAAAAGAAGAGATTCTTGAGAAAGATGAAAATAACGAGCCTTCTCTTGAAAAAGAGGAAGTAATGGAACAAGCCCCTGCTCAAGAATACATAGATCTTTTCACGGAAATCAGCACATCAGAGCCAAATATATCAGAGCTCCGAGAGGACTCAGCTGCTATATACGATGAGTCCTCCAGTTCAGAAGACGAAGGAGACACTCTTTCTCAAGAGAGTTTTCTTCTCAATCCAGTGGAAGAAGAAGAGATCCTGGTTAAGGCCTGCCTGCCAGATATTCATAGCCAAGTATATTTTTGTGATCCTTATGCTCATTTCCTGCACACTTTTGAAGAAGGATCAAAGGTTTTGTTGAGCAGCATGTTGCAGACAGCAAGAAATTTTTTTGTAGTTGTTGTTGTGGAACAAAAAGAGTGGGAGCTGCCCTGCCTACCCAGCCTGCTCAAGGAGTTGAGCAAGAGAGACCAGTCATGGGATCATTTGATGGACTGGTTGCATTGGAGGACAATGTTTGTAAGCTAGCCTGTGAATATTCTAGTTAGAGTAGGATAGGTAGGAAAATATCAATAAAGCTCAGTCTGTGAGCATGTAGTTAGTTGTTTAAATTTATGCAAAGTCCAGCAAGCCAGACAGTCTAATCCTAGCTTGACTATTTTCAATTTCTGTCTTAGAATGTAGAGAAGAAATATGATAGACAATCTAATCCTAGTAGATAGTAGTTTAGGTAGAGAAAATATGAGGCCAACGGTCTAATCTGGTCTCATGGAGTAATAAGGGTAGAAGTAGAATAGGTTTATTTTCCTGCTTGTAAAAAATTGATGATGTAAAGGGTCTGCAAGTCCAAATGCACCCAGAAGAAAATGTTAGGACTATAGTCTGGGTAGGTAGCTATTTGGGAGAATGTTTACTGCTGATATGATGTCTTCATGATTTGTGGTAGCTGATCCAAGAAAGATAATGGATGGGTCAAGTACCATGCATCTGGCCTACACCAAAGATCACTATCTGAATTCTTGACTCCTTCAAAGAAGAAGCCATCCCCATGTGGAGCCACTGTTAGCCACCTATGAATTTTTTGACAAGAAAATAGGGGGCTAAAATGTTTTTGAGCCTTCAAGGAATGCATTTCCCTCTGAAAACACATCATCCTTGAAGCCTCCTTATGCCCTTGTCCTTTGATAGATCCCCACTGTTGTTTCTAGTTATAAAGCCTCTCTGATTGTGAAGAAATGCCCCAAAGGTCTTCTCCTTTTTCCCCTTATATCATCCCTTTTAAACCTCTGCTTCATCCCCTTTTAATCCTCTCTTTTTTCCCCATTAACCCTCTAAACCATCTCAAGTTCCCTTTTAAACCCTTCAAATACTCTTTGTTTGGTTTAATAAACCCTTTTCCTCTCTATTGTTACCCTTCTTTGGCCATAAAATGCATTAAAATGGGCCAAAAACCCACTTTATACCTTATATTAAGGCCTAGCCCCTTTCGGCCTAGCCCCGCAAACCACTTCCCCACATGACCCATGCCCAGAACCAAGCGCTAATGGTCTGGACGCTAATCGCAATCACAACTTACGGAGAAGCGCTTTTCTTTGTTATACGAAAAAATCCGATGCGATTGGGTTTTGGTCTTTGAGACCTTCGCCATGACCTCCACCATTGATCTATCACTTGGATCCGACGGCCAGGCGCTAATCACACTCTCGCTCCGATCGCAATCAGAAATTTGCTGTTCCACTCCTCCTTTCCTTCCGATTGTGATACCCTGATCCAATCTGAGCCACCCATCCCTCTAGATCCAACGGTTCAGATTTATCCCGCTCCCCTCCCGTCGCTCCATTCTTTCCTCCACCGATGATAATCCTAGCCGTTGATTCCCCTATTGATCCAACGGCCCTCACTCTCCCACTCAAATCGCAATCAAATTTTCCAATCGCTGCCACCTTACGCCCTTTGCGATTGCATTTTCCCCGATCCAATCTCGACCGTCCGATTAGTCCAAGATCCAACGGCTCGGCGCTAGTCGCATCATCGCCCCGTCACCCCTCTCCATCTCCCTCCGATTGAATGTGGGCTATTGATCTAATCCCCAGATCCAATGGCCAGTGCTCAATCGCACCATCGCAATCGCAACATTTAAAAGTGTCAACCCCTGTGCCCCCGATTGAGATCCGCCTATTCGATCTTAGCCGTCCATTTCTTCAGATCCGGCGGTTGGGATCTAATCGCGCCCCCCATCAATTTTCTTCATCGGAGCCCTTATTAACTTCAACTTTCAATCTTCGTCGTCGATCTCTTCCTGAGATCCGACGGTCCTAAATGAATCACCCTCCACCCACGCCGGGTCCCACATCCAAAGGCTCTGTTTCATTGTTTTTCCATGTTTTCCTTTGTAATTCGCCCAAGCATTGATATTTGGGCTTTACACTAATGATCATTTTGTCTGCCACTCTTCATTATTTCCACTGTTCTCCACTACTCCACCACCTTTCATCCGGCCTCCACAACAAATTTTCTACCACCGTCCCCAGATTTTATAATTGATTTAATTTATTGTGCAGAGATCACAGAGAGGCCATTTTCAGCATTAGCCAGCGTATCAGTAGCAGGGATTAAAAGGGGTTAATGATTATTATTGATGTAATTAATGCTTTATCCCACATTCAAAGGAATAAGAACAGTTCGAAGGAAAAGGAGCACAACGATGAGTCATATCTGTGTATGCATCAACAGAGCACCATTTCTCCAAAAGGACACCTTCCTACATCAGTCTCCATGCCTCCTCAAGCCCATAAATAGTTAATTACACTGATAGAAGCTTCTTAAAGACTGTCAGGACCGCAGTTATGGAAGCATGGAGACCTGAAGACCTTTCAGTCGCCTTACTTGCTTCAAAAGACGGAACAAAGGGTCTTACAACCAGAAGGACTTCACGGAACATCAGAGGTCAATCTTGGCCTGACAGAGCCTCCTAGTCCATACCAAAAGTACTTACAGCGATGCAGATTTCCATTAAGCAGAGTGGGATCAAACTCTTCCTCCACTCTGTCTTAATGAGATCCATTTAATGAATATCACCTACCATTGTTATTCTCTTCTCCTATAAGAATTCCCGAGAACATATTGTAAAGGTTGTTGTTTAGTTGTTGTCGATTGCTGTTAGAGGGATCCATTTTGACTGTTAGAACAGTCTTGGGAGGGAGTAACAGAGTAGTTTGTATGTAGTAGGCTGGGAGGAGAAAGTCTGGACTATATTAGCCATTGAGCTCGGTGCATGTGACTGGTTTTGCATCAATTAATCAAGAAAATTTCACAGGATCCTGGTATATTACTATTGGTGATGTTTTCTCTAACACTGTTATTACATTTTTCATGTTGTTCATTGGTCTTCTGGCTTGCATCAAAAATATGGCATAGGATTTACCCTTGTTAGGTACCCTATTTCTCTGCTCTCCTTGCCTTCAATGTTTTCTGTTGTATGTGTTATCTAAGAGTAAATTCAACTAATTTAACCAGTGTAGCAGTTCCATAGGCTGCTAGCTGATGTATGAATTCGGGGTTTGCTGCTTGGATTTCCTTGCTAGTGTCAAAGCATTGAAGGTTCAAAGTCCTTCTCTGATCTATAGACCCTGGCTCTGTTAAACTTATCTCTATTTTCCCTTGGAGCATGCTAAAGCTGACCTGGAGTTAAATGACCTCTGGTCCGATCTATAAGCTGCCCCTTTGTCTCTCCTTGAGAGCAGCCTTTTGAGTATGTCCAAGCAGGTCTGGAGTTAAATGACCTCTGACCTGATCTATAGACAGAAATTGTGTTGTTTTCCTTCTTTCACCTTCAATCCTTAATGTTCCATTCCACCATCTATCTAAAAATATCCTTTAGTTTAGATGACTTTCCCTCTGAAAGCCTTGGCTAGTTGTGCAAGTAATCCCCTTTCATGACTCCATACCCCAATGGATGGCACATTCTTAACCTATCCTCTTTTGCTGAAACATCCTGATGCTCAGCTCCTTTCCTTCCATTTATTTCTCAGTTTATGATCTCATGACTCAACCCAACAACCAACCAACCAAATCATTTTAAGCCCCCTTTGCGCTTCATACCTAGCCTAATATCTCATTTTGAGCTTTCAAAGATATATCATTCTTTGTATTTATGGAGAGATCCCTCTCCGGGTCTAGGAGGGCTAGATCCTAGGGCCCAAAAGTGGTTATGATGTTGTCTCATCTTTCGGTCTTTCCAATCTGGCCAAAACATGGGAACCCCAACAACTTCGACCCATTTTGTGACATAATTAGTGCAAACCAATATGTATGCTTTTTGATGTGATGAAGGATTAATTGGCCCCACAAAGTCTAGGGCCCATTTCTTGAATGGTTCTATTACTATCTAAGGTTTTAACGACATCTCATCTGATTTTAGAGACTGGCCCATTCTTTGGAAATTATCACATCCTTTCACAAACTTCTTAGCATCCTGGAATATGGTTGGCTAGTAGTACCCCGTTGAGAATACTTTATGTCTTGTCCTCTTGTCAGCGAAGTGTCCTCCACAAGGTTCCTCATGACAAGCCTTTAGGATCTCAAATACCTCATCTTCTCTAACACATCGTGTTGGCTTGAGGGGTCCTGACCCAAGTTCGGTGTGCAAGGTTTTCCAACAAACCCCTATACTACTGGCCCTTTCGGAAGTGACCTACTTGCACAGGCCAAAGTCTCACCCGAATTCGTATGGGTGGGTGCTGGAACTAGGTTTCCACACCCTGAGAAAGCTTAGGTAAGGCAAGCAGAGCTACGCTAGGCCCTGCAATTCCCAGATAAATTGTTCTGTGTAGGGTCAATTAGGTCTCTATTCGCATCCACATGCGCTAGATCTATAATTATATGCTTTTATGACAGTAGCACAGCATTACATAAATAGAACAGAATAGATCTAGATACAGAAACACACTTACACAGATCTTCGCAGCTTAAAGACAGAAAATGCGCAATGCAGTAATTACCAACAATTCACATAAAGCATACTCACAGATTCAGTTCTCTATCAACCTTTCTTATTCATTCATTCATCAATTCTTCCTTACAATTCCCTTCCCAACTTGCGCACACAGCAGAAGGGTCTGCAACAGCTGGACTTGGATCTTCGGCACACAGCCAACAGGAGTCCCTGCCCCAGAAACCCAAATAGATAGCTTAAACCACAATTCACATCAATAGCTCCTCATTCTTTTCTACCTTACAATACAAAATGTTCCTCTATTTATAATAATCTATCCTAGACTTTCCTATGGTCCGCAAACCGTGGTTTTTGGACCTGTGGTTTACCCTTTTACGCATTAAAATTCTTTTCAAGATTTGACCCGCCCCAAAACCCCTGCGCTAGACTAAATTTAATTAAAATTATTCAAAATGGACCAGTTTCACGGCTTCTAGAAGACCCTGTTCGAATAGTCCCCCAACACAATCTTGTGACTCGTCCCGAGTCACTGCGGTGGTGCAGCCTCAATTTGTGCACGCAGGGTATCAAGAGCATGGGAGAGCAGAGGGAGCACTTACTGACTTTGGAAAGCAGCTTGTTGTGCGATGTTGACAAGTTTCAGGGATGCAGGGCCATCTGGAGCTGCGGTAACCTGTTCTAACATCCGGTGAAGGCGCACAACGGCGGTATGAGCATCCTGGGAGATCTGGAGGGCGGTGTCGCCCCATGGTTTCAACCGTTTCCTGACAGCATGCTTGGCGTGGTGAAGATTTGCAATTGTGTCCATGGCGGCCAGATGATGCGTAGAAACACTGGAGGCCAAGGGGGCTTTGAGCTGATCGAGAGAAGCTTCTGCTTGCCATAATTCATCCTGTATACGTTGAAGCATAGGATGGTACTGGACCATTGTCCAGAGCTGCGTAGCTGCTTTGACCAATTTCATGCCCCGCGTAAGCTGCTCCTGAATAATATTTGTTGCTTCTGTGACAAATTCAATCCAATGTGCCCGAACTTCTGGAGGTATTTCACACTACTGTTGTGCAGTCTGGTCACGGTGGTGAACCTCTTGCAACACCATGGTGTATATTCCTTGTAGCGCTTCGCGGGATAGCTGCGCCAAATCAATTTGGATGTCTGCAGTGGTTGGAGAATGATTTTTAACTAGGGAAGTGCACGGGAGCGAACAAATATGGCTTCTTCTGGTCGGTAATCTGGGACTGCGAAGAAGTCGCAGGATATCCCTATATCTCAGCGTTCCTTCCTGGAACAAGACTAGTTGTGACCTGATTGCGACACTGTTGGTGGGGGACTGCGATACTAACATACCCTCCTCTGGTATATCATCTGAGGCCATCCGGCTAGGTCTCGCGGTCGTCCCTGGGGTGCGAAGGTCAGGTACTCCTATTGTGCAGCTAGGGTGCCTTTTCTTGCATGGTTCACAGGAATTTCCTTCTGCAGGAGGCCAACGCCCAATCATTTGATCAAAATTGACATTCCCAGGCCCTCTCAATATGATGTCTGTGGGTGTTGAACGGATAGGGACCAAACTATCCGGCGGGTTAGGTACCGCCATAGCAATAAAAGGAAGGCCATCCCAGAAAATTTCAATGATCCCAGTAAGCTAGTAGGCAGATAACAGGGGCATGGTGTAGAGACAATATGTAGCCTGTTATGAAGTTATCATATTGACTGCACATTATCTGGAGCTATTTAATGTTGGAGTACCCCATACGTGAAACTTACCATCGATCATTCAGATCAAACTTACCATAAATTGTTGCATTGATGGTCTACTGCCCCTTTTGCGTAACTGTAAGGTTCATTTCTTATTAATGTGGGGCGGGCTCATGGTCATTATTTATACCTGAGGATTCTCCTAGGGATCGTCAGAACTCGGATGATGCCTGCATGTTGTTCACATACCCCAAATTAAGGTCGATGCCAGGTGTTTCATAACACGGTTCAGGTACCAGTTCAGCAATTTGGCCACCAAACTTCTCGATCGATGCACTTCTCCCTTGGTCGGGATGTCTTGGTACGGTAGGGTTGCGTTAAGCGTCTGTGTGCCATCTGTCACTAAAGTGTTCGTAACTTCTCCCAATTGCGCGTAGGTTGGTGCAGTTCCATAGTCGAATACAAGCCTAGGTCATTGGTAATCTGTTCGGGCGGGGTACTATCGCACCCTTTAATTTCACATGTTAGCAAGTATCCACATGGGTCTACTGACCTTCGGGCCCGTCTGTCAGCTGGGGTCCCTAAGCACACAATCATCCTACTTCGGCATTTCTCCCAAGTGAGGAATACTGGCCCCTACGTACCCCACCAATGCGCAGGTGCTCCGCACAGGGTTAGCGGCAGTGCCCTTAGCTTGCATTCCTTGGGAATTTTCGCTTCAACCAAATTCATAGTATTACCTGCGCTATCATGGTAGGGTAGGTCTCTTACCTTGGTAGAGATGCGGTGGAAATTCTTGGTGGTCTGAAGACATCATAGCATCGAAACCTTGTGTAACTATCCTTGCCAGTTTTCCAGTTCCTCATCAGAGTCAGAGAAACATTCACTATCATTTTCCCAGCAGAGTACTCCTTCGGCCGTGGGGTTATTCTGATCTTTGTCCTGTGTGGTCAATTTGTAAATGTGATCTATTTCCTCATCCTTGTAGGTTGGCTCTGTATACCGCACACCTTCTGATGGATCTAGTGGTACTATTACGCGCGTACCATTATTCTCAAATACCATGTTGTGCTTTTTGAGATTGATGACCACCCCCCCCCCCCCCCCATGTCTATAACCCAATCCAGTCCTAGGAGTGCAGGGTAAGGATCCGAATCCTCCACAATTTCTATGACTTCAAAGTTAGCTAGGACTTTTACTCCTGCGATATCTACCATGAATTTTGGCAACCTTCCCAAAGGGATGATATTATGTTGACTCACCATGCACAGCTAGATGGTGGACCATTCCAATTTAGGTTCTCCCATTCATTTCCATGTTTGCTTTGGTAATACGTTCGCATCCGATCCAAGATCTAAGATAACTTGATCCATTTCATAGTCACCAATCTGCGCAGTCAACCTCATTTCTCTTTCGGTACATTTCTTATAGCTTTATATTTTGTGTACATCCTTGGTCTCGGGAATCAAATCGGGCTGAGCTGTGTAGGTATTCATTAGTGCTTGGAGGTTCTCTATGGCTTGCGGGTTTCGTAGTAGCTTCAGACACGATTGTAGGAAGGGCTCAACCCCCTCCCCTATCTTGTTCGGCCGCTGCGTGGGGGCTGCTAGCGATTCCTATTCGTTGAAGTTCACTCCTTTTCGCAGGGCAAGCTCCACCTTTGCTCCCTGGGTGACCATCCCGCTACGCATCATGACTTTTACACTCGGATCTATATTTCTTAGCTTGGTTTTAACTCTTTGCACATTTTGCGTAGGGGTGGGTTGTTTCTCCTGCATCTTGGCTATTAAAATTGAGAAATCCTCCACCACATGGTCTAGCTGCATACAATACTTGTACGATGGCCTGGTGGGATTTGGGCATTCTCTGGCGAAGTGTCCCATCTCTCTGCAATTATAACAGATTAGCTGCCCACGTCCTCGTCCTGCGCTTCCTCCCCGACCTCCTCTGCCCCGGGCTAGGTATCCCCTGAGGTGCGCAGACGGTCTTGGCAATGCAGGGTCTAAGTGTACCCTATACAAGTTCCCACAATCTATCATCAAGTCATAAGTATGACAGTTTTGCTCATCATGTCCTACCGATCGGTAGAACCTGCACCATTGTTGCTTCAGTTCTGGGACGTATGCACCTAGCCGAGGGCAATGGTTTGTATCATGCAGTCTTGCTACACGATAGTCATCACACCACAACGCAGGTCCACTCGAGCCTGGTCGTGATAGGATGGGTTCCCCTCTTGCTCCTAGGCGTACCGGACTAGGTCCTCCTACCTGCATGTACTCTGCCAGTAGAGGACACTGATCCTTCGTGTGGCCAGATACCCGACATTGTATGCACCATAGAGCTGCGTGGCCATCCTTTCCTCACTCCCTTCGTAGGTTATGTATTTCCATATGCATAGCTCCAAGTTGTTCCTGAATTTGTTGTACCCCCGCCGATGTATCCACTCTCGGTGCAGCTTCTACTTTCATAGCGACTTCCATAGCTTTTTCATGCGATTCAAAGGTTTGGTGACTCATTGGCATGTGCAGGTGAGGTACAACATAGCGATGAACCATTCTGTATATTTCCTATCGTCATACTTGAATCCTGCTTCCTTGATTGCTCTCTTTAATTGCTTATCAGCCTCCCACATAGACTCAAATGCACCTTGTTTGAAGTCCTTTACTTCTGCTACCAGCTGAGAGTAAGATTTTGGCTTTAAGAACTGTTGTTTTAGAGCGTCTTTGATATCTTGAATATATGCACTCCCATTTTGGGCAACGTATCTCATATACCAGTCCAATGCTCTATCCTCGAATGCTAGGGATAGTTGCGCCCTCTTCACCATATCGGTTGCCACATTCTGCGCAGTCTAGATGGAGTCTGCAACAAACCAAAATTGGTCCATATCTTCATCTCCTACCCCCTTGAAGGTAGGTAATCTCAGGTGCGTAGCCATATCGCTACTCGATGGGGTTGGTGGTATGGGAGAATTCTTAGATTTGTGCTGCCTGGGCAGTGGTGTAGCCAGGGGATCCTGCGCAGCTGGTTTTTGCAATAGATTATAGGTGGATCTCCCCCCATCAAGGTTGGTCCAATAGTATTTACCACTGTGCGTCTCACTTCCATCTATATCTGGGGTCATTCAGTCGGTATGACTACACAGAATGCTCTTTTCACACAGTAATATCTTAATCAGCAATGATAAAGTCCTCAAAAATTTTCCCCGGAACCCTTTAAAGAATCGTCGTTCGGCCTTAGAGTATGAGAAAAACTGATCAATGGAAATTTTTTCACAAATCCTCCTAGCACACTGTCCACACAGTGATCGACCATGCGCGTGATAGTATTATCAGTCCTCTCCAGCTGCTGAATCATCTCTGGGGTCCACTGAGTGACTCGTTTGTCCTTCTAGCACTTCTGGAATTCTACGAGTCTGGCCAGCCACTCTTGAAGTCAATCACAAATGTCACAAAGAATATTCTGTAGCTTTCTGTAAGAATATACCTTTTTTTCCACCTTTCTGCTGTTAACTTTTCCTGCAATTTTATTTTACCGAAAATTCCTGGATCTGCTTTTCGAACCAGTCTTCAATTTACTTTCTTTCAGGCTTCCAATATTCTCTTGTCATTACCCGATCCCTTTCTCAATATCCTCCAGGTCCCGGCAATGGAACCATTTGTTGGCTCAAGGGGTCCTGACCCAGGTTCGGTGTGCAAGGTTTGCCAACAAACCCCTATACTACTGGCCCTTTCGGTAGTGACCTGCTTGTGCAGGTCAAATTCTCACTCGAAGTAGTATGGGTGGGTGCTGGAACCAGGTTTCCACACCCTGAGAAAGGATAGGTAAGGCAAGCAGAGCTGCACTAGGCCCTATAATTCCCAAATTACCTTATTCTACGTAGGGTCAATTAGGTCTATATTCGCATCCACGTGCACTAGATCTATAATTATATGCTTTTATGATAGTAGCACAACATTACATAAACAAAAAAGAATAGATCCAGATACAGAAGCACACTTACACAGATCTTCGTAGCTTAAAGACAGAAAAGGCATAATGCAGTAATTACCAACAATTCACATAAAGCGTACTCACATATTCAGTTCTCTATCAACCTTTCTTATTCATTCATTCATCAATTCTTCCTTACAATTCCGTTCCCAACCTGCGCACACAGTAGGAGGGTTTGTACACATCTGGACTTGGATCTCCATGCACACAGCCAGCAGGAGTTCCTTCCCCAAAACCCCAAATAGATAGCTTAAACCACAATTTGCATCAATAGCTCCTCATTCTTTTCTACCTTACAACACAAAATGTTCCTCTATTTATAATAATCTAGCCTAGACTTTCCTATGGTTTGCAAACCATGGTTTTTGAACCCCTTGTTTACCCTTTTACCCATTACAATGCTTTTGGGGCTTTGACCCACCCCAAAACCCCTGGGCTAGACTAAATTTAATCAAAATTATTCCAAATGGACCAGTTTCGCAACTTGTAGGAGACCCTATTCCAACACATCGCCTAATCTAGAAATCTGGCCCGATGTGATAGAGATTACCTTCTATCCAGGAGTAGGTAGCACTCTATTATATAATCCTCCTTATTTCCTTGGAAGAAAATTGGTGTGGGAATTTTCCTGTAGCAAGGTAATTTCCTATATCTGAATACCATGGTGAGTGAGTAGAAATGGCAAAAAGATACTCAACTGGAAAAGAATCCTCAGTAGAAGTGTAGTCATCACTTATAGTTAATCTAGAAAGGAAATCAGTAACTACATTATCTTTTCCAGGTTTATCTAAAATAGTAATGTCAAATTATTGTAACAACAAAAAAATCTTGTAACTCTACCATTTGTAACAGGTTTGTTCATTAAAAATCGAAGTGCAGCATGGTCAATATGTACAAATACTTGGTACCCAGTGATGTAGTGTCAGAATTGGTTGATAGCATGCACTACTTCTAGGAACTCTTTCTTAGTAACAACGTAGTTAAGTTCTGTTGGAGTTAATTTCTTGTCGATGTAATAAATGGCATAAGGCTTCTTATCCTCCATCTGCCCCAAAACAACACCCACAGCCATGTCAGATGCGTCTGTAGCAATATTAAAAGAAAATTCCCAGTTTGGTCTTCGTAAAATAGGTGTTGCTGTTACACAGTTCTTCAACTTTAAAAATATCTGCTCACACTTTTCTATCCACACAAATTCCACATCTTTCATTAGTAATGAAAACAAAGGAGATGCAATCTTTGTAAAAATCTCTATAAACCTCCTATAGTATCCTTCATGTCCCAAAAAACTATGTACCTCTTTTAGAGTCTTAGGGGTCGGGATTTTCGATATTACCTCAACTTTTGCAGGATCTACCTTGATTCCATTTGCTGAAATGAAATTTCCCAACACAATTCCCTCAGTCACCATCATGTGGCATTTTTCCATGCTCATAGAAACATTAGTTTGTTCACAATGTTCCAACACTTTCTCCAAGTTAGCTAATGCTGTCTCAAAGGCATCACCGTAGGGTGTAAAATCATCCATAAATATATCAAGGCAATCATTCAAAAGATCAGAAAAAATACCTAATATTTCCCTTTGAAAGGTTGTTGGTGCATTGTAGAGACCAAAGGGAAGGACTCTGTATGCAAAAGTACCCCATGGACAAGTAAAGGTTTTCTTGTCTTGATCTTCTGGAGCAGCCTGTATTTGATTATAGCCACTAAACCCATCTATAAATGAAAAGAATTTTTTGCAGAAAGAGTTTCCAAGACCTGATCAATAAATGGTAAGGGAAAATGATCTTTTTGAGTGGCCTTGTTAAGTTCTCTATCATCGACACAGACCCTCCATTTTCCATTCTTCTTCGGAACTATGACAAGTAGAGACAACCACTAACTATCAGAAATAGGGTAGATGAAATTAGCATTAAGGAATTTCTGCAATTCTTCTTTTATTATCTCCTTAATTGCGGGGTTCATTCAGCGCTGAGGTTGTCTAACAGGTTTGCAATCTTATTTAAGGTAAATGAAGTGAGTGCATAGGGTAGGATGGATTCCTTTCATATCGGTATACTCCCATGCAAATGCCTTTTTGTATTTCTGTAACAACTGTATCAAAAATCTGTTTTGCTTAGCAATCAGGTTAGGATTGATGTTTAAACATTTTCTAGGTTCAATTTCAACGAAACCGTTGATAGTAAGTGGAGTTGTTTTCAAATGTTCAATAATTACATCATATTCCTCACCTTCTTCTCCCAAATCTATAATGGAGGCAATAGGGAGTGGATTACTGATAAAACCATTAATAATATTATCCTCTATTTCATCCTTAAAGTATTTTGATTTTCCAAGCGTGAGAAGAGGTAGGGAAAGATCAGATTCAGGTGAAAATTCGTCCCACAAGGGACTATTCAAATCCATATGAGGTTTTACTGGAGGGTAAAGAGTCAGGTTTTGAGTGGCCTGTCCATCTGAGATCACCATAGATTCAGACCTACATTCGATATATGCATCTGTAGTGGCTAGCCACGGTCTTCCCAAGATTAAAGGATGATCCCCTAGACTGGATTTGGTTTGTAAAATGAGAAAGTCAGTCGGATAGTTCTAGGAGGCCACAGTGATAAACACATCTTCAATCATTCCTTCGGGCTTAACACGGGACCTATATGCTAGTTCAAGCACTGTAGGTGTAGGTCTAAGTCCATGAAGTCCTAGAGAGATGAAGAGGTCCTTAGTCATAACATTAATAGCTACCCGTAGATCAATCAAGGTATTGGTTATAGGATGATTGTCAATATGGACAGTCATTGTGGGGTTCCCTGGGTCATTATACTTGGTCAACAAAGGCTGATCAGTCATAAGATAAAACAATTTTCCCATGACATGGATAGTAGCAGGGTCTTTAGGTTTCCTCCTAGGTATTTTGATGCATATATCCCTCACTGTTTTAGCATAGATATGCACTTCCTTAAGAGCTTGTAACAGTGGAATCCATACATATAAATTTTGCAACTCCTTAAGGAATTTAGATTCAAGTTGTAATACCAACCCAGTTTCAGTTAATTGTTGAGGGTATGGGGGATTCAAATGCTAACAGATGAGTCAGCTACCACAGATGTACCAGCCTTACTTGGATTGGCTACTGTACGAACAAAAAAATTTCCTGAGCTGGCTGTTATAGGTGTAATAGTGGGTGTTGTATCAGCTGTTATATGTGTAACAAATGCCTCAGAATCATCCATATCCTTCCTGGGTGATTCACTTTCTTCGATAATAATGGGAGTGTGTTCAGATCTGATTACTTTCCCTGACCGATGTTGAACCTAATTAAGTCCAATAAGAGTGATAAGATAAGTCTGGAGGGTAACCGGAGCATCCATGCTCTGGGCTGGCTTATTATTTGGATTAGAATTAGGTTGTACATGTAATTGGGGTAGGACAGAAAGTGTAGGATTCTGAATAGAAGGAATTTGTAACTACTTCTGTTGCATTGGTATTGGAGGGGTACTGGACCTTGGCCATTGCTTCTCCAGTTTTGATGCCAAGGATTGGGTTGTGATGGAAGATATTACATTGGTGGAGGAGATGGCCACTGGTTCCATGATGAAGGAAATTGTGTTAAGGAAGGAGTAGGATACTGCCATGGGTATTGCTGACTGTTATAAATATTATTCCAAGGATAAAAAGAAGAAAAATATGAAGGCATACCTATAGGTCGTGGCTGCCATGGTCTCTTTGATCCAATAAAAGAAGAAGATTGAGCATCCTCACTTGATTCTTGGAGTACTACCTTAAGTCTGGGCAAATCCGGTGTAATATTCCCAATTAGTCATGAGCTAATTGGAATATTCAATTTTGTTTCATTTCTTTGTTTAAAGAATAAGAGGGCAAAGGAGGTCCATATTTCTCCTTAATAATGAATAAATCAATGCCAAATGTGAAAGAGACAAATATTGGCAGCTTAATTTAAGCACCCTTGGTGTGAAAGGGGCTGGATCACATTGAGTGGGTCAACCTTGACCAAATCAATAGCATTGTTATGGAGGAGTGGCCATCAATGAGGGACAACGCAGTTTTATATGGAGATGCATTTTGTGAATATAGTGATCTTTTTGGATGGGGCTTAGGGTTTGCAAGCTCATATTCTATTTAAGGAAGAGGATGGCAGCAATATGAGGGTTGTTGATGTATATGATATTTTTTAATATATGGTTTGTTTAGACATATATCTTTCTCTTGTTGTTTAGCTGAGATAGAGTGTTGTTTAGCAAAGGGAGTTCCTGATCGGGAATCCCACCTCTTTCCTTGAGAGGCATCTTGTAGGAGTTTTGCACTACATTGTCCACTATCTGGCTGAAGGACAAGCTTCTTTTTTCAACTACAACGCATATCCTATTGAGGTTTTGGTTGTCTTTTCAAGCTACAACAAGTGGAGACTAGATCTCTAGATCTAGGCCATTTCAGTGCTCATTTTTAGTGGAGGAGGTTTCTACTTCATTGGGAGGAAAATAGTGAAGGGCTTTGAGCTCATTTCCAGATCTTGGCATCAATCCAACCTTATTTTGATCCCTATAGAGCAGTTTTACTTCTAGATCTACATTATTTATGTAGGAGGAGTTGCAGGGTGGTGTAGCACACCATTTGGAGAGTTGATTTTCATTTGTTGGGGACCTTCCCTTCACTTTGGAGATCTATTGGAGGAGGATATTTTATTGATAATATTAGATCGGCCACACTTTCCAGATCTTTATTTTTCAGTAGATCTGTAGTCTTAGATCTCAGATCTACAACTTGTACTTGGTGTTATACTAAAAACCCTTGAGGGGTTCTTTAGAGGAGCTTGTATAATGTATGGATCTGATATAGATCTAACTTTTGGAGCACATATCAGTTCTATATTTGATGTATAATATATTGTTGTTGCAAATCCAATCAAATAACACTCTAAGGTTTTTCCAACTTTTATACATGGTTGTAGCACATCTTATTGCATGATTTTTTTCCATTAGAGGCTTGTATTTCCTGTTATGCATCTTATGGCCCATTTCTTATGTATATTTTGATGCTGTAATAACATATGAAAGGTCTCTATATTGGAATCTTGCTTCATAAATGATGATCTGCATTATTGTTCCATCATTTTGCACTATATTCCTGCTTTTCCCATTTGGGAATATTACAGTGGTATAAAATCATAATCTTGGCATAGCCTGTGCATTCTAAAAGCCAATATGTCATCTGAAGAAGGAAAGCCTCTTACTGACAGAGAGAAGAGGTATCAAAGAAGAAGACACAAAATATTTGATTATACAAATGACAAATAAGACAAGGGTAAAACCCCTTTATCTGGAGGTGAAGATGAAGAGAAGGAGTTCCCTAAGATCATTATTAGAGCCATGCAAGATATTGCTAGAGAGATCAAAGAAAAGAGGATGGATAGATACAAGGAATCCCCTAAGGGATTTCATCATGGTGAAGGCTCTGGCATATCTCACCACTAGAATTATCAACCAGTGCATCAAACACAAGTTTCCCAATGCTCTATTATGCCTACATTTTTTGCTGTGGAAAATGAAGGGTTTCAGGAGCAAGAATCCCTGGAAGACTATTTTATGGAGTATGAATCTCAAGCTTAGAGATTCAAATATCACTTGAGTTTTCAAGATTTTTTTCAAATAAAGGACAATAGAATACCAAGGCATCATCATAGAGGTGGTGGATTCATTTAGAACCATGATCAACACCACACTATGGGCAGATTATTTTTACCCAACTTTGATAGGTCATCCAAGTGCACTACTAAATCATGGGTAGAAAAACTTGACATCTACTTTCAGTTGAACAAGGTTCTAGAAATGGAGGCCATTAAAATTGCAGCGCTGCACCTTGAGGGTGAAGCACATGACTGGTGGTTCCATGGCTTGTCTACATTGGGTCATGCTAATGTGACTACTTATTCAGAGTTCATTAGAAGGCTGGTGGAAAGATTTGATAGAAGAGATCCTGAAGCACCATTCACGAGCCTTGCAAAGTTGAAACAATTAGGTAATACAGAAACTTACATCTCTAAATTTTTAAGACTTTCTATTATGGTTCCTGATTTTTTTGCAGCAAGAAGGGTGTACATGTTCATTGATAGCTTAGATGAACCTCTTCATGGGTTGGTTAAATATACCAAGCCCACTACCCTACATGATGCTATTGAAAGGGCTAGAGACCTTCAAGATTCTTTGCCAAAAGCAAAGAAAACATTTCAGCATAAGCCCTCTTTTCCACCAAAAGGAAAAGAAGAAAAGGTTTCTCCTTCAAAGGAGAGTCAATATAAGAAACCTCTTGATGATGATGTCTGGAGAGATCTAAGAAGAAGGAAGCTTTACTTCACTTGCCAAGAATCTTGGGCACCTATACATAGATGTGAAGCTGGAAAAGCACATTACATAGAGGTTTTCTCAGATGATGAGGAGGAGGAAGAAGAAGAACAAGGGATGGGTCATAGCACTGGAGTAGCAAGAGATGATCCACCACCACCTGGAGGTGAGGATGGAGCAATTGCTCCAATTAGAGAAACTCTTGCATTATTAAGAGTGATACCCAACTATCATGAAACTTCCACACAAGACATAGAGATGAATTTGTGCAGTGGAGGCAGAGCTATGATGATCCCATCTATTATGCACATGAGGATGATCCATGAGACATCATTATCTTGTGGTAAACCCCCTGGGAGACCACCTGATTCAGATTTGGTGAAAGATGTCTCACATCTTGAAGCTCCTTTCATAGATCTCGAAAGTATGGGATAATTAGAATACCAAAATACAGTTCTGAGAGGCACGGGTAAGATCAAGAAGGAGGAATACATCCTTCCGCTATCTCCAATACCCACTCTCTCATCTCATACTGCACTAAGAGGAAATGATGCAAGATTGGAGGATGACACCATCATGGGGCAAGGAGACCATTCCTTGGCTATGGAGACTCAAAATATGACCTCACTTAGAGGGAAATATTCTATTCATGATAAAATATGGTGGCCACACATGCATGCTTTGATTGAACCAAGGAGGTATTGGATAGATGATAGCCTCCCATGGGAAACTAACTTTCAAAAACCTAAATCTTTGTTGGAGCATGTGCATATGCAAGGAGGGAAACAAGAAGGGAGTAGCAACCTTCCAGAATATACCTTTGACATAGGATATGTCAAGGAGGAGAACAACCATATGACAAACATTCCTTTTGATATATCATCAGCGTTGTCACTATGGGATATTTATCCCTATTGAAAATCCCAACTATTGGTGGATTACTCCAAGGATATTCACACATGCATGATACTTGATGACCAGCTACATGAAGAGGGCTATTCAGTCCAAGGAGGATTAATCTACTATCACGGTAGGATATTCTTATCTAGAGCCTCCAAGCTCAAGGAGAAGTTGCTACAAAGGGCCTATGAAGAGTTCTTTTTCAACCACACCTATTCCATGAAGTTCTACAACATGATCATGAGAAGCTAAACTTGGAAGGGTTTTGAAGGAGAACTATATCAGCATTTTCAAATATGCATGAACCATGTGCAGTTGGGACAGCAACATAACTCTATAAAGGAGTTAACTCAACCATCTCTTCCTTCTTTTGAGAGAGGAGATAGATCTATGCACCACTCCATTTGTATGAGGAGAAATTTTGGTGAAAGAAATGCTTGTGTATCTAATGTTTTATTTGATGAACATATGCATGCTTTTACTATGTTAATGCAGGCCATAGCTCCAAGGAGGAGCACTATACCATATAAACTTCATGGCCAACTTTGGGCCACAAAAATTTCTGAACATGGCCACTCCCTTGAAGGAAAAAGGGAGATGATTTTGTATCATGATGGGTTCACTCCAAAGGCACCAAATATATCTCACACTTTCAGCAATGGTGAGATAACTTGGGAAGAAAGTAAGTGGTGGGGAAACCACTTACCACATCATGATTTGATGTATTCAGGAGATGCACTGCACTCGTTCCACATGTGGGACTATGACCCACCTCCATATGCACAAATTTATGTTTGCATATATGTAATTTTGATCTGATGCATTGATGATGTACTTGTAATTTTTATGGGAATGTATGGAGGGAGGATGGGAGGTATGTATGTACCCTATGGGATGGAGATTCTCCATGTTCACTATGCTACATGTTTCAGGGAGAGCATTGGGAAAACCATGTTTGTTTCATTTGAACTATTGTCTCCTTATGGGATGGATTATTTTCATCTCATGAGAACTTTGGAGGAGCAATTCATGGAGGGATGGATTGGTGAACACTTAGCTTGTGAGGGAAGATTATCACATGTTGGTGTCACCAATGGAGGAAGGAAAGAGTTGCATCATTCACCTTCTCAGTTGCTTGAGGACAAGCAACATTTGGGAAGGGAGGACTGTAATATTCCCAATTAGTCATGAGCTAATTGGAATATTAAATTTTGTTTCATTACTTTGTTTAAAGAATAAGAGGGAAAAGGAGGTCCATATTTCTCCTTAATAATGAATAAATAAATGCCAAATGTGGAAGATACAAATCTTGATGGCTTAATTAAATCACCATTGGTGTGAAAGGGATTGGATCACTTTGACTGGGCCAACCTTGACCAAATCAACAACGTTGTTATGGAGGAGTGGCCATCAATGAGGGAAAGTGCAATTTTAGATGGAGATTCATTATGTGAATGTAGTGATATTTTTGAATGGGGCTTAGGGTTTGCAATCTCATATTATATTTAAGGAAGAGGATGGCAGCCATATGAGGGTTGTTAATGTATATGATATTTCTGAATATATGGTATGTTTAGACATATGTATTTCTCTTGTTGTTTAGCTGAGATAGAGTGTTGTTTAGCACAGGGTGTTCCTAATTGGGAATCCCACCTCTTTCCTTGAAAGGCCTCTTGGAGGAGTTTTTCACTACATTTTCCACTACCTGGATGAAGGCCAAGCTTCTTCTTTCAACTACAACACAGATCCTATTGAGGGTTTGGTTGTTTTTGCAAGTTGTATTAAGTGGAGACTAGATCTCTAGATCTAGGTTATTTCAGTGCTCATTTTAAGTGGAGGAGGTTTCTACTTCATTGGGAGGACAATATTGAAAGGCTTTGAGCTCATTTTTAGGTCTTGGCATCATGCCAACCTGATTTTGATCCCTACAGCACATTTTTTCTTCTAGATCTGTGTTATTTTTGTAGGAGGAGTTGCAGGATGGTGTAGCACACCATTTGGAGAGTTGGTTTTCATGTGTTGGGGATCTGCCCTTCAATTTGGAGATATATTGGAGGAGGATATTTTATTGATCATATAAGATCAGCCATACTTTCCAGATCTATATTTTTCAGTAGATCTACAATCTTAGATCTCAGATCTACAACTTGTACTTGGTGTTTGCTAAACACCCTTGAGGGGTTCTTTAGAGGACCTTGTAAAGTGCATGGATCTGGTATAGATCTAAATTTTGGAACACATATCAGATCTATATCTTATGTATAATATAATTTTGTTGCAGAGCTAATAAAATAGCGCTCCAAGTGTTTTCTAGCTTTTATACTTGGTTACAACACCTCTTATTGCATGATTTTTGTCCATTGGAGGATTGTATTTCCTGTTATGAATCTTATGGCCCATTTCTTATGTATATTTTCCTGTTTTAATAACATATTAAAGGTCTCCATATTGGCCTCTTGATTCATAAATGATGATCTGCGTTATTGTTCCATCATTTTTTACTATATTCCTGATTTTCCCATTTGGGAATATTACATCAGGACACTGATTTGTAGAGTGTGCCAAATCACAAATGTTGCACAGGCTGACACTATTCAGTCCACATTCTCTTTTAAAATGTTTCCTTTTGCATTTGGGATATAATATTGCTAAGGCTGCTTCAGCTTGTAATATTCCCAAATAGGGAAAATCTACAATAATGGGAATATCTTAAGATATTCCAAAATTGAGAGCTACGACAATCCATGAACATAATAATGAAATAGCATTGATACATCAACACATAGGATGTAAGAATATCCAAATAGCCATAATATTAGATCATAGTAGAAAATTCATACAATATCTGGAGGAAACAATCACTCAAACTAGGCAATACAAGCCTCAAGAAACATGTACATGGAAAAATGAAGAACACTGCTACACAGAAAATGCCCAAGGATATGACATCACAGTTTTATTAGAGGAACTACTTCTCAGAAGTTTAAATTCACAAATATACAAATACAGGGCCCAAAAAATGTTGGGAGTGAAGATCTAGACTCCCAAACTGAATTTCAAGACAATCCGGAAAGTATTTCCTGAAATGTACAAAATGGAAAAAATGTCAGAGTTACAGTCTCAAGACTAAGTAGCAGCTACAACTCAAGAACTGGATGGAGATGGTTGTAGATGATGCACAAGTTGAAAAAACCTCCTCCAATGGATCTTCCAAGTGAAAGGTTGATCCTAACACTGAATATCTCACCCTTCAAACAAATTCTGCAACCCTCACTGCAGATGCTCACTGAAAATAATGCAATCAAGGAGAGGGGCTGCATTTTAGATGATGGAAAATAGTTGGCCTGGTGCTAAATATGGTGAAATCAGCCCAGATGCTTCCTCCTCTAAAAAATAAGCTCTGGAAGTGGTGTTGAGTAATCTCCACTGCAACACCCTGCAACACAACCGAGCTCTAAACAGATAATGCGCTGTAGCTGAAGGAGGATGCTTGGCCTTAAGCCTAAATGTGGAGATATGAAGAGAAATATCCTTCAAGAGGCCTCTCTTGAAAGGATGAGGAATTCCTAAATAGGAATTCCTTGTGCTAAGCAGCATAGCAACTCTTCTAAACAGCAAGGGAATGCACAAAGTCTAATCAAGCCAAGAAATCAATAATCCATATCATGAACAATAATGGCTACCTTTCCTTCCTTTTAAACAAATGGAAGCCCTCTAACCATGGGTCCCACTCATTAGGGTTTCCTCCACCAAGGACTCTTCCTCCCATTCATACTGCGCTGTCTCTCCAAGTGTTCTCCACCTCCTATCCCAGTGCTGTTGACTTGGTCAAACTTGATCTTGTCCACATGCAAATGTCCTCTTTCACACTTGAGGGTGTGAAATAAAGCTCTTATGAATATCCATTTTCACACTATGAGGGATTTTGTTCATTTTTCTACAATGTATGGGCCTCCTTACCCATTTAGCTACCCCTTTCAGAGTAGCAAGGAATAATTTCAGCTTCTGGGCATATGAAGTATAGTCATAACCTCTACACAACACATCGAATTTGAACAGAAAGGTATCAGTATCCTCAACAACCATCTCTTGAAACGATGGTGGGGATGATAAAGGGATGTTCTTCATAGGAGCCTCATCCCATGTTACTACTCTTGGGAATTCAAAAGTAACAGAGCTATTTGTTTTAACATTCTCATCCCCCATGGTCGATTCTTCCTAATAGGATGAAATAGCCTCGAAGTGTACTGGAGATTGACAAATAGAGGGATTAGGGTGCTCTAGGATCAATTATTTAACAGCACTACCAGCATCCAATTGATGATAAAATAACTGTTGTTCCTCAGGTTCCTGATGATCCCCACTGGTCTCTTCGTGTCCTTGAATTCTCACATCCTGATCAATAATTCTCCACTACTATTTTTAATTTGGAGTTTTGATATCGGGAGTGGATATGTTGTTCAAAGGATGGTGAGGTCCAGCCACTGAAGACACTGATGGTCCAGGCCTTGATATGGTAGCTGCTTTCTGTGGTCCTATCTTCCTATTATCTTTGTATGATGTGGACTGTTCCTTTTCAGCCCTTGCAATCAGATCTCCAAAGAAATTTTTCCTTCCCAAATCTGTGCTCTTCTTTTCCTTCTTACAACCCACATTTCCTCTAGTTAGTAGAGTGGGGGGGGTGTGTTTGTAGATGTTGATGTTTTCCTATCTGCACACATGGGTCCTATGCATATCATTTCATCTTATAAGTTCTTCATTTTCTACAGTAGTGAGCCCACTCAAGCTTGTTAGAGCGATGCGTAGGTTCTTACCTCTCGTCTTACCGCCCAACGATTCTATAGCTGAAGGCACCCTAAAAAAACACCCAAAATTCAATTCCTAAGTGTCCCAGCAAGACATTGGTGAGCTCGCTCAAGCCTGTTAGAGCACTGCGCAGGTTCTTACCTCTCGTCTTACTACCCAACAATTGTGTTGTTGAAGACACTCTATGAAAACACACGGAAATTGCACTTCTTAGAAACAAATCCGATTGAATGGATCGTCATTGCCATCCCCAGAAACAGCGCCAAAATGTTGGACTATATAAATCACTTATTAAATGACTGAAAAACACACATTTAATTATCAATCCAAGGACATCTGTTTATTCCAATGACAGTTGCACTGTCTGTGCCGATGCACCAACCAGAAGTTAGTTTCAAAGAAAAGAAATCGTTGCTGAAGTAAATGCTAGAAATAGATCATTCATGCAGAAATAAAAGAATCTACAATATTGAAATCACAATTCAATTGATTTGTCTAGCTTGCCACATAATAAGTACTCAAATGGTATCTCTATTATCACATGTGTAACAACATATAAAGTATTTAAATTGAAGAAGATATATTCTTAGTTGAACAACAACAAAAGCACTCTAATGATACGTAAAATGAAGTATAATTACATACAAACAACTACTTTAATCACTGCAATCCCTGCTAAGAAAGAGGGCATTTCCTCCCTAATAGGGTGCAAGTAGAGAAGGAAATTTAATTGAAACTAAATAGAATCACACATGTAACAGTAATAATAGGATAATCTGAATTAATCTGAACACAATTATAGAGCCAAAACAATGATGTTCTCCGCTAACCTCTCTACCTCTAGGGCTGAGAGCTATATGGTGGTTACATCAGAAAATCCAGGGATAGATTAGTCACGAAAATATTACGATTATCACGTTGATCGAAATAGAACTCATACAGTTATAAAGTTCTGACTAGAAAATAAAATATTACAATCAGAACTGCCTTAGGCTATTATCCCAAAAATATAATGCTAACAACTCCTACAAATATCATAATGGAAACACAGCTATAGTGCGATTGCCAGGGAAAAGATCGACAACAATATAGATAAGAGAATTCAATGGTACAATTGTATCAACGGTTCAACAACGAGTCTGTAACAACAGAGTGTAACAATAATTTGTTGGCGGGCCTGTAACAACAAGGTGTAACTGCATCGCTTTGCTGTAACAGCACTATCCGAACTGATCTTGTGAACTCTGTGTCCGAAATATTTAGTGCTACAAATGACATCTGAAAGGACAACAGAAAGACCATCGACCTTCTCCAAACATTTACCATCAATTATTCATAAAAAGGTATAATAGATCATAATAATTGGTGAATTGGCAAAGTAATGAAAGCAAGATGAAACAACACAAGTTAGGGTAAAAAGGTAGGAAAAAGGGGTAAAGATACTCCCATTGGTTATAGTTATGAAGAAAAATAAGGAAGACAAGTGTAGGAAAAATGTACAAAACTAGCACCCAACAGTCACCACTCTAGATCCGAGTCATCTACATTGCAAGAGCTTAATTCCTCCCCATATGCCAAGAGATGTTTTGAAAACACCAGATGTCTGAGATTTTGTGAGAAGATCATGGAGGTAGGATGACATGCCCCATTGACTACCCCTTTTTCCACCAACTTCAACAGAGAAAAGGGTACCATTGTAGGCACTGAATTCACTCTATCAGCAGAGGTCATCACATCAACAAGATGGATTCCAAATGAAGGATAAGTCTAGCTCACAGGCATGGAATTGGACCTTGAAAACTACCCAACGTTCCTAAAACCTCATTGTAGAGATGAACCTGAATATGATTTCCCTTTCAGGCATCTACTTGACAAGTATGCCCCATTAATGAAACTCATCATGAAATATTTCACATTTTCAAGATTGTACCAATACCATGTCAGGTTGATAATGCACTTTACAACTACAAAATCTCTCAATTTGTCAAATTATCTATTCAGGAGTTTGGTCAAGATGGCAGAAAAAGTACAAACCAGAGGTATAAATCCTCATCCCAATATATTTCACAATGGTTTGGTAAAGATTATTGTTATGCACCAGCTCCCAGTAAACAACATGACCTCAGAAGTTTTCATGGAGAAAGTAGCATAAGCTCCTACCACTAGTCCACCCATTGTTCTTACCAGAACATCAGTACAACCAAAGGAGGTTGGATCTTCTAGCAGGCAAGCTCAAATTTCAAAAACACCTAGGTTTGAGATAACTAAAACCTATGAGAAGGGAAAGAGAATGGTTTTTTATCCCAGAACCATCAGAGGTGTGTTGGCACCTAAAACTACACCTTAGCAAAGACAAATAGTGGACCAGCCACCTAGTCATGATGGTGAGTCACCATTGCAGCACCATGATGAAAAAGCACCCCTAGAAGTTGACATGGCATAACAGGTGAAAGATAAGTCATTTGAGGAGATCATAAAGGATAAGGCTGCGGAAATAGCAGAGTTGAGGGAGGTTTTCTCAATTGCAAATTCTCAGATTACTTTCCTACAACAAGAAAATATTCAGTTAAAGGTGAAATTACTCATCCAAGATAAGACAAAGGTACATGTTGATGCAGATAAAGACAAGGGGAAAGAAAAAGTAGATGATCTTAAGCTGGAGGATGCATAAGTTGAAACAAAAATAAGAAGACGAAGGACCATAGGCCTCAAGAAGGCGCTTCAGAGAGAAATAAAATCAACAACTCCTAAATTAGGTCGGCAGACTTTTTATGAACTAATTATTGATGAAATCAATCAATATAGATAGTATTGTATTGATAGGGTCAATGAGAACCTTGAGAAGTTGCTGAAGAAAGATAAAAAGAACAATAATCTCCAGAGATATATGGCCAATCACTATTGAGCCAGGAACAAAATTTCACAAATCAGGCTCAAACAAGTGAAGAAGAAGCTTAAAGAAGTTCAAATGGAGCTCAAGGAGAAGGAAACCTAAGACCTCCTTGCTGAGGCATCCATGGTTGTTTATGTTACACCATTTTTTGGTAATCTAACCTATTATTATTAGATGAACCCAAGTACACCATGTATGACCAATTTTACCCTAAGTAAAATTGCTTTCACCATGTGAAATAACTTATTTGTTTACATTTCCTGGTCATATTTAACCCAAAACAAGGAAATTAATTAAATAAATCCTTATTTATTTAATTATTTCCTAAGAATAAGTTATTTAAATAATTATTTAAATAATATTCTTCGTTAAATTTGACTAAATCATCCATAAATAGCTAAATAAACCATTATTTATTTAATTATATTCCCATCATTTCCCTAAAATGATAAATAAATCATTTATTTATTTATTATTTATAAATAAAGGAATTGACCCAAGTCAAAAAATCATTTTCCCTCCAACAAATATAATAAAATATTCCTAAAGGGTGGTTCTAGAATTCGATTAATAATATTTTATTCATGCACCAAGTTCTAGACCGCCCTAATATTTTGTTATAAATAGAAGGGTTTTCCCCATTCATTAGTCACCTCCATTGCATTAGATCACTCTAGATCTATTCTTGGTCACCATTTTCCATTGTGAGCTCCCATTGAGTTCTATGTTTGTCTGGGTTTTCTACACCAATAAGAGAGAGGAATTTTAGATCTGAAACGCTGAGGACTTTCAAGAACCCATCCCATTGAGGAGAACTGGAAAACACCTTTCTTGTTTTCCTCTCAGGTGCCCCTTTTTAATATAATATAAAAATTCTTTCAAATACATTGTTCTTGTCTTGTCTATTGGATGCATGGAGCCACATTTTACTTTATCTGCTTAATGTCTTTTATGCTTAGATCTGGATTTGTGCAGCATTATTTGGATCACCTAATTGTAGATTTAAATATATTTGGCAGCCATAATCGATGTTAGGGCTATTTTTTATGCGTAGCTAAAGTGATCTTTTGCGACGAAAGATTCATACTAACAATTAGCGACTCCACACGGGTTTTCTTTTGCGATCGTTGTCGTTTTATATATTCCTGCATATCCATCTGTTTCAAACCCTAGGTTTTCTCTTCCATTTTCTGTTTTTCCTATTTTTATGGTGCTTTCCCCCTCTAAAACCCTCAAACAGTCAAATTTTTAACTTTTGTGTGTTTATGGCCTTATTGCGTAGGTTACAGACATCAGCTGCATCTGAGACGAAATTTTTTTCTGAAATCTGCCACCGAGAGACCCGGATCTACAGGTCACACTTATCGGCCCAAAAACTGTGACCTGGCCTTATGGTCGCACTTTTCTACCCAAAATCTGCGACCTGGACTAACAATAGGTTAGAACCTGCGACCTGCAATTTTTTCTGCAATTTTCCAACACTTTTTTTGGGTTTGTCTGAAGCTTCTGTCAGGGTTTTCCAGCCTCCATCTCTGCCCGTTTAGACCTGTTTCTGATCTGTTTCACTCAAATAAGTGGGAACATTTCCCCTTAGGGCTATAGTACCCTCCACTTTTTGTGGGAGAGTTTTTGCTATTTCAGAAGTCTGAATTTCTAGAGTTTTAGCCTTATTTCTTTCAGATCTGATACCTCATTTTCAGATCCCTTTAGATCAGCTCTTATTCCTTTCAAATCACCTCATATCATTTTGTTTAGGTTAATTTCTAAGGCTGCCTCATTGTCCCTTCTCTGTTTAGTTGATCTCCTCCTTTTTAGTAGCAACCTTGCCTCTGCCTCTTTGTTTTTCTCTGCACCTCTTTTCAGTAGATTTCTCCTTCAGATCCCCGCTCCTCCCGACCTTAGATCTATTGGCCTCCTTTTTGCATGCTTTCCTTAGTTTTTTCCCTCTTTTAGACTAGTTTTGAGAGACCCGCCTTCTTGGGTTAGATTGATGCATTGTTAGCTGTTAATTTTTTGTTCTTTCACTCGTAATTACTGCAGATTTATTTTTAGTTACACAGCACACTTTTTCTCTTACTCTCAAAAAGTCTGGGTTTATACAATTAAAATTAATGCACACCACACACTGACCCTAAGTGAAGAAGAGCCTGGTTAACACTGCCTGGAAAAGACTTTAAAATCAATTGACACTGCACCTCTCTGCGCTTGTTTCGACATTGACCTCACTTGATTTTGCCTCTCCATGCCCTTGTCAGTTTTTATTCTTCCCGTCATCATTGCACCCCCAAGGCGTTTGTCCTGGAGACTTCTTGGCCTTCACCCTCAGTTTCCGGTTGGTCGACTTCCTCCTTCTTGTCGTCATCGAGTAAGTCCTCCCCCGAGTCTTCACTCCGACTCTTCTTCTGATTGTTCGGGTTCTCCCCCTACTCCTAGCTCTCCCCGTGTTACTTTCACCATGTCTACTTCAACGCCTACTACCAGCAGCAACCCCAGCTCTACTGCTAGGTTTGTTTCCAGTGGAACCACTATGGGACCTACCTCGACTGCCCCTTTGCTACCTTATATGGCCGGCTTCAGTCTCCCCGACTTCAATCATCTCATTAACGATCCTATCCACCACGATGTCAGTTGGCCTACTATGCCAAACAAGCTCCCATCTGACATTCCCAAGTTCGAAGGTTTTGCTAGTGAAGATCCCTTTAACCATATTTGATCTTTCCACATGTGGTGTTCCTCCAATTCCATCACTGATGACTCCATCTATCTTCGATTGTTCCAACGCACACTTACCGGCGAAGCTTCTAAATGGTATGTTGATCAAGCCACCTCTTCCCATACCACCTTTACGACCATTGCCCAAGCCTTTTTATCTTATTTCCAGCTTCCTCTCTGATATTACAATGGTACTGAACTCTTAACTTCTTTTCATCAATCCTCTTCGACCCGCCTTTTCGCTCATTTCTAGGAATGGAGGCAAAGAAGAATCTTATGTTGCGCTCCTCCCTTTGAAGATCAGGGTTATATGGACTGGTTCCTTCGCTCTCTCTTACCTCCCATTGGCAAAGATGTCCCCTCTCATTTCCCTCAAACCAAAGAAGCCGCCCTCCAAATAGCCTTGAAATATGACCTTATTTATGCTCAATCTGGTTATGTTTATATCGTCCTTCCTGACCTCCCCAAGCCTGGTAGCACTAACTCCCTAGGGGCATCTCACTTTTTCAATGGTATCGTTGGAGCTCTTTCACATACCTCTGCTCAACCTCTTATGGTCTATGGTTTCCCTCTAGGAGGGGCCAGCACCTCCATCACTTTTCCCCCTCTAGGTAGCATGTATCCAGGATACGGCATGCCTCCTCCTTTTGCCCCCACTCCTGCTTACCTCAATGTTTCCCATCCTAACCCTTATCCTTACCCACAGCCTGGTGTCCCAGCTCCTCCAGAATTTGGACCTCCCACCCCCTTGCCTTCTCAACCCCTGCTGCAGCACTTACTACCCCCTCCAGGGAAAGTATTTGCACAGCAGGGTGCGACCAATTCTCTTCCTTCTCAAAGAAAGAGGAAAGGCAATCAATCTTCCCACGGTAATCGTGGATCCAATCCTTCGAGTCTTGATCCTAACACTGCCAACCAACCACAGGGCTCTTAGCCCAAGCTGGACAGGCCACTTCACACCAATAAGCCATGTTCGTGTTGCAGTGTTTATGGTCATTACACTCACGATTGTCCCTTATTACCACAAATGTGGCAGATCTGGGAGTCTCAGGCCACCCTGCAGGGACAACACTCCTCCCCGACTGCCCCTCCCAATCCAGCTACTTCTCAACCCGCTGTATTTACCGATCCTTTCCCTCAACAAGGATTCATGGCCACTCAACCACCTCATGCCCCGATAACCACTCAACCTTCCCCTTCTAGTTCCTCCGATTACCAGATTCTCATGATGGCCTCTGACCAACCTCTCACCGTCGACCTCAACCTTCAAACTCGGTCCCGTCAGTATTCCATGCCTCCCGTTCTGTCTGTCTCTGAGTCCCCATCTTCAGGTCCTATAGAGCCTCTGTCGACACCCAATGGTCCCTTGCAAATCCCTCCGCCCAAAGCTGAGGTTCACACTAAGACTCCTAAGGGCCCATTACACCAAAATGCTGCCTCTAGTCAGGCTGCCCATTCATACAGCATAGTAGATGATCTGGCACAATCTCCTGCTGCCATTTCAACACTAAAACTCCTCTAGTCATGTACTTCTCAAAAGAAGGCTCTACTATTTACCATGGGTGCTGCAAATCTTGTTGATGACCAATTGATTGTTTTCAACGCTCGCCAATCAGACCATCCCCCTCTTCTTGCTTCTGTTGCTTTCTAAATCCCATTCAAAATCTGAAATGCCAACATCAATCGTTGCATCATTGATGAGGGGGCATCGACCTATGTGATGTATGCTTCAGTTTGGAAACAAATTGGATCTCCTGAGCTGGCCCCTTCCACAATCACCCTTCGTGCGTGGGATGGCCATGCCTCCCAGCCCATCGGCCTTTTTCGTAACTGTCCTATTACCCTTGCAAGTAAGACTTTTTGTGTCGACTTTGAAGTTATCGATGCCCCTCTTGACTACAACATTATTTATGGGTGTAGTTACACCTGTGCCATGTCTGTCGTCCCATCCGCAGTCCACCGCAAGATGTTTTTCCCTCATAATGGCAAGATTGTCACTATTGACCAGTTGACTTACCATGAACCAAACTCTCAGACCTCCCCCGAGTCCACTATTTCTTTTGTCACCAATAAGCAAATAGTTGATTCATTGACCAATTTTTCCCCTGGAATCTACAAAGACTCATCCTTGCTTGGTACCTTCCCAGGTCCTCCCTCTCCCCCAGTCTCTGATCCTAGCTTGGCGAACGTTTGCATGATGCAATCGTCTCAGGCTGACCTTGCACCACCCACTTTGGCTAGTCATCAACCTCAACCTCACCCACCCCAACCTGCTCCTAGCCCTTCACCACCATCACCTGGACCTCCTCCTGTTGGCCCTTCCCCTAAAACTGGTACCCATGAGCCTCTCTACCCTCCTGGGTCGGTTCCCCCAAATCTTAACCATCTGGGAGCCGTCCCTCCTACCCATTACCCTGCCGGTCAGATACCTTTCCTTGGTCCCCCCACCGGCGTCTATTCGGTTCCCATCATGGCCACCCTTTCCCTCCCTAATTTAACCTTGGGAATACCAGTATGGTATCTTACTCCTCCCGCCGAGACCCCTCCGGACAGCCCCAAAACATAAATTGTTGTGACACCAGTGCAAACGATTCCCTTCACTCCTTCCACCGCTATCGTGCCCCTAGCCCCTCCGCTAGACCCTCCTCATACTGTGACAGCTACAGGCCATAAAAGAAAAAATCGCAAAGGGACATCCAAAGACAAGGCCACCGCACCCAACCCTACCCCTCCCCCACCCGCCAAGCCTTGTGCCTTGTGTGGTGGTATCGGTCATCCCACCCATACTTGTCCTGAGTTGCCTTGTATCCAACCCATGGTTAAAGTCACGTTCCCTGAATCTACAGTCCCTGAAACCTCTGTTTCTTCCTCATCCACAACTAAGAACCCAAAGAATCTTCGCTGGGGGGTACCACCTACCCTACATCTAATCACTCTCTGGAGGATCCCGAGCCAACGGCTCTGCTCCCATAGCTCATATATCACGCACAGTCTGACCGTCCATCGCCATGTGTCTCATGATACCTCGCCATTCCGAGGGTAGCTCAATACATAACTCTATGTAATGGTTGTCTAAATCCTGCCAACCACGCTCCGACACACCGGTTAGCAGCCCCTCACATATATGATGGATGTCCTCCAAAAGAGCGGCCATATCCTCGTTCTGTGTCGTCCTTGATCCACTTGCACCTGTAGCTCCTGCTGCTGCAGGTCGTCCCATATATCCGGCCGGTTTTACCGGAGCTATATCTGCATTCCAAAAATATAAGGATTAGTACCATGAATACTAGTCACAAAATATAAAATGCACATAACAGATTAGTTGCTTGTCACTTACCATCGGGCCCCCATACTCGACCAGGCGGAAGCGGAAAGTATGGATCTCCCCAATAACTCATCCCACTATAGGGATAGTCATCTATGTACAATGGCATCTGATCCCAATGGGAGAAGAACTCTAATCAGAACACTTGTCCGATCACCCCTCCCCCTCCTCTACATAGTAGTCATCCCCACCGATGCATCCGGGGCTCTCTCGGACCCCCATTAGGTAACTGTATATGAGGTCGTAAGGTCGGGATCTTCTCAAAGAAGAAAGAGCACAATACCATCCCATAGGCACAATCATGATTCACTTGCCGCTTGCATAGCGACAGCTGTCGTTTCACCGACACCAACATCATCTAGGCCCACCCATAGTAGGTCCCACCCAACACACTCTCTACAATCATCATCTGCCCTCCAGTGATGTGATGGAACTCCTGGCTGCCCAAAATCCACAACACTACTGCTGCCACTGCCCAGGTCTCCAACCTCTCTAGATCCCCAATCGATATCCGAGTCCCTTTGACTCAGACACCTGGTTGACAATGTCGCTCAACAAACTCCATGATGTTACGCCCTCGCGGTAACACTGGCTATGTATTTCCCACCATCCCTAATGGTGGGAGACCAGTCAGGAAATACAGATCCTGGACTGTCAACTCAATCTTGTGCCCTTGCACTATAAACACCTCATGGTCTAGATCCCAGTAACTTATAATCCGAGCCAACAAAGGCTCACCAGCCCTCATCAAAGGGTTCTCCACAAATTTTAGAACCCCAAACCTAGCCAATGCACAACGAACACCCTGATCTGCTTGGATTTCCGTCCGTAATGTACTTAGGTATCTCTCCCTCCACTTGATCCATATATCTGCCATATCTGCACAAAACCATCATCTTTTTCAATCTACAGATACACAAAATTTCATTTCCTTACACCAAAACTGCATCTCAGCCCATAATAGCACTGAAAACACACCCATCTAATAGGTCACACTTTTCAGGCCAAAAAATGCATCCCAGGTCATAGTTTTTTCCCCAAAAAGTACGACCCAACCCTAATGATGAAGTATGAGTAGTTACTGAGATTTAAAACCCTAATCTGAACTTTGAATCCATCAAAAACAAAGAGTAGGATTAGGCCTCTTACCTGTAACTGACGGATCGCGATTCCAACGGTCGGTTTGTCCACTACGATTGTCGCAAGATTTAGGGCCTTCTCTCCTCTCCACATTCACCACAGCTACACAAGCAAATGAATGATTTTGGAGGGACAATGCCTTATTAGAAGAAAAACCCCTATTTTTTCTTTCACCCACTGCAACCAAACCGTAGTCCCGTTTGACACACTGTCTGCACCGTTGGAAAGCTCTCACCGAGCACTCAAATGGGTATCTGTTATTTTTTCATGTTTGGATACCTCACCACGACGAATTTTGTCCACCAAGGGTCCCTTCATCTCTCCTTCCAATTGGAATTCTTCACTTACAACGCTTGTACTTGGGGCACCACTTTACGTCTTTACTTGACTTTGTTCGTGTATATTTTCGTCATGAGATACCATCTTGTACTCATGTTTTTATGGTCCCCCATTGGACCTTCTCTGTGTGGCAGCACCATCGAGTCACCCTTGTTTAGAGCATATGAGTTGAGTCATCATCTGTCATGGAGTCTATATCAAGCCCTTTTATTTCCCACTATAGCCCTCCATCCTTCATCGCTTGGTCCCTCTCTCGTGTTGCACATTATGGCCTTCCATATCATTTTCACTTATCCTCCCTGATATTATGTTAGTCGCTGCCAAGCCATTCATGCCCCTTATGCTCTAACAAGGGAAGTCGTCCATCCACTACTCAGTATCCCTCATCTCATTATCATCATCAGTGTCCATCTGTTAGTCACTCTACTATTTTCTCCCATGCCTTAGTTGAGATTCCCTTATTATCTCACCTATGGCAGACCTACTTCTATCAACAGAAGCTCATTTACTCCGGAAGCCAGGTCTAGGGAGCAGTGTACCTTGGTTCGAGCTCTTTTTTAGCATGATCATGATCTCTACACTTCATAGTCCAGTGATATAGCAGCAGCTCTTAGTGATTCCCGGGTGTGTGTGAGATGTCTCAACCCTCATGAGGGGGTGGCCCTACAGGTAGCCCCCCACATGCCTGGATGACTTCTTCATTTCAGCCCTTCATGCAACTCCTCCCATGTGATGATATTGGCCTCAGCCGCTTGCAGCACCTCTTCGATTTGCATGTATCAGTCAGATTTTGCGAGCCCTTCCCCGTGTGTAGGGGGAATTTGGGCGCATTTGTATCTCATGTACTAAAATCGTATTGTATAAGTCCTGACAGGTTATTCCAGGCATAACATGTATGTGGGATCTATCATTCTATTTTTTTGGCTCTTATTTATGCCAGGATATTCTTCCTGGTTTGGTTCCTTGTTTACTGGACTTCCTATTCTTTGTACTTTGTCTCGGTGGGCATAGGTATGCCTCCCCCGCTGCCTTTAGCACAGGTACCACTTCATAAAACTAGAGACTTGTTGCACCTGTAATTCTCGTCTCCTCAGGGTCTAGTCCTTTAGCACATTAGACTACATTCCATTTCTCTCTCTCACTTCCTTCTTGATGTCCAGTGATTGAGTTCTTACAACGTACTTCGGTCATACGATTTGCTCCTAACACTCGTACGTTGGGGGGAAATCTCTTACACCATTTTTTGGTCATCTAACCTATTATTATTAGATGGACCCAAGTACACCATGTAAGACCAATTTTACCCTAAGTAAAATTTCTTTCACCATATGAAATAACTTATTTGTTTACATTTCCCAGTCATATTTAACCCAAAACAAGGAAATTAATTAAATAAATCTTTATTTATTTAATTATTTCCTAAGAATAAGTTATTTAAATCATTATTTAAATAATATTCTTAGTTAAATTTGACTAAATCATCCATAAATAGTTAAATAAACCATTATTTATTTAATTATATTCCCATCATTTCCCTAAAATGATAAATAAATCATTTATTTATTTATTATTTATAAATAGAGGAATTGACCCAAGTCAAAAATCCTTTTCCCTCCAACAAATATAATAAAATATTCCTAAAGGGTGGTTCTAGAATTTGATTAATAATATTTTATTCATGCACCGTGTTCTGACTACCCTAATATTTTGTTATAAATAGAAGGGTTTTCCCCATTCATTAGTCACCTCCATTGCATTAGATCACTCTGGATCTATTCCTGGTCACCATTTTCCATTGTGAGCTCCCATTGAGTTATATGTTTGTCTGGGTTTTCTACACCAATAAGAGAGAGGAATTTTAGATCTAAAACACTGAGGACTTTCAAGAACCCATCCCATTCAGGAGAACCAGAAAAAACCTTTCTTGTTTTCCTCTCAGGTGCCCCCTTTTTAATATAATATAAAAATTATTTCAAATACATTGTTCTTGTCTTGTCTATTGGATGCATGGAGCCACATTTTACTTTATCTGCTTAATGTCTTTTATGCTTGGATCTAGATTTGTGCAGCATTATTTGGATCACCTAATTGCATATTTAAAGATATTTGGCAGCCACAATCGATGTTAGGGCTATTTGTTATGCGTAGCTAAAATGATCTTTTACGACGAAATATTCATACTAACAGTTTAGCCCATCCTCCACAAATGTCATAGAACAAATTTTGGTCAATTTTGGGCACTTTTTATTAGAGCTTCCAACACTAAAAGAAAAAAGGACATTGGTGAGGGGAGAAAATGGTCACCATAAGCTCATTAGTGAGGGTCGAAAGAGCCTTCATCACCAAAGGTAGCATCGCTGAAAGTATAGGTGTTGTGGTGACATTCAAATTCTGTCACCAATAATGATTTATAGTGATGGATAGTGACCGTCACCATTTCATATGAGCAATAGTGATGGACAATAGCCTCTATCACAAAAAAACTGAGCGCCACCAAAGGTGGTGTTGCCGAAAGTATGTGTTGTGGTGACATTCAAGGTCCGTCACAAATATTGATTATAATGACAAATAGTCACCGTCACCATTTCATATGAACAACAATGATTTTTTGTGATGGACCTTTCATGGCCGTCACTATTGGTGCATATATATGGCGACGTTCATTTACATTCACCATAAACTCATTGGTGACATCAAGGTCCCTCACGAATAATGACTATAATGACAAACATTAACCCTCATCATTTCATATCAAAAACAAAGATTTATGGTGACGGACCTTTAATGATCGTCATTATTGATGCGTATATATGGTGGTGTTCATTGACTGTCACCATTTCATATTTTGGCGAAGGTCGAAAAATGTCACCATAAGCTCATTGGTTAAGAGCATCCGTCACCAAAAAATGATCTTCGTCATTCCCTATGAATATCAGGGCACGATGGAATCGAACCACCAACCTCCTGCTTGTAAAGCAAGTGCTCTTCCATTGAGCTAGCACCATTTAAAGAATTAGACTTTAAACTAGAAATTTCCCCTAAAGGCGTAAAGGTACACCAAAGGAATAGAAACTATCGGAAGTGTTGTAGCACAACTTTACTCAGCAAAAAGTCGAGAGAAGTTCTTGGCATTTTAAGGTTGCTGAGGAACAATTATAGAAGTGGAACAAGTTCAAGGAGATAAACAAAATGTTTTAAAGGCATTTGAAACACTGTACCTAAGAAATCTGTTATTGGGTGATTTAATTACATTGCAAGGGGTAAGGCTCTGTCAAATGAAATTGGTAATTTAGAGCTGACAGATGCATATGCGGAGGCTTTGAGCAAGCTGGGATTTAATCTTGAAAGTGTTGCTAAGCAGGAGCCAGATGCAACACTTGGAAATGGAGGGTTGGGAAGATTGGCTTCATGATTTTTGGATTCCTTGGCAACACTTGATTATCCTACATGGGGCTATGGACTTCGATACAAGTATGGCCTTTTCATCAGAATATAACAAAATATGGTTAGGAGGAAGTAGCTGAAAGTTGGCTGGAGATGGGGAATCCTTGGAAAATTGAAAGGCACAATGTTTCGTACCCTATTAAATTTTTTGGAAAAATTGAGAATAGGCCTGATGAGACAAAACGATGGGTTGGTGGGGAGGATATTAACGCAATTGCATATGATGTTCCAATCCCTGGTTATAAGAACAAAACCACACTCTATTTATGTTTGTGGTCAACAGAAGTTCGTGCTGAAGATTTTGATCTTCAAGCATTCACTGAAGGTGAACACAACAAAGCAGCGGAGGCCCAACTTAATACATCAAAGATTTGCTATGTTTTGTATCCAGGCGATGAATTCACTGAGGGAAAGGTTCTTTGTTTGAAGCAATAGTATACATTGTGCTCAGCTTCTCGTCAAGATATAATCTCCTGTTTCAAAGGACGTTCTGGACACAGTTTGTATTGGGAAGAGTTTCCAGAAAAGGTTTCACTCCAGATGAATGACACACATCCAACATTATCTGTACCTGAGTTGATGCGGATCTTGATTGATGTGGAAGATCTTCCTTGGGAGAAAGCCTGGAATATTACTCAGAGAACAGTGGCATACACAAATCATACTGTGCTTCCTGAAGCATTGGAGAAGTGGCCTTTTGAGCTTACGCAAAAGCTTCTTCCAAGACATATGGAGATAATACGAACTATTGATGAGGATTTCATCAAGGAATTCATTGCAAAGAATAATACAGTAAATCTTAAAGAATTGGAAAACAAGATCAGAGGAATGAGAATCCTGGAAAACGATGATTTTCCGGATTCTATAGTGTCAGTATTTTCTGACCTGTGGAGAGAGGACGACGCTGCTAAAGAAGTTGAAGCTTCTAAAGAAGCTGTAAAAGAGAAATCCGAGGCTGTAGAAACTAAACCCGAAGCTGTGCTCAAGTCACAAGAGAAAAATAAATCTAAAAGCAATTTTAAGAATATGGTTGTTAAACTAGCTAAATTGGTACACATGGCTAACGTATGTGTTATTGTTGGCCATTCTGTTACTGGAATTGCTGAAATCCACAGTGAAATTGTGAAGAAAGAGGTTTTCAGTGATTTTTATGAGATGTGGCCTGAAAATTTTCAAAAGAAGACCAACAACGTAACTTCTAGGCGATGGATTCGATTTTGTAACCCTGAATTGAGTAAAGTTATCATTAAGTGGCTTGGAATAGAAGATTGGATTCTAAAGACTGAACCTTTAACAGAGCTTCGAAATTTTGCTGATAATGTAGACGAGACCGTATTCAAGATACTTCAAATGAGATGCCATTGAATCTTTCTTTTGAGAATCATGATCGTCAGGAGATCTCCGAGCCAAGAAGAAAATAATATCATGCACGCAGCAGTGATAATGTTGATCGCCGTATTGACCATTCTCAGAGAAGGAGAAGTATTCAAACTTATTCATCATAAGAAATTGAATATGGACCGGGGAGATTGGATCATGGTCATCTTTCACCAAACGACGTTCCAGTTAACCGTTTGGGTTTAAATCATCCCATTCTGGATTCACTATCTCATATTGAATATCATCATGATGAGGAACCTACAAGGGATAGATATCTCTATTGTTTAGGGCGACATGGATCAAGATGCTCGCAAAATTCGTCTTACAAAGTTTAGAGCAAGGAAGACAGTGTTACTGCTTGTAACTGATGTTGCTGCTTGGGGGATTGACATTCCTCTGCTGGATAACGAAGTGAATTATGATTTTCCTCTAAAACCAAAACTGTTTGTTCATAGAATGGGGCGTGTTGATTGTGTTGGCCGAACTAGCACAGCTTATTCATTTGTCACATCAAAAGACACGCCATATCTTTTGAATCTGTATTTTTCTCGCTCAAAACCTATTTGACCAGCTCCAATCGAAGAAGCGGTTGCAAGTGATAGGGAGAATGTATCGACTACGATAAATGAAGCAAGGGAAAAAGGGGAGTCCGTGTATGGACATTTTCCACAGTCAGTTCTGGATATTGCTTCTGAAAGAATTCGAGAGCTCATTGACGGAAGTACAGAGGTGATTGCTTTGCAGAAGACATGTACCAATGCATTTCATTTGTATTCCAAGACAAAGCCAAATCCTTCAACAGAATCTGTAAAAAGAGCAAAGGGATTGCCTCGAGAAGAGCTGCACCCAATTTTTAAAATGAAATTGGCGCTAACAAGACAACAAATTTGGCTTTTCCCAAGCAATTAAAAGAATTCAAGTCAAAGTAGACAGTTCTGTAGACTAAAATCCACATATAACATCGAAGTTGGATTGACGGCTTGGATCATCTGGCTCAGATCCAATGGTCTGCGGCATACAAACAAATCGGATCTTATGAGTTATAGTGCCCCCGCAAATGGTTTGATTTAAACCACTATTTATGAAATCTACGGCTATGATGCATTACGGCATCACTTAGCCTATTCCCAAGAAACCACCATCAGTGCTCCCGCAGGCGGTTATTGGTTTTCAAAAACCATGGGTGACTTTGTCATTAATACGTATGGATGTAATGGGACCCAAAGTGTACCGTTCGTTATTCTTTTTACTTGCGCTAGAGTAGGGTCTTGTTTTGGGTTTTATATTATATATTATATATATAATATTAAAACAGATATTTTGTAAATTTAAATAATTCCAAAACTTCCAAGAATTAGTTTTAAAACTGATCATAACAGTTATGAAGTTACATTAGATGGCAGAGATAAAAGCAGAGGTAAGAAGAGGAGTAAGGGTTCCGGTTTTGGGGGATCTCCAGACATTGATCTTTGTATTGAGATTTCAAGTGATTAATGAATGAAAAGAAAAATTCTAGCATTTGTTGATATTGATACGTCTTCTAGTTTACATAATGTATTTTTAGTCCTTGAATAAAATGAAGTATCGAAGCAACATGTCTCTTTTTACATGTGTAAATAAGAGTTAAAACCCTTAATAGGCACTCCTTCATTTTAACTGTTTTCTTTAAATTCTTCTAGAGCTTGGGATTGTTAGCCACCTATAATATTTTGTTATACCAAAAGGTGGCTAAGATATTTTTTGAGCCTCCAAGGAACAAATTTTATCACTAAAAATTGTTGGCTCTTGAAGACTCCTTGTAGGCCTCATGCCTCGGTTCAAAATCCTCATTTGCTATCCCATTTTATACTCAGGAATTTCTGCTGATTCCAACTGAAAGACTGCTGAAAGATCGTCATTTCTCCTCTTCTCAAAACCTTTCATCTGCTCCCCTTTTTCTCCATCAAAACTACCTTGTTTTCATAAGTCCTCTTCTTTCCATTTATGAAAATTTCCCCTTTCATAGTTAAAAAAACACTTTTTAACTATTTCAGAACCCCAAATCCATTAAAATCCTTGAAAATTTCTCATAAAAAATCAAAGTTTTATTGCTATGGACCTAAGCCCCTTGGGCTAAGTCCTAAACCACTTCCCCCCACATGCCCATGTGTTAAAACCAAACGCCAAAGCTTTTCGGCACTAATCGCATCGCAAATATCCAAGGGTGCATAACTTTGAACCATTACAAAGCTCCGATTGCGATTAGCCTTTCATATAAATCCCCCTCCGATCAATATTTTCCTTTGTAAACCCAAAAACCCACTTTCTGAAAGTTTTAAGTTAAAAACTTAAAACCACGTGATAAATATAAATGGGTTGATTGAAAAGAGCCGATCGTGCAATCGCAATCGGAAACAACACAAATGGGTTGATCGGAAAGACCAGGCTCAATGGCCCGATTGCGATTGGCCCTTGTCTGTATACGCTCCTGGGCATATTACATTCCATATATCCGAAGGCCCTGTAGTCGGGCGCCTGTCCGCCTTATATATATATTCTTCCGCCCGATCCATAAAAACCTTTGATTATTCCAAAAGTTTGGGTTTCATAAAGATATACAAGGGTTTCTCCCCCGATCCATTCTCCACCGTTGATCTCGTTCTTAGATCGACGGCCTGCGCTCAATCGCATGCGTTTTGTTTCGCCCCCGATCGCGACTCCCCCGATTGGTTCTCCACCGTTGATCTCGTTCTTGAATCAACGGTTATCGCTAAATCGCATCGCAATGTTTCAATCACAATCGCAATGTATCCCTCCCGATTGCCGATCCCCGATTCAATCCTGACCGTTGATCTGTTCTCAGATGGACGGCCTGCGCTCAATCGCAAAGTTTCCTCCGATCACAATCGCAGACCTTCCCATCTCACTCCCGATTGCGATCCACCGATTCCATCACAGCCGTCAATCTGTTTCGCGATCCGACGGCCATCGCACACCCTTGCGATCCCTCCGATTCATTCCCTGCCGTCGATCTGGTCCTCAGATCAACGGCCAACGCTCAATCGCAAAGGGCTCGATCGCAAAGTTTCAATCGCATATTGTTGTGTGACCTCCCCGATTGCGATCCTCTGATTAAATCTGGGTCGTCCATTTCCCGCCTATCCAATGGTCCTTATTCCCTCCGATCGCAAGTCTTACCGCCATTTCAAAACCCTCCGATTCACTTTCCGCCGTTGATCTAATCTGCAGATCAATGGCCAGCGCTTAATCGCATCGATGTGTTTCAATCGCACGCACTTACCTGCCACCCCCGATTGAGATCTTCCGATTAGATATAGACCGTCCACGTGTCCAGATCGGACGGTCCAAAACCACCCCGCCTTATTTCTTCTCCCCGCTCTCCTTTGCCTGTTCTGCGCCGATCTCCACCGTTAGATATTTTTATCCGACGGCTACGCTCCTCCCTCGCCATCTGAAGCAGTTTAAACCTATTTCCGCAGGATTTCTTAACTGTTTTTGTGTTTTGCAGGTGTTTAAATGGTTTTCCATTGTATAACGAATAAATGCCAAGGGCTGGGAATGACGATTCTCATGCCCTCGTTTCATTACAGAGAAGCCATTCACGGGGCTCTATTCCATGTTTCGTCAGTACTCTATGAGTATTGATGCCGTAAAGCCCAGTGCGGGTCTGCACATCGACAAGACACTGTTTTAATTCAAACACAGTTAAAGAGTATCAGTTTTGAAGACAGAGTACAACAGATGAAGATTGAAGACAGTTTTTATGGTGATTACAGCTAAGACAGTTATCACAAGCCTAATCCCCAATATAAAACACAGTTTAAAATAAAACCTAAAGTGTTTCATCAGGCATATTGTCTCCACCGCCATACTTTGAGGCAAATTGATTCCTCAACCACCGCAGTGCCACCTATTGCCTCAAAATGCTCAGTCAGAGACTAAATTTATTGAACAGGATCAGATATTATGCCTCGGAACAGCCAAAGAAGTTATTTCTGCCCCAAATTTAATGACAGAATATCTGCAGAGTTACTCCCCACAGTACACAGAGCCTCAAAGTCAAATAAAGCTCCTGCTGAGCTTAATTCATAAATGTAAAATAGTTAATACAGTGTTCCACCTGTGAATTTCTTCATCGAGCCCCTCAAAGGCCACGAAGTCTTGAATCTGTATTAATTGCTTCAAGAGATATTTTGTTAGGTCTCACCTCCTCATCCTTCTATAAATACTCTAGTAGAAGATGAGTGAGAGGTTGGATTAGTTGGTTGTTAATGTAATTGCTAAAACATTCTATGTAACTGAGCTGAAAACTCTTGACTGTAGATAGTGGTTTCATCGGCTCTTGGAGCTCTGCTTATAGCATATAGGTTAGGTTGTGAAGAGAGATGGATTAAAACATTGGACCTGAAGATTGTAACCGGTTTGAAGCATCAATACAAGATGATTTATGGGATCCTGGTCTATGATGATGGTGATGTTATTCTCACTGTGAACTTGTCATTTTATTTCCGTTTTCAATTCGTTTCATTTTCCACTGTAAAGAACAGTTTAAACAGGGTGAGGACCTACTGTATATCAGTAACCTTCTCTGGCTGAGAAATCTTTATTTAAATGTTTTCTTTCTGCTGTGTTATTTGAGAATGATTTAATTCAGTCTAAGTACAGAGATGATGGCGTTCCCTCATCTTTTTTTCACAGCTGAATGTTATTTTTAGATGTTACTTTCAATATATGTTGTGTAAGGAATGAATTGAGGAAATCAAAGGTTAGCCCTGAGTCCCTTTCTTGTTTGCTCAACTATTCGATTGTTTCCCTTAGGATGTGTTAAAAGCTGACTAGTTTCGAAGTACTTATCAGATCTTAGGCCATTATGTGTTATCTTTGTGATCGTCTTGGATGTAACTAAGTAAAGGAGAGCTAGGAGAGGATTAGGGTGAGCCCAGCCCACTAGTTTTTACTCCAAAGGTTGCCTTCAAGTTTCCCTTCGTTTTTATTTGTATTCTATTAGAAGTGTATCAAAGGCTGGATAGTTTCAAAGTACTTACCAGATCCTAGTTTTCTTCTATGTTTTTCTCAAGTGCTTGGTCAAAGGCTGGCTAGTTTCAAAGTACTTACCAGATCCTGGGCTGCTCTTTGTTCTGCATCTGTCTTTTCCCTTTCTTATTTGTATCACTCCATTCCATAAATCAAACTCTAAAGAGATCCTTAGGCATATATGACTTGCCCCATAGATCACTCTTGAACCTGAATGTTTCAATTAAATCCTCTTATGACTCCATAGCCCAATGGATTGACAACTTGCCATCATCCCTCTTCTTGATCAAAGCTTACTCTTTTTCTTGCAACTTCTCACCGTTGAACCTATTTACATATAGATCTTTCTGCCTCAGACAACAATTATGTTCAATCATCTGAAAAGACCAAACAAAACCCTTGGACCTCATAACTAGCCTAATATCATCACTTTAAACTTCAAAGACAGTATCCATCTTTGTACATATTGGAGAGATCCCTCTCCGGATTCAGGAGGGCTAGATCCTAGAATCCCAAAGTTGGTTGAAATGATGTTAACTCTGTGATTGGACTCTCCCAATCTTGCTAATAAATTACAGAGACCTAACATTTCTGGTGACTCCGCTGGGGACCTGAGTGTTTTTAATACCTTTTAGAGGCCTCAGAAAACCCTTTATTCGAGAACATTTTGAGAGTAAAAAGCAGCCTTTTCAAGCACTACCAAGAAATGGTAATCATGATGGAGCTTGTTTGAATCAGTGACAAACTAGGTCAACCCTAGGATTCTTTTAAGTTTTATCTAACCTTGGAAAATCAGCTAGCTTAGCCATAAGGATAGACTGTCTTTGTTTCATAACCGTAGCTAAGTTTTGAGGCAAAGTTAGGACATTCTTCTAAACCATAAATAAAACAATTCAAAAAATACCAAAAAACATTTCAGATTGGTAGTAAAACACCAGTTTTTGATATCTTGTTTACATTTTGATGGGTTTTACTCTATACTCTTAAGACAGAGTCTGGAAAGGGCCAGGTAGCCTCCGGGTCTCATCCTCTTTTAGGGGTGACATATCTGGTGAATGCCCTCCCAATCAATCTCTGGTTAGAGTTTGTTGTGTTTTGAGATATCCTTGAAAAGGAATGTTTCACAAACACTGTGGTGGACAGTGTACTCCTTTGAAAACACTCTGGACTTTCCACCTGGCGACTCCACAATCCTGAACAGACCTTAAGACTCCACTGGTAAGAACCATCATCATTACAATACCCTTTTAAACCTGGTTAAAAGGCTGTGGGATTAAAAATAATAAAACAGATTAGTTGACCTTTCAAAGATTGTCATATCTGGTTGAACTTTTCTTGTTTACTTGGGTCTAAAAACTTAGCATAGTGGCTCCTAAAAAGATTCACACTAGAGCCCATCCTGACCCAGATCCACCTGAGACAGTTGACAACCCGGAAATAATCCTTAGGAATTCTCCTAAGATACAATCTTCAACTGTTTTCAGATCACCCCTAAGAGCTAATTCAGTCCCTGAAAACCTCTCAGCTCTTCAGAAATCACAAACGGGCTTCTTAAACCCCTTTAGGACTAGGTCATTTGGTGATTTAGATCAGTTAGATTCTGATTCTTCACATTCATCCCCGGAAAAAGGTGAACCTCTTGGGGATAGAGAATCAACACCTCCTGATTTACATTTTCTACATAATCTAGGTGTCTCTCATCCAATATCAACTCAGCAATCTACTGTTGTTCCATCCACTTCTGTTCATCTTTCATCCACTGTTCAAACCACTCCACTTCAACCCACACCTCCTCTTGTAAATCCACCACCTATCATGGTAGCATGGTATGCTCCCTTAGTCCTTCCTGTGCCATTAGTCAATCTTCCACAGGACTATCAGTCCAAAATTCCATTGTATGATGCTAGCAATACTATAACAGCATCTCAACATGTGGACAAGATGAATGACTACTTTGACATAAATGAAATTGATGATGATTCTGTCAAGCTTAGACTATTTGCTCAAAGTTTGGGGGGAGAAGCAAGAAAATGGTTTAAAGGTTTAACCCCCCATAGTATTAACGATCTCCAAGCCTTCCATCAAACATTCTTGAACAAGTGGGAAGTGAGAAAGAATCCTCTCAAAGTCCTTGCTAATTACAACAATCTCCATAGGAACCCTGGGGAAAGTGTACAAGCTTATTGTACCAGATTTAACAACGTGTATAATGCACTTTTACCTGAACTAAAACCTCCTCAGGGCTCAGCTTTAAACAAATTTCCTGAAGGGTTTGATCCAGACATGACATATTCACTCAGAGAAAAAGTTTTTGCGACCCTTGAAGATATGCAAAGAGGTGCTCTTTCTGTGGAAGTTAACCTTATGGAGAAGAGAGCAAGGATGAAAGCAGAAAAGAGAGTATCTTTTAGAGAGGAATCCACACCTTCTACTTCCAACTCAAAAATGGAGAGAATGATGGAAGAAATGATGAAAGAGATGAGCATAATTAAGAGAGCACAAGCAAATCAAAATCAAACTGCTCTTCAAAATAGAAACCAGAATCAGAATGTTAGAAGGAACCAACCCCCAAACAGACCTAGGGAAGATGATCAACAGATCACCCCTCCCTTTCATCAAAAATTTTTGAGTGAGGTTGAGCAAGCAGAACAAATAACAGAGGAAGATGATATAAACTTATTTGGGGTAGATGATGATGACTTTGAGGTTCATTTTGATAGTAAACAAGGTCTTTATACACCTTACGACGACAAAAGAAATGATAACGAAAATTATTATCAGAACATGGAAAACGCGGTCATAGAACCTTTAAAGGAATATGAACTCAGAAGAAAATCTAATCAACAAGCCCCCAACAATAAAACCTCTGACAAACCTTCTCAAAACAGCACTGCAACCCAGTCTAAAACCATCAAACAAAAAGACAAAGCAGTAGCTGTTAATTCTGGTAGTGGTAAAGAGAAAGACACTCAAAATATTGAAAAAAAGAGTGCAAACATTAGCAGTACTAACACCCCGGCTAGTACTCCTGGTAAAACAACTGTTCCAACTGTAGATAAAAAAAATCAGCAAGCTGTAATTTTTGATAGAGTGACAGCTAATAAGGTTGAAACAAGTGCTTCAAAGAATCAAAACCCTTTTAGCCTTGAACAGGAAATCTTAAAGATCAAAATCTATGTTCCATTAACTGAGTTAGCTGCCCAACATGTATATAGGTCCAAAATTTTGAAAGATTTGAACTTAGAAGATAATGAAGATTCACTCAATCTTAATGATGACCAACCAAAGCTTATTTTTGGTCCAAAGATTGAAGGAAAGTTCCAAGAGGGTCCTGTCCCTCCCTTTTACGTAAGCTTAAACATTCATGACAAAATTCTGCACAACGCTATGCATGACTCGGGCGCTTCCCATAATTTAATGCCAAAAGCTGTAATGGAAATCCTGGGTCTTGAAATTACCAGACCTTACAAATACTTGTACTCCTTTGACTCAAGCAGAGTTAAATGCCTAGGATTGATAAAATATCTCTGTGTTAACTTAACCCAGATTCCAGCCAAATGTTTATTCATGGATGTTGTTGTGGCTGATGTACCCCCAAAGTATGGAATGCTTTTGTCAAGATCTTGGGGGGCTAAGCTACAGGGAACCATGCAGATGGACATGACCTATGCGACTATCCCTGTTTTTAATCAGACTAGAAGACTTTACAGGGAAACCCACATGCAGTACACAGTGACAAGTCAAGACCAGCCTCAAAACTCTCCTTTGTACGATGTAAGCACAAGCCTCGATTCTTTTATCATGTTTAATGATGAAGCACTTACAGAACAAATCATTTCAATAGAATCAATGGCTGAAACGGAGGAAGAGGAGCACAACGCTGAACTGCCGAAACAGTCTAGTGTGTCTAAAAACCCTAGCAAACTAAACACAGGTCTTGAACTGCAAGTCATCAATCCATTAAACTTAAAAATTGACAGTCGAGAAGACGATCCTCAACCCGATGAAAAACTGGAGGGATCAAATTATATAAAGGAGATACACCAAAACAATAAAACTGAAAATGTTCCTCTCTGGACGATGTATTTTGATGGGTCATGCACTAAAACAAATGCTGGTGCGGGTGTCTGGATCACTAACACTGAAAACAATCATACAGAATGCATCTCATGCAAATTAAACTTTCAGTGTTCCAACAACATAGCGGAGTATGAATCCCTTCTCTTAGGCTTGCATCTCTTGAAAAAGCTAGGTGCCAAGAGACTCAATGTATATGGCGATTCCGAATTAATCATTAGGCAAGTTAATGGGGAGTATAATGCAAATCGCCCCAGACTTAGGGCCTACAGGAATGATGTTATGGATCTTTTAAAAACGTTTGAGGAGTCCAACTTGATTTTTGTCCCAAGGAAAAGAAACATTGCAGCCCACAATTTAGCCTTTGCTGCTAAAACCTGCCCAATACTGTATGATGACACCTCTCAGATAAAATTTAGACCAGCTATCCCAGATAACAAGAAATACTGGCAGTTGATTGACGGAGATAAACAAATAGAAGACTTCATGCAATTCAGAAATGAATTTGAGCTCCATAGTTTAGATTCAGATTATGATACAGACTGCAGTGAAGAAAATTTTCTTGGGGAAGAAGAAACGTCTCCTGAGCCTATAGACATTAACCTTCCGACTATCAAACTTAGAGACCAAGCAGAATTAAGTGCAAAATCTGAAACAGAGGAATGGGAAACTTTACATTCTAAGGATGATAGTTTGCCCAAGGGTTTGGCCCCTCTAGAAGAACTGTTTGATTTTGATGATGTGGCTAATAAACCAAAACTGGAACCTGTAGAGACTGAAGTAGAGGAGTGCAATATAGACAGTGAGGAAAAACCTAAAATGATCAAACTATCCAAAACTCTGCCAGCTCACTTTAAACTCAAATACATAGAGCTATTCAAAGATTTTTCTGATGTTTTTGCTTGGAGTTACGAAGATCTTAAATCCTATGACACTGAAATAATATAGCACAAAATTCCTCTTAAAGAGAACCAAAAACCATTCAAACAGAAACTGCGCAGAATAAACCCTGTCCAGTTGCCATTGGTTAAGAAGGAAATCATGAAGATGCACGATGCTGGTATCATTGTCCCTATTAGATATTCTGAGTGGGTATCTAATCTGGTGTCTGTTAGGAAGAAAACTGGAGAAATCAGGCTTTGTATAGACTTCAGAAATTTAAACAAATCTTCATTGAAAGACAACTACCCTTTACCCAAGATGGATCACATTTTACAAAGGGTGGTGGGGTCTAAAAGAATTTCTTTGCTAGATGGCTTTTCAGGGTATAACCAAGTCTTATTCCACCCTGATGATCAATTAAAGACGGCGTTTACTACACCATGGGGCACTTTCATGTATGTGAAAATGCCTTTTGGTCTAATGAATGCTGGAGAAACCTTTCAGAGAGCCATGGACATAGCATTCTTGGAAGAATTGGGCTTCTTCATCATTATCTATCTCGATGATGTAACTGTGTTTTCAAAAATGGATGAAGAACACTTATAACATTTGCGAAAGGTTTTTGAGAAGTGCAGAAGGTTTGGAATATCTTTGAACCCTAAGAAGACACTATTTGGTCTCCAAGAAGGTAAGCTTCTTGGACACATTATTTCAGAGGAGGGTATAAAGATAGATCCAAAGAGGATTGACGCTATATTGAAAATCTCTCATCCTCGAAATATCAAAGAGTTGCAGTCTTTCATTGGAAAGATAAACTTTTTGAGAAGGTTCATCCCTAACCTAGCTGAGCTCCTTAGAAATATCACAAACATGATGAAGAAGGAGCAAGGGATAAAATGGACCTTGGAAGCAAAGACATCCTTTGAGCTGGTGAAACGAGTGTTAACCAAAACACCAGTTCTCATAATCCCTGATTTTTCAAAAGATTTTTATATCTTCTCATTTGCATCAGAACATACTATAGCTGCTGTCCTTTTACAGAAAAATCCACAGGGACAAGAGCAACCTATTGCATTCTTTAGCAAGGCATTGAGGGATTCCCCTTTGAAGTATAACATTATGGAAAAGCAAGCTTTTGCTTTGGTTAAAGCATTGAAAGACTTCAGAGTATACGTCCTTCACTCACACGTCATTGCCTTTTTCCCAAATTCGGTTGTAAAAGACATTCTAACCCAGGATCCAGATGGTAAAAGGGGTAAGTGGATTGCAGTAATTCTTGAATATGATTTAGAAATAAAACCCACTAAGCTCATCAAAGGCAAATGTTTAGCTAAATTAATGGCTGAATCAAATTGTGAACTTCTTGATATTAATATGATCGATGCTTTAGATAACCAAGAAGAACTCTCAACTCCTGTTGTTGAAGATCATTTTATGATTTCTCCTTGGTACGCTGATATTGTTTATGTTTTGCTTAATCTGAATACACCTCCTGGTTTATCCAAAACTAAGGCAAGATTCCTAAAGTTAAAAGTTGTAAACTATTTGCATTATTGATAAATGTCTTTATTGGAAAAATGCAAGTAGCATATTGCTTAAATGTTTGCCTGAGTTTGATGCAGAAAAAATTAAGGGGGAGTTCCATGAAGGAGAGTGTGGAGGCCATTTGTACTGGAATTCAACAACCAACAAAATTTTGAGGGTTGGTTTCTATTGGCCCACCCTTTTTCCTGATGTTCACAAAATGACAACTACTTGCCATAAATGCCAACTGTTTGAGGGCAAGAGAAAATTACTACCCCTTCCTCTGCATCCAATCACTGTTGAAGCTCCTTTTCAACAGTGGGGTATTGACTTCATAAGAGAGATTCATCCACCTTCCTCTGCCCAACACAGGTGGATTCTTACCGCCATAGACTATTTCACTAAGTGGATAGAAGCCATTCCTTGTAGGCAGGCCAATGATTCGGTTATCATAAAATTCATAGAAACCAATATCCTTTCCAGATTTGGCTGCCCTACCAAGATCATCATAGATACTGCAGCAGCATTTGGATCAAAGAAAATGGTGGAATTATGTCGCAAATATCAGATAACCTTGGGACACTCCACAGCCTATTACCCTCAAGGTAATGGACTTGCAGAGTCTTCCAACAAAAGCTTAGTGAACATAATAAAGAAACTGTTGGAGGACAATAAGAAGTCTTGGCACACAAAGCTGATCCATGCACTTTGGGCTGACAGATTAACTTTGAAGAAATCTATTGGTATGTCACCCTTCCATCTTGTGTATGGTACAAATGCAATTTTTCCTAACAGCCTTGGTGTACCAGTTATGAAGTTAATTCAAGAGTTGCAGACTGAAGAAAGTGACATAATCAGAAGAATAAATCAGACCATTCATCTTCAACAAACCAGAGAGGAAGTGTACAACAAAGCATTACAGAAGCAAGACCATATCAAGAAGATATTTGACAGAAGAACAAAGGCCAGCAATTTCAAGATTGGGGAAAAAGTTTTAAAGTGGGACTCAAAGAGAGAAGATAAGGGAAAGCATGGTAAATTTGACAATCTATGGCTTGGCCCTTACTAAATTCATTCAGTTGCTGGAAACAATGCATTCTTCTTACAAGAGCTGAATGGAACAAAATTGTTTGGGGGTCCTGTCAATGGCAGGATGCTTAAGCATTATATTTCTTAAACCATTCTATGTTTTAAAGCCTTTTTCCCTTTTCCATTGTAAACATTTCATCCATCATTGCATTCAAAGTTATGAAAAATCAGAAAAATACAAAAACAAAGAAAGAAAGAAAAGAGGGTAGAAATGTAAACAAGAAAGGCAAAGCCCCATGCCAAAAAAGAGGAACAAATCTGAAAGTGTGCAAGCTTAAATGCCACTCCTGCAAAACACACTTCTAGTTAGTCAAACTGTTTAATCTTGACTAATTAGCTTTCAATTTTCTACTGATAGGGTAGTGAATTTGATTTGCCAAACCGTTTAATCTTGGCTTATCAGTAGATAGATTAGGATAGAAATTAAGGTTCAAACAAACTGAAAATCTGAACCAAATTTTCCAAAGAGAGATGACTCAAAACTGTTTTATTTTCTGAGTCATAAAAGAGGAAAAACTGGTTCTAATTTGCTCAAAATTTGAATCAGATATCAAGGAAGAGATAGCTCACAGAAAAAAGAAAAATCATAGCTATGAAAAGAAGAGAGAAGGCCATACTAAGAAGCTTTCAGATCTTAAGCCTTCAATTTTTGATGTTCAAAATTCCGCAAATAATAATCTATGTGCAACTTGTTTTTATGCCATAGATCATAGCAAGTCGAACAGCTCAATCTTGACTTGACTATTTTTAAATTTCTGTTGTAGAATTTAGAGAATGAAAGTTTGTTGGACTGTTTAATCCCAACAGACAGTAGGCTAGGTAGAGAAATATCTGAGCTCAACTGTTTAATCCGAGTTTAGGGAGAAATAAGGATTAGAAATAGATCAGATTTCCTGCTTTCAAAAGAATAAAATGTTGTGAATAGAGTTTGCCAATCCAAGTGCACTCTCATGAAGAAAAAATGTTAGATCAGTAGGATTGGAGTAGGTAGAAGTTGTATTGATGAAATTCATTTTTCTTTCATGACTGATATTTTTATCAAAGAAAAGCAAGAGCAAGCAGTGGGTCAGACACCAGTCAACATCCCAGAGAAATCAAGTCTGAATTCTTGATGCCTTCAAGAAGGCACCATCCCCAAGTGGAGCCACTGTTAGCCACCTATAATATTTTTTTATACCAAAAGGTGGCTAAGATCTTTTTTGAGCCTCCAAGGAACAAATTTTATCACTAAAAATTGTTGGCTCTTGAAGACTCCTTGTAGGCCTCATGCCTCTGTCCAAAATCCTCATTTGTTGTCCCATTTTATACTCAGGAATTTCTGCTGATTCCAACTGAAAGACTGCTGAAAGATCGTCATTTCTCCTCTTCTCAAAACCTTTCATCTGCTCCCCTTTTTCTCCATGAAAACTACCTTGTTTTCATAAGTCCTCTTCTTTCCATTTATGAAAATTTCACCTTTCATAGTTAAAAACCCACTTTTTAACTATTTCGGAATCCCCAAATCCATTAAAATCCTTGAAAATTTCTCATAAAAAATCAAAGTTTTATTGCTATGGACCTAAGCCCCTTGGGCTAAGTCCTAAACCACTTCCCCCCACATGCCCATGTGTTAAAACCAAACACCAAAGCTTTTCGGCGCTAATCGCATCGCAAATATCCAAGGGTGCATAACTTTGAACCATTACAAAGCTCCGATTGCGATTAGCCTTTCATATAAATCCCCCTCCGATCAATATTTTCCTTTGTAAACCCAAAAACCCACTTTCCGAAAGTTTTAAGTTAAAAACTTAAAACCATGTGATAAATATAAATGGGTTGATTGAAAAGAGCCGATCGCGCAATCGCAATCGGAAACAACACAAATGGGTTGATCGGAAAGACCAGGCTCAATGGCCTGATTGCGATTGGCCCTTGTCTGTATACACTCCCGGGCATATTACATTCCATATATCCGAAGGCCCCGCAGTCGGGCGCCTGTCCGTCTTATATATATATTATTCTGCCCGATCCATAAAAACCTTTGATTATTCCAAAAGTTTGGGTTTCATAAAGATATACAAGGGTTTCTCCCTCGATCCATTCTCCACCGTTGATCTCGTTCTTAGATCGACGGCCTGCGCTCAGTCGCATGCGTTTTGTTTCGCCCCCGATCGCGACTCCCCCGATTGGTTCTCCACCGTTGATCTCGTTCTTGAATCAACGGTTATCGCTAAATCGCATCGCAATGTTTCAATCCCAATCGCAATGTCTCCCTCCCGATTGTCGATCCTCGATTCAATCCTGACCATTGATCTGTTCTCAGATCGACGGCCTGCGCTCAATCGCAAAGTTTCCTCCCTTCACAATCGCAGAACTTCCCGTCTCACTCCCGATTGCGATCCGCCGATTCCATCACAGCCGTCCATCTGTTTCGCGATCCGACGACCATCGCACACCCTTGCGATCCCTCCGATTCATTCCCTGCCGTCGATCTGGTCCTCAGATCAATGGCCAGCGCTCAATCGCAAAGGGCTCGATCGCAAAGTTTAAATCGCATATTGTTGTGTGACCTCCCCGATTGTGATCCTCCGATTAAATCTGGGCCGTCCATTTCCCTCCTATCCAACAGTCCTTATTCCCTCCGGTCGCAAGTCTTACCGCCATTTCAAAACCCTCCGATTCACTTTCCGTCGTTGATCTAATCTACAGATCAACGGCCAGCGCTTAATCGCATCACTGCGTTTCAATCGCACGCACTTACCTACCACCCTCGATTGAGATCTTCCGATTAGATCTAGACCGTCCACGTGTCCAGATCGGACGGTCCAAAACCACCCCGCCTTATTTCTTCTCCCCACTCTCCTTTGCCTGTTCTGCACTGATCTCCACCGTTAGATATTTTTATCCGACGGCTACGCTCCTCCCCCGCCATCTGAAGCAGTTTAAACCTATTTCCGCAAGATTTCTTAACTGTTTTTGTGTTTTGCAGGTGTTTAAATGGTTTTCCATTGTATAACGAAGAAATGCCAAGGGCTGGGAATGACGATTCTCATGCCCTCGTTTCATTACAGAGAAGCCATTCACGGGGCTCTATTCCATGTTTCGTCAGTACTCTATGATGTATGATGCCTTAAAGCCCATGGACCGCACATCGACAAGACACTGTTTTAATTCAAACACAGTTAAAGAGTATCAATTTTGAAGACAGAGTACAGCAGATGAAGATTGAAGACAGTTTTTATGGGGATTACGGCTAAGACAGTTATCAAAAGCCTAATCCCCAATCTAAAACACAGTTTAAAAGAAAACCTAAAGTGTTTCATCAGGCATATTGTCTCCACCGCCATACTTTGAGGCAAATTGATTCCTCAACCACCGCAGTGCCACCTATTGCCTCAAAATGCTCAGTCAGAGGCTAAATTTATTGAACAGGATCAGATATTATGCCTCGGAATAGCCAAAGAAGTTATTTCTGCCCCAAATTTAATGAAAAAATATCTGCAGAGTTACTCCCCACAGTACGCAGAGCCTCAAAGTCAAATAAAGCTCCTGTTGAGCTTAATTCATAAATGTAAAATAGTTAATACAATGTTCCACCTGTGAATTTCTTCATCGAGCCCCTCAAAGGCCACGAAGTCTTGAATCTGTATTAATTGCTTTAAGAGATCTTTTGTTAGGTCTCACCTCCTCATCCTTCTATAAATACTCTAGTAGAAGATGAGTGAGAGGTTCGATTAGTTGGTTGTTAATGTAATTGCTGAAACATTCTATGTAACTGAGCTGAAAACTCTTGACTGTAGATAGTGGTTTCATCGGCTCTTGGAGCTCTGCTTGTAGCAGATAGGTTAGGTTGTGAAGAGAGATGGATTAAAACATTGGATCTGAAGATTGTAACCGGTTTGAAGCATCAATACAAGCTGATTTATGGGATCCTGGTCTATGCTGATGGTGATGTTATTCTTACTGTGAACTTGTCATTTTATTTCTGTTTTCAATTTGTTTCATTTTCCACTGTAAAGAAGAGTTTAAACAGTGTCAGGACCTACTGTATATCAGTAACCTTCTCTGGCTGAGAAATATTTATTTAAATGTTTTCTTTCTGCTGTGTTATTTGAGAATGATTTAATTCAGTCTAAGTACATGGATGCTGGCGTTCCCTCATCCTTTTGTCACTGCTGAATGTTATTTTTAAATGTTACTTTCATATATGTTGTGTAAGGAATGAATTGGGGAAATCAAAGGTTAGCCCTGAGTCCCTTTCTTGTTTGCTCAACTATTCGATTGTTTCCCTTAGGATGTGTTAAAAGCTGACTAGTTTCAAAGTACTTATCAGATCTTAGGCCATTCTGTGTTATCTTTGTGATTGTCTTGGATGTAACTAAGTAAAGGAGAGCTAGGAGAGGATTAGGGTGAGCCCAGCCCACTAGTTTTTACTCCAAAGGTTGCCTTCAAGTTTCCCTTCGTTTTTATTTGTATTCTATTAGAAGTGTATCAAAGGCTGGATAGGCTGGATCCTAGTTTGCTTCTATGTTTTTCTCAAGTGCTTGGTCAAAGGCTGGCTAGTTTCAAAGTACTTACCAGATCCTGGGCTGCTCTTTGTTCTGCATCTGTCTTTTCCCTTTCTTATTTGTATCACTCCATTCCATAAATCAAACTCTAAAGAGATCCTTAGGCATAGATGACTTGCCCCATAGATCACTCTTGAACCTGAATGTTTCAATTAAATCCTCTTATGCCTCCATAGCCCAATGGATTGACAACTTGCCATCATCCCTCTTCTTGATCAAAGCTTACTCTTTTGATTGAAACTTATCACCGTTGAACCTATTTACATATAGATCTATCTGCCTCAGACAACAATTATGTTCAATCATCCGAAAAGACCAAACAAAACCCTTGGACCTCATAACTAGCCTAATATCATCACTTTAAACTTCAAAGACAATATCCATCTTTGTACATATTGGAGAGATCGCTCTCCGGATTCAGGAGGGCTAGATCCTAGAATCCCAAAGTTGGTTGAAATGATGTTAACTCTGTGATTGGACTCTCCCAATCCTGCTAATAAATTACAGAGACCTAACAGGGATGATCGATTCTGTAAAGTAGCATATCGTTTTGGGCTTTTTCCTTTCATTCTTCTTCTGAACATTTCATTCTATATCAGCAGATAATAGCATTGTGGGATGTTTATAGCATTTGATTTTGGAAGGTTCAATGATTGAGCTCTGGAGGTGATCAAACATGGATCAATATTTCTGTGACATAAATACAAGAATGTCTTAAGCACGGATTCCTTTCACAACCAAGGAATTGTTTCTTAAGGTACAACAGGAAGATAAAAAGTTGTTATAAATAAATGTACATAATAAAAAAACAATAAGAATAAATTTTGATATAATCTAACAAAGCATGTACTACGTAGGAGAATAACTGGAAAGCACAAATATAAATTTGAATCACAACATAACAATATAAAAGAACATGCAACAATAGAGGAACAACTCCATAGTTTGAGAAATATGAACAATCCATGGGCATGTTCTTATATATTGATATAGATAACGAAACATAAATCTAGATTTATGAAATTCAAGTATCACAGAAGAATGTCTTGAGAAAATAGCAATATGTAAAATAGTATTTTTTGCATTTGGATTTGCCTTGCAGAACCTTAGGAAAACGTTTCCACAGAAAAAGCTAATAAACATAACAACATGGACCTCAGGAGAACTAGAGAAGTATTCAAAGAAATTTTTTAAAAGTGTATCTAGAAAGAACCGAGAACCATCTAAAGTAAACCACACATTTATGATCATGACTAGTACACTTGCAAAAAAAGATGAGAATAAATTATGAACTATTCCACCAAAAAAAAATGATTTTTTCAACTAAAATACAGTTTCAAGTTATTAACTAGCATGACGCTAACTTCTCTGCAAAAATAGGGAAGTTTCAAGAGAATGTATAATAGCTTGCATGGAAATCATGTTGATAAAACCCTCCAAGTAATAAGACCACAGCATTCAACAATAGTGCCATCATACTTAATACTATCAAAGAGTGGTTAATATCAAAAGTGAATTGACGCACCTTCATAACTTGCATTGGTTCCTTATCCTTCATCCAACCCTAAAATTTTAGACCAAGGTTAACATTTTGAAGAAAAATTAAGAAAATTCACATGATCTTGTGAAATAAGATTTTAATCACTACCATTAACTATAATGCAACAATTTTTCACAAACAAAGCATCCTTGTCTAAAGTGAAGTAGTCAATGATGATTAAGACTAATTGTGGGCTTAGAATTGTTTTTCCATTTTTTTTTAATTGTTAGAATTATCGTACTTAGTAGCAGACACATTCCCACCATGGATTGGGAATTCCACAAAACCACTTATGTAATTGGGATTGTTTACTATAATAATTTTAACCTTCTCCTTCCTTTTTCTTAGCCACTGAAATATGTGTTGAGAACTCTTTTCTTAAGACATTCCTCATTAGAATGGGCAGACCATTAGTGATAATAAAAATATTCTCGTAACATTTCCACCATCATTACCATTGCTTTTGGGCTAAATTTAGACTTATGGGTATATTTTTCATGCCTTGTAAACAAATGAAGATGAGAAGGGGAAGGAGCAGAAGAAGAGGGATTAGAAAACATCCACTAAGAGGAGCTTGAATTGTTGTCAATGATGCTCCATCTTTAGGGATCACTTCTGTAACTTGCTTTCAATATTCAAGGCAAGCCAGAAAGCCTTGATCCAATAAACTGAGTGCATGCAAATTCCATCTTGTGTTCAATATGAAACAAGAGACACTTGATAAAATTGAAACATTAATCCCCGACGGTGAATTTTTCAATATACTAATGAACAATCAATACCAGCAATTGTCAGAGAGGTAGCCACAACTAAGTAGCTCCTTCCTAAGAGGTTAGAAACATTTTCTAATAACTAGTTTTTAGAAGCCATTGAAATCACCCAACATGCACCACATTGCACACAACATGTTGAGTTGTGGGAGAAACAATCTTAAATTAGAATGCACCCTTTTGCGACTAGCGACATTTTGGAGAAACAAAATGCCTATGATAAGTGATATACCTACTAGAGGTAGAGAAATGCTTCCAGCATATTAGGAGGTTGGTCTAGACCCTAAGAGATATCTGGGGAACAACCTCAGACTCGAGTAGCTTTGAGGTTATGGCAGAAACATTGAGAAGGAATGTGAAGGCAAAAGTCTTGCAATTATACTAAACTCGTGTGGTAACTATGAACCAAGAGTGAAAAAGTTGTGGATAGTTCCTTAGTCTAAAGAGGCTAGAATATCATGCAACACTAGAAGGTTATTTTATTTGGAAAAGAGAATGCTATGTGCATCTTGCACATGATGGGAAAAAGGGCTTGCAAAAATATGCCCTATGTGCAGTATCAATGCACGCAACATTCTCTTTTTCCCAATGCACTAACCTTCTATTTGTGGCCAAATAGCACTTGCGTCACAGGGGCAAGGCTTTCGGTAGCAGGCACTTACCAAATATTCCCCAATTTGCACTATTATACCAGAACTAGATCTTGGACCTATGCTAAGATTTGAGGTGTTTCCATTGCAAGACATCAAGCAGCATGTTTAGCATTCAGAGCTGACAAACTTGAAAAACACCTTGACCAGGGAGAAACAGTCAGAAAGAAATGAACAAATAATAATAATAATAACTCTAGAATATTATAAATAGGAAACCCTGCTATCACTACATTGGAGGTTCAGGCCTTCACTTTTTTATTTTTCATTATAATTTGCACAAAATCCCTCCAATCTTAGCCTGTCAAATTTTTGCATTTAGCAACACTTAAATCCTTTTTCATTTGGTCACGTATGAATCCCAATAGACAACTGGTATTATATATGCCATACATAACAATTAGGAAGCCAAAAAAAGTAAATTCAATATTTCAACTGTAACTTCTTATCATGAAATGTTAGTTACAGTAACAACAATGGTATGCAAATTGCATAAGCCATATGTATCTTTTGTGGAAAGGCTTATTGTAATCCCCATGTGAGCTAAAATCTCAATAAATAGCAACATAAAGAACTAATATGCAACATAATTGTTGTAGAAACTATTTTATAAATGGGAAAGGTAGTGAATTATGGAATAGCATATCATGCGTACTACCTATTTAGTTGCTTACCCTACAATATCTACTATCATTTTCAGTTTATTTATTATTTGGGTGCACTGCTCATTTTATCTAGAATTATAGTGAGATATTTGTCTGATAGTTGGTCATATTATAGAGGGGACGTCATCAATATAGGAAATCTAGTTTTTGACTAAAAATGAGAGCAGGGCATCAGGAAAATAATTTCCACAAGGTAAAACTATGATTGACAACTTCTTATTGGAATGTATATTATTTGGAGTTAAATACAAACTATGATTATTTGTGGTAATGCTATGGATGTTGGAGAATAGACATTCAATAAATTATTGTCACTGTAACGTGTCCACAATGCAGCTGTAGATCCTTTTTCACCTTGGTTTCTATTTTATGCAATGGCTTGTAGTGGTAGCATGATGTGTGCATTAGATATTTGCTTCCAATGTTCTAGTGAACCTGGTATTTTCAAGAGGGTCATAACCTCTTAGGAAAGAAATTATTTTTTCATCAGAGGCATTCCTAGAAAAAAATGGTCAAGAGGCCAATATGCAAGACAAAATTATAATATATATTGTGACTTCTCCAAATCTTGAAACTTATTCACTGGTTGATACTTCACTAGTCAGTCAATAATGCAGCAGTTTTCAGAAACCAAAACACAGTGGTGACTTGCAGGTCATGTTTGCATTATGCTAGTACAAGCTTAGTCAATTCAGAGGCCTACCATATGCAACAAAAGAGATTTACAGAGAAGATTGCCATGTGCACTATTGGAATTGTATGATAAATGAAATAGTTAGTTTATATATCTTCAACGATTTGAATTAGGAAAGAAGCCCTTAAAATTTACATCCATCATAAGACTAGGCCGAGTTCAATCTAGTCAAGTGTGTTGCTACTTGCACACACTTGTTATTTATTTTTCTCATCTTAGGCATTAGCAAAATAACATAGTAAATGTATAATATTTCCCAAAATAAGTTTCTAAGTGATATGGAAGACATGTGAGAAAAGTCAAGCTGGCCTATCCATGTTCCTCCATTATTGCGCTTCTTTAGGATTAATAGTTGATGAAATTTTTTCAGCACTGTGGGACTAAGAAAGTATGCCAAATTTTAGAATTAAATAACATTGCAACACCATGAGTGTCATATAGAATTGTTGAACTGATGCTGACCAGTTTAGCATATTAGTAGGAGAAAACTTAGCAACTTCTTAGTATCATGTTGCATGAAAAATTGACTCGAACCTAAGTTTCTGAGGCAACTGATATAATGCCCAAATCATGTCCTTTAGGAGACAAATTTTGCACATTGAGTGTGTGAGAGAGCGAATGGGTATCATGTTCACATATATTTATACATTAGTCTAATTTATATTTTCTTATCTTTTCCTAAAGGCTAATATCAGTAAATGTGAACATGAGAATGGGCGGCCTCACATTTGAAGAGACAAATATAGAGGGATTGTGTTAAATACCATTCAACTTATTCATTCTGCCCTCATACTTAATGGAAATAATAATTTCATATGATTCATTTCATATGTGCCCAAGGTTTGAAAGCACTAAAGTTTAAACTCCCAACATGTCCTTTATGAGAGTGGATGCCCACACATTTGAGGAGACAAATCTAGAGGGATTGTATTAAAGACCATTTAAGTTAATCATTCTACCCTCATGCTTAATGGAAATAAACAGTTCATATGATTCATGTCATATGTTCCCAAGGTTTGAAAACACTAAAGTTTAAACTCCTAGGATCTCATCATTCCCTCTAGTTGAAGGAAGAAGAAATTTGAAAAGAAACATTGATCTCCTATAGTGACTCGTACCTTTCTTATTTCACCTTTTCACTTGAGAATTTGATGGCTTAGGATTTGAACCTCAAATTAAGTGGCAAGTTCAACATATAATTGAGGTTTTTTGACCTTTTTAGAAACTATGCAACGATGATTGCTTTCTATGTCCAAGATTATAATGATTCATTTTAGATGAATCTCCTAGCTTTCACAGCCCTAAGATTTTTGAATATTTATATTATTAGAAATTGTAAGTTAAAGGTAATTGTTATTGGAAAATATAGCACCCCTATGGCATCATAGGTATGGGAAACTTAGCTTGACCTATCTCTCTTAGTTGGCATGAGAGAAACTAGTAGATCGACTTCTTAACATTCTGTAGAATATCCACAGGGTTTGCAAAGCTTATTAGGCAGGGAAGCTACATTGAATACCATTTTATGAAGGACAAGCTTGTAGAGCGTAGATTGTCCTTCAGTTGGTACTTTCAGACATATGTGGACCAATGAACATGACATCAACCACTGGTGCTAGGTACTTCCTTCCGTTTTTTTATTCTTTCAATAGAAAAATGTGGGTATATTTTCTATAATTAAAATATGATGTGTTTAATGAATTTCCAAAGTTCAAAGAATTAATAGAGAAATAGTTAGGTTGTCATATTGCCTCTCTTAAATATGATACTGGTGGGGAATTCTACTTAAAATATTTCAATAAATTTATCCGGGAAAACCCCAAATCTGGGGCAAAACCCATCCAATGAAATTTCATTATCCTTGGCCAAAACCCTGGCCAATCCGGCCAAGTGAGCCTTCACCACTCACCTTTAGGCCTACCTTACAATGAAGTCTTCCTAGCCTTTTATAGGCTCCATTACATGCAATACCTATGGGCTGAAAACCATGGGTGCACAATACCATGTGCCCCAAAACCACTACTATTTACCCTAGTCAACGTTGACTCTATCCCGAGTCAATTTTACCTAACAATTCCCCCCTTAAACTTGACTTGGGGTTTCTTGACTAAATGTAGCCAAAATTGCTAAATGAGACAACCCTGCTCACTCTAGCTCTTCCCCCCTCAAATTTTTTTCCTGGGGTAATTTTTAACTTGACATCCCCCCTATCACCTAGATCTAACCCAGACTTTACCAGTGATTACCCAGGGGTACGCATGCCATATGAGGTCTTACAGGAGTATGCCCATTTACATGTAATAAATTAACTCCATTATAATAATATTTTTGTTTTGTTTTATTGTTTCTATTATTTATATGATCATTCTCTACATTCATGATGTCCTCTCTAAAGAGGACATCATAGTTGTACATGAATCTACCCACCAACTGCAATAAAAGAAATTATTTTTTCATGAACCTTTCCACAGCCTTTGTTGTGCATCTCTTTAGTGCTATGATCTATGATTTCTGACACCACGATGACCCGTTCGCATTCTTTGTCATCGCCATTGATCCTTCGGCGTTTCTTATCACGATGAGATTTGTAAGGAGACTTGGACTGAGACCGAAACTTTTATTTCTTCCTCTCGTCGTAGGGTGACCTCGATCCATACCTTGGCAACCACCAGCACAACCACACACAACTCCACATAGGTATGCTCTATGTTTTCCATCCTACAGGTTGTTGTTAATATTTTGTTTCACGTACTGCGCACTAGCCATCGCATCTAGCCTCATTCATGCGACAACATGCCATAACCCGTCTACACACCACGATCCACTATCCACATCCATGCATATGAATTTATTGATCCATGACATGCCCTGGAGTCATTAAAATATCCCGTGAACTATGCGTAGTCCCATGGCTGTTAGCTTGGCATTATCGTTTTAAGTTCTCCCTTGCATCCACCACAACCCGTTAGCTAACTGCTGCACTCAATAGTCATGTGTTACGCTCATCTCTCCTCCAAATACTAATCAACGACAATGTCATGGCCCAAATGCATGTTGACTACATATACCATTCTCCTTAGTTACTCCACGTTTTAACACAGTTATTTGCTTCATCATGAAGCCGAATTCTCCATGCGTTCTCATGGCACATAAATTGTTAAGCCCTATGATCCATTATGTCAAATGAACCCTTGACAACAGAGGCATCCCTCTGAAGCCAAATATGGCTATGATACCAAATGGAAAAAATAATTAAGGAAGAATATAAACTTATTACCGAGAGTAATAATTAAAAATTACTAGCAAAAAATCATAAACATAAACACAAATGTTTAACTGGGAAAAACCCCAAACTCTGGGGAAAACCCATCCTAATGAAATTTCATTATTATTGGCCAAAACCCTGGCCAATCCGGCCAAGTGAGCCTTCACCGCTCACCTCTAGGCCTACCTTACAATGAAGTGTTCCTAGCCTTTTATAGGCTCCATTACATGCAATACCTATGGGCTGAAAACCATGGGTGCACAATACCATGTGCCCCAAAACCACTAATATTTACCCTAGTCAACATTGACTCTATCCCGAGTCAAGTTTACCTAACACGTAGAGGGTCCTTCAGTTGGTAATTTCAGACATATGTGGAACAATGAACATGACATCAACCACTAGTGCTAGGTACTTCCTTCTGTTTGTTGATTCTTTCAGTAGAAAAATGTGGGTATATTTTCTATAATTAAAATATGATGTGTTTAATGAATTTCCAAAGTTCAAAGCATTAATAGAGAAATAGTTAGGTTGTCATATTTCCTCTCTTAGATATGATACTGGTGGGGAATTCTACTTAAAATATTTCAATAAATTTTGTGCTAAACATGGGATCCAAAGAAAATATGGGATGAAAACACCTTTCAAGACCTTGTGGCGGCCATACAAGAAGAATAAGTTGCCACCCCTCTTGAAGATGATAACAATATCACTAAAGGGGACCCTCCAAATTCACAATATTAGTTCATGATGGACATGCTACTTTGTGGCCAACATAGCCCCACAACAAACCCAATCCTCATCAAAGAACTAGTATGTGTTGATGTATGTGTCCTAGATTCTATGAAAGATTTTCATGAAAAAAATGAGCTTGATAACAATTTTCACCATTGTGAGGAGGCTAGTCATGATGTCCAACATGACAAAGCAATAAACATAGGAAATGAAATTTATTTGAATATTTCCACCTATTATACAAGATGTATGCAGTTCTAGTAAGGTAGAAACCATGTTTCTACCCAAAAGGATCAACCATTTGAAAAGTATGATGACGATCATGCTTCCCATGCTGATAATTTAAATCCTAAAAACAATTTTGAGGTCACAAAATTATACTTCAACCACACTAATCCTATTTTGTCAAACAGTGAAAGTAAGGGAGCTGTAGACTTTAATGGTAATATACTTGGCACCTCGACATTCCATTGTGAGTTTGAGTAGATCAGTAATGTACCCCCACGTTGCACTTTGATTTTAATCATGATCATGTAAGAAATAAATGGAAGTAATAATGGTTTCCTAGAGTTTGAGGTCAATAAACTCAAAGGGTTTTTCAAAAAACCATGAAAGTAATAATGTGACCCTCGTGATTATCTGAGTGAAGAAATAATTAGTTTTATATTTCAACCCTAAAATATCCTATATCATGGAATCTAATGGTCCCCCTATTTTTTATACCTATGATCTAAATTTATTCCTCAATCTTGATGGGATAAGGAAGTTTCTCCCTTTTACTGTCAATACTCATCTAGAAGACAAAGTTATTGATATATGTCATGAATATTTCATGGTAGAAAAATAAAATGTATGTTATAAACACACAATTAATGAAGCTCTTAGTCATATAGATCCATTTCCACCTCTATATGGCTCTATTGTTGAAAATAATGAAGTTGGACAACCCCAAAAGATTGATGAAACCTGTAATGAAACCCTCAATGATATTTGCAACTATAGTGCTAAGAATGAAAGATAATTCAAGAAAATCATTGATGAAGAATACAGGCTTGACCCAAATAAAAATTCTCTCTAGACCACATCAAATACAGAGATATTCTATTCTCCATGAACATGTGGACAATCATTCATGCACTAGATTTTTACAAGGAAATGTAGACATCTAACATCTAACAAATCCACATGAAGTCGATACTGAGGGACAACTTTGGGGCCTGGAAAAGGTGCATTCTCGAATGATCGACGATATAGGTCAAAATGATCTTGAAAATAGCGAGAGGACATTTTCTCAACGTAGTCATAAACAAGAAATTGCTGCTCTGACCACTCATCTTATGAAGTACCTTTCAAAGTGTGATTCACATCAATAAGATCTATATATGCATAGGTAACCAAAAACATGAATTGCAAGATTTAAAAAAAAAAAAAGGCCACTAACAGGAGTAACAAGTTTGGATATTGTCATGAGCCTTATAATATTTTTCATAGGAAATATGTTCTCTAGCACATTGAGGATGTGGTTAATCCTGAGTGGACTATTTTCCCGCAGCATTGCATTGATGTCAACACTGTGAATGAAAGGGGTGATGCCAAGTTAAATATTCGACTCAACCATGTTGGAACCAAGAAACCAGTGGTTCACAACTATAGGCCTATTGACTACCATGCAAAGATAGCTAAAGGAGAACATTCCAATGCACAATCTAGTGCCAGAAACCCTGTACAACCCAGTCAAGAAACTAAAATATTTATCAAAAAATTTAAGTGAAACTTATATGAAATGATCCCACAAATAGTTGTAGTTTTAGACATGTACCTGAATACTTTGTATAAATATCCTATAACACAATCGACGAATGAATTTGTACCCACTCTTTTGCATGCTCTGGGGGACAGGACAAGTTCTAATATAATTCAAAAATAAACAAGAATTGGCCGAGGTGATCAATGTGAAATTTTTTTGAAGTGTGCTCTTCATGATACTGTAAGAATAGCTAACTCACATGATATTTTGTATCTAGAGGAGCAATGGGACCCAAACCCCTTGCATAACTTTGAGTACCTTATCCACAATAAAGAATGGAAAGCATTTTAAGCTTAAATAGTTTATAGTTATTATTTTTAGCACAGAAGGGAAGTGTGGTCGACCAAGAGTTATTTATGATGTGGAAACCATCTTAAAATAGCCTAATACACAAATACAATGTGCTTGCACTCTAAAATTACTTAGTGTTTGACATGAGATTGAGAAATGAAAATTGGATTTTGGAAGTATTTCACATGGATCAATGTTGGCCCAAAAAATTATTGAATAGGGGTCAATTTGGTATCAAAAATGCCAAAAGTACTTATCTTTGAGGTTTCTACATCTTACTCTGGATTACATAGACCTTGCAAACCAGTACAACATAATTGGGTCAAGCGGGTTATTAGTGCAATATTATCCAAGAGAGTGAAAAAAGCGTGCGATTATATTTTATAGGGTAATTGTGCAGTTTTGTTGAGAAGTCTGAGCCAACCATAGCCTTTAAGGTTAATATTAGCCCTAAGCAGAGGGACCAAGCCTATTGGAGTTCGCCAAACAACCTGATTGCTTGAGACTAGCACAGACATTTCCAGGTCTGTGGTTATCTACAAGATAAATCAAAGCCCTGTGCAATAAACTTAGAATATACAATAGAAATTAAATTAAGATAGTACACTTGGATTGGTCAGTGTATCAGAATTGTAGTGTGTACGGCATTATCAACCCTGTATTAACTATTGATTGTATGCATTCATTTCTACTGGGAAGTCAGCCCTGAGTTGTTGTGCTTTGACTGAAGTATTATTGATATGTTAATTTTATATTCATGTATACATTATATAGTTGTTAAGACTCTTTATATTTATGCATACATATTTTTTATGAAGGTGTACTAATACTAAATATTTATTGAAGAAACCCTTGCCAAAATAGCAACCCTAAGGGAAAAAATCACCCTAGGACACTAGATAATATTGGATAAGAACTGTTGATAAATCTTAAACCTGATGATGTTAATTGGTTGATTCATGTGTTCGAAAATAAGAAAGGTTGTGGAAGTGTGGACGTGATCTCTTAGGGGAAAATTTATAGCTATGAAAGTGGATTGCATTCCCCAAATATTTATAGGCCTATCACTTAGAGCCTTAGGTGCAAAACTTCCATATGGGTTGGATCTGTTGGGGTCCTTGATTTGGCAGATTGGCATACCAAATGACAAGGAAACATTAGAACCACTTTGGAATCCTAGGATCTAGCCCTCCTGGATTTAGAGAGGGATATCTCTATATAAGTGTTTTCAAAGGATATATCTTTATGCTTTGTTTATGATATTAGGCTAGTTATGAAGTGCAAGGGATTTGTTTGTTTTTGGTTGGGAATCATTAAATGAGAAGGTCATATGAAGTGAAGGAGGGAAAAATTAGAAGGATGTTTCAGCATAGGAAGATAGGTTAAGAAAAAGTGTCAATCCATTGGGCTATGGAGTCATAAAAGGGTTTACTTGCACAACAAATATTCAAGGGTTTCCGTAGGGAAAGTCATCTATATCAAAAAATCTCTTTTAAGTTGAGTTTGTTGTATGAAACAGTAAGAAATGTTGTGAAAGAATCAAAGTTTTATTCGATTAAAAAAACTAACTTCACTACACAAGAAAATCCTTTTAAAGTGACTGTTTTAAAGCAAGCCAAAGGACAGGGAAAACCATAGACTTCTTTGGTCAATACTCCTACTAAAGCCAACTTCTAAGACAACAATCTAGTAATCCAACAGACTACTTTCAGAAAGGAGAAAACATAAAAGAAAACAAAGGGCAGCCTAAGATCAAGTAAGGAACTTTAACCTATCCTGCTTTTGGCATACTCTTAAGGGAAATCTTCAAAACAGTTGTTTAAGACTAAAAAAGGGACAGGGCTAACCATAAACTTCCTTTATTAGGACTCTACTTAGCATGCAGTGAAAAGATAATTTAAGAACAACATCTCAAGTTCTACTCAGCAAGACATGGGCTCACCAAAATTCCTTGACTGTTTATACTCTATTTATTCATTCTCAAACACACATTTAGAAGAAAACATAAAGATAAAGCTTATGAGTCAGAATTAGGGTACTTTTAGAATTAAATCCTAATCTATATTTCTTTCTCTTTATCAGAGAATATGAACAAAGTGAAAAACATTAGAAGCAACAATGACAATAAGGAAAAACATCACCAATGATTTAGATCAGAATCCAGTGAATCTTCTTGTCTATTTAATGTCCAAGACCAATTACATACTCGAGTGCAATGGCTTTATACATTCCAATACTTCTATTCCCAACCTACTATATTACAACTACTCAGTAACTCTTACTCAATATTAGTTCAACAATTAACAATTTTCCAACCCTTTACAATGAATCTTCAATGAGTACTTATAGGTGAATGAGGAGGAGAAGTGAAAGAAGTGGTCTTAATGATCATTTAAGACAGAATAGATGTGCATCGGATGCTCCATTCTACTCAATGAATGCTATATTAACTTTTGAACCACTTTAGTTTCTTTTGTTTGACTTTGAGGTAGATCTGGTAGGCTGGTAATAACTCCGAAGTATGTCTCTTATGAGATATTTTCTGACTGTAGTAACTCTATTTTGACTTCTGGGAAAATTTAGGTGAAAGAGTGGGTTTTGGGGCTTTCCCATGCCTTTATAATAAATGCCCTGACAGTTTAAGAGGGTTTGTCAGCAACGTAACTGTCAAGTTTCCCCTTTGAGTGTAGAGTAGGTGGCAGGTGGCATTATGGGTTGCTGAGAAGTAATTAGCCTCGCTGATGTGTCCTTTGGAGGCTTTCTTTTACTGATTTGTCTGTATTTGATTCTTTAATCACTAATATTAACTTTAATTGTGCTTTAAGGCTTCATCAGGCCTTTTTGAATCATGTTTGGCTTTATACTGTGTCTTTATCTTTTAAACTATGGATTAAGCTTTGATCTTCATACTTTGTGCTTAATCCCTTTCAACTTTAATTCTCCTAATCTTTGTCTTCACCGTCGGCTGCATAGGTGGCTTGCTGGCGGGCTTGATTATGTGACCAATGCTCATGAAACACTGGTCAAAAAATGGAATTAACCCTCTTTATCCATTTTCTGTGTTTATAGCCATGAAGGATTGTCATCCTCGGCCTCTGCAACTAGATTTGCTATGGGACGAGTTTTTATTTTAGAACCGCCATTAAACCTGCAAACAACACTAAAACTTGTTAAATAAATATTGCAAGTGGGTTTAAACTGCTTCAGAGGGCTTTGGCGGAGGCGGAGGAGCATGCAGAGGTGGTGGATGCAGCGGAAAAAGGCCTCATGGTGAAAAACCACGAAAAACAGGGTTCAAAACTGAGTTTGGCGCAGAACATTGGATAGGCAGTTTTGGAAAACCAGTAATGGTTTTCACGTAGGGTCTGGGTGGTAAGTGGTAAGGAACTGGGGGAAAACGATACAGGCTGGAGAGTGATGTGTGTCCCTCTAAAACTGCTCATTTCGCATTAGAATTTCACATCGGGGAGAATTGGTGAATTGGGCGCGAAACGGGATCTGGACCATCGAATCTGCGGGCAGCAAATTGACAGCCATCGATCAGCGCAAATGTTGAATAGTTGTGCGGTCGGATTGGCAGTGGGACCAGATGCAAGCGTCAGATATCTTGTCGTGTAGTTGGCCGTTTTATCGGTGGGGTTAGAGCTATAGGATCAATGGTGGCCATTGGATCGAGATGATCAACGGTTGAGATTGGGCGATGAAAGAGAATGAAAAGGGCGGGATTGAAATGCGGGGTTAATGTGGGTTGTTAGATAAGGGGAATGGATGGCTGTGATTAAATCGAGGCCGCGTACATTGGGACTATAGAAAAATGGGAGGAAGAGATGTGGGGGGCATGATCGCGATGTGCCGATGAGGTGCGGACCGTTAGATGAAGGAGATCAACGGTCGGGATTTATTTCAGGGGAACCATAATGGATGGAGGGGGAGAACATAGAGGAGCCCTGACAGCCATAGGATCGGCAAAGATCGACGGCTGAGATAAACTATGGAGAAATGGAAAGTTTTTCGGTCAAGTGCCTCTGCGGTGAACTTGTGTCGTAGATCTGGGTTAACTGGACAGTGAGGATTGTATTGGGGAGGATGCAAATCAGCGGTGTAAAGGGTTGGGGAATGAAGAATTTGGGAAGTTGCGACAGGTGATTCGCTGATGGCCATTGGATCTTGCGGACGATTAACAGTTGGGATCAAATCGAGGAATTGGCCATCAGCGGAAGAGGAGAATGGGGAATATGGACACAGGAAACTGCAAAACGCGATCGCTGATAGGCTTAGCGCTCGGTCGCAGTGGCAGGTTGCATGGAGGAAAAGGCTAAAAACTTAAGCCCGCAGGGGCTTAAAGCCTGATATGGTCACTAGTGCGGAAATAGGCTTAAAAAGCAGGTTTTTAGACCTTTTTAAGTATTTTGATAGGTTAGAAAAAAGGGTATTAAACCAGGTAAAATAAGATTTACAAGGTTTTAAAGGGATTTCTTGAGGAAATGGAGGAATAATTAAAGGGAGAAAGGGAATTTTAGGAGGGAAATGATGGAGAAGAGGTTTTTGAAACATTCCTTGTATATCAGAAAGCTTCTTTGAGGGTTTTGAGTGAAGACATCAATGAGATGGGTCTTATGAAGGATATTGAAAATAGTAGACTTCAAGAACTCATAGATTTGCTTCAAATTTGTTTCTTGAAGGCTAAATACCTGTTTTAGGCATTATTTGAATACATCAAAATTATGGATGGCTAACAGTGGCTCCACTTGGGGATGTAAGCTCCTTCAAGGTGTTAAGAACCTCAGAAATCTATCTCTGGAATGTAGGTCAATGTCCTGCACTTTGACAATCCTCTTTCTTCTTTGATCATGCTTCTTGAAAAGATGATCAACATTACATCATAAAAAATCAATTTCTCCCAATCAACTACCTACACAGCCTACTTTCCTAAAAAAAATTCTTCAATAAGGTGCACTTGGACTTGCAAACCTTTTGACATCAACATTTTATTCTTTTATTGAAAGTAGGAAACTAATCTAAATCTACCCTTATAACTTCCATGAGTTCAGTTTAAATAGTTGAACTCATTAGCTTCTCTACCTAACTACTATCTGTCAGGATTAAGATGTCTGACAGATATTATTCTCTATATTCTAAAACAAAAATTTAAATACATACAAACCAGGATTAAGGTGTCTGATTTTCTATAAGACTATGGCATAAAAGCAAGCTGCACATAGACTGAAATTTACAGAAAATTGAGACAAAATTGTGAAGGCTTAATATCTAAAAATTAAGAACTTCCTTCATTATTTCTTCAGCTCTGGTTTTGATCTTTTTAGAGCTATCTTCTTCTTCTTTTTCTAGTTCAAGTTTTCAGTGTGTTAGAACCATTCTTTTTCCTTTATTTGGCTCAGGTTTTGAGCTTGTTAGAGACATCTTTTCTTTTGATTCTTTGGTTCAGATTTTGAGCATGTTTGAACCATTCCTTTCTATCCTAATCTAGTCTACTGATAAGCCAAGATTAAATTGTTTGGCTAATATGATTCACTAACCTATCAATAGTAAATTGAAATCTATCTATTCATGATTAGGCTATATGACTAAATAGCAACGCTTCTTTTGGTAGTGGAATTTAATCTTGCACACTTTCAGACTTTCTTTCTTTTTTGGTATGGGGATGTACCTTTCTTCTTTTATATCTGACCTCTTTTTCTTTTCTATGTTTTTGTATTTTTTCAATTTTTATTTCAAAGAAAAAAACAAAAAACTAACGAAATGCTCACAGGTTGAGCTTTATTGACTTTACTACCTACCCTAACTTAACTCTAAAATATTTACAGGTTTAGTTGACAAATTCTCTTTTCCAATACATCTAGTCAATCAGATGGTTCCATGACTAGTCTTTGCTCATCTCTTTGAGCAAAAAGATACAATGCAGCCATTTGATTGGTAACCAAAATGATTATAACATTTGACCGTTTGTCAGAGATAACCATGGTATTCTTTGAATATGAGTCTTTAAAATCAAGGTCACCATAGATGGTGACAGCCTCTGTTGTGTTGGGCCTTTGCAAAGAATCCATGCTTGTGAATTTGAGTCCATCAGAACCTCCATGTATTATGATATAGGATCAACAAAGATCTGATGTGGAGTTTCTTCTTCTGGGCCTCCCATGACTGATTGATTGTCTACATCCCAGACATCTTGGTTCACTGCATACTAGTGTAGTCCATGAATGCACCATCATCTTTTTCCTGCACATCAATAAGCAGTGAAATTTCTTCTTGTTGTGGGGGAGGGAGACTTTCAAAAAACGTTGTAGGGTCTCTGAATTGATATGATTGTTCTTGTTAATTTAGCATTTCCATGTCAGTTTCATATCTTTCAACCACCAAGTCTAGGAAACTTTTCTTAGTCTCAGGTTTAGCATTGAATTTTGAGATGAGAAGGATAACCTTTGGAAGGTCCTAAAATTCAAGTTATGCCAGTTCACTTGATATTTCATAACAAAAATCTGCTATGAAACTTGACTGCATTTTTGCAAATTGTTCAGAGTCTTCTATTAGTGGAGTGATTTGGTCTTTGCTATGTTGGGATGTGGAGTGGCCACTTTGTTGATTTTAGACCAAAAGAAAAGAAAAGTTAGCCATATATGACAACCTTTAGAGGAAAACTGGTCTTTAACAAAGAAAACTTAATCCTTAAAGTTTCCTTGACTGAGTATGAGTGATGTTATGATAGAATGGGTTTTCCAGTGGAGTCTTTAGGTCTATTGAGAGTTGTGGAGTCGTCAGGTGGAGGATTTCACATGTTTTAAGATGAGTTGTTGTCCACCATCAGCAATTGAATACCAATTTAAGGATTTTGTGGGTCTTCTGAGGTTTTAAGGATGTATAAGATGTAATTTACTCAAAATATCCCCAGCGGAGTCGCCATTATGTTGGGGTCCTGTGATTTGGCAGATTGGCATACCAAATGACAAGGCAACATCAGAACCACTTTGGAATCCTAGGATCTAGCCCTCCTGGATTCAGAGAGGGATCTCTCTATATAAGTGTTTTAAAAGGATATATCTTTATGCTTTGTTTATGATATTAGGCTAGTAATGAACTACAAGGAATTTGTTTTTTTTTGGTTGGGAATCATTAAATGAGAAGGTCATGTGAAGTGAAGGAGGGAAAAATTAGAAGGATGTTTCAGGATAGGAAGATAGGTTAAGAAAAACTGTTAATCCATTGGGCTATGGAGTCATAAAAGGGTTTACTTGCACAACAACTATTCAAGGGTTTCCATAGGGAAATTCATATATATCAAAAGATCTCTTTTAAGTTGAGTTTGTGGCATGAAATAGTAAGAAATGTTGTGAAAGAAGCAAAGTTATATTCGATTAAGAAAACTAACTTCACTACACAAGAAAAGCGTTTTAAAGTGACTGTTTTAAAGCAAGCCAAAGGATAGGGAAAACCATAGACTTCTTTGGTCAATACTCCTACTAAAGCCAACTTCTAAGACAACAATCTAGTAATCCAACAGACTACTTTCAGAAAGGAGAAAACATATGAGCAAACAAAGGGCAGCCTAAGATTAAGTAAGGACCTTTAACCTATCCTACTTTCGGCATACTCTTAAGGGAAATCTTCAAAAAAACTGTTTAAGACTAAACAAGGGACAGGGCTAACCATAAACTTCCTTGATTAGGACTCTACTTAGCATGCAGTGAAAATAGCATTCAGGGACAACATCTCAAGTTCTACTCAGCAAGACATGGGCTAACCAACATTCCTTGACTGGTTATACTCTATTGATTCATTCTCAAACACACATTTAGAAGAAAACATAAAGATAAAGCTTATCAGTCAGAATTAGACTAATTTTAGAAGTAAATCCTAATCTATATTTCCTGCTCTTATCAGAGAATATGAACAAAGTGAAAAACATAAGAAGCAATAGTGAAAATAAGGAAAAACATCACCAATGATTTAGATCAGTATCCAGTGAATCTGCTTGTCTATTTGATGTCCAAGACCAGTTACATACTCGAGTCCAATGGCTTTCTACTGTCCAATACTTATCTTCCCAGCCTACTATATTACAACTACTCAACAACTCTTACTCAATAACAATTCAAAAATTAACAATTTTCCAACCCTTTACAATGAGTCTTCAATGAGTACTTATAGGTGAATGAGGAGGAGAAGAAAAAGAAGTGGTCTTAATGATCATTTAAGACATAATAGATGTGCATCGAATGCTCCATTCTGCTCAATGAATGCTATATTAACTTGTGAACCTCTCTAGTTTCTTTTTTTTGACATTGAGGAAGATCTAGTAGGCTGGTAATAACTCCGAAGTATGTCTCTTATGAGATATTTTTTTACTGTAGTAACTCTATTTTGACTTCTGGGACAAGTTAGGGAAAGAGTGGGTTTTGGGGCTTTCCCATGCCTTTATAATAACTGCCCTGACAGTTTAAGAGGGTTTGTCAGCAACGTAACTGTCAAGTTGCCCCTTTGAGTGTAGAGTAGGTGGCAGGTGGCATTATGGGTTGCTGAGAAGTAATTACCCTCGCTGATGTGTCCTTTGGAGGATTTCTTTTACTAATTTGTCTGTATTTAATTCTTTAATCACTAATATTGACTTTAATTATGCTTTAAGGATTCATCAGGCCTTTTCGAATAATCTTTGGCTTTATACTGTGTCTTTATCCTTTAAACTGTGGATTAAGCCTTTGATCTTCATACTTTGCACTTAATCCCTTTAAATTTAATTCTCCTGATCTCTGTCTTCACCGTCGACTGCACAGGTGGCTTGCAGGTATGTTGTAGGGCTTTATTGTGTGACCAATTCTCATGAAACATTGGTCAAAACATGGAATTAACGCTCTTTATCCCTTTTCTGCATTTAGATCCACGGAGGATCATCATCCTCGGTCTCTGCAACTAGATTTGTTGTGGGACGGATTTTTATTTTAGAACCGCCATTAAACCTGCAAACAACACTAAAACCTGTTAAATAAAACTTGCTTGGGGGCTTAAACTGATTCAAAGGGCTTTGGCGGAGGCGAAGGAGCATGCAGAGGTGGTGGATGTAGCGAAAAATGGCCTCATGGAAAAAAACCACAAAAACTATAGTTCAAAACTAAGTTTGGCACAGAACATTGGATAGGCGGTTTTGGAAAAATGGGAATGGTTTTCACGTAGCGTATGGGTGGTAGCCGGTAAGGAACTAGGGGAATGCGATACAGGTTGGAGAGTGACGTGTGTCCCTCTAAAACTGCTCATTTGGCGTTAGAATTGCACACCTGGGAGAATTGGTGAATTGGGTGCGAAACGGGATTTGGACCGTCCAATCTGTAGGCGGCAGATTGATGGCCATCAATCAGCGAAAACGTTGAATAGTTGTGCGGTCGGATTGGCAGTGGGACCAAACTCAGGCGTCAACTATCTTTTTGCGTAGCGGACTATTTTATTGGCGGGGTTAGAGCTATAGGATCAATGGTGGTCGTTGGATCCGGATGATCAACAGTTTAGATTGGACGATGAAGGAGAATGAAAAGGGTGGGGTTGAAATGTGGCGGTAATGTGGGATGTTAGATAAGGGGAATGGATGGCTGTGATTAAACCGGGGCCATGCACATTGGGAATCCAAAAAGACGGGAGGAAGAGATGTGGGGGCCATGATCGCAATGTGTCGATGAGGCGCAAACCGTTAGATGAAGGAGATCAATAGTCAGGATTTATTTCGAGGGAAACATAGTGGATGGAGGGGGAGAATAGAGAGGAGCCCTGAAAACCGTAGGATCGGCGAAGATCGACGGCTGAGATCAACTGTGGAGGGATGGAAAGGTTTTCGGTCGGGTGCCTCCGCGATGAACCTGCACCATAGATGTGGGTTAATCGAACGGTGAGGATTGTATGTGTTGGGGTTCCCATGTTTTGGCCAGGTTGACAGAGACCAAAAGATGAGACAACATAGAACCACTTTCAGACCTTAGGATCTAGCCCTCCTAGGTCTAGAGAGGGATCTCTCTATGATTATCAAAGGATATATGTTTGTAAGGTTCTCAATTATGATTTTAGGCTAGTTATAGGCTCAAGGTCGTTTTTTTGATTGTTTGAGTTTGGTTGTTGAGAATCAGGAAGGAAGGTTTCATTATAAGACAAGGATGGGTAAAGACGGAAGCTAGACAAAGATAGATAACTCAGGGAACATCAAGGCCATTGGGCAATGGAGTCAAGAAAGGATTTACTTATGTTCAGTGTGTAAGCTTCCATTGGGCTAGTCATCTAGAGAATTTGGATCTCAAAGACTAATTGGTGGGATGGAACACTAAGGGATGAGAATGAAGGATGGAAAACCATCTGATTCCGTCTATAGATCGGGCCAGAGGTCATTTAACTCCAGGCCTGCTTGGACAAAACCATAGGCAACACCAGGGGTCTTGAAAAGGTTTGTATTGGAAGGGCAGGTTATGAAGAGGCAGTGACAGGCTTTACACCTCCCAATGTTCCTAACCTCTTCAATTAAATATTAACAAAGACATCCGAACACTGATTCTATTAATTTGCACATTAGAGAGTAGGCAATAATCATCCACTACACTGATTTAGTTAATTAAAAACAATATTCAGACACACAATGAGCTGAAAAAATTAAAGACTGAGAGAGCTGGGATATAAGGTACCTAACAAGGGTAAATCTTATATCATGCATTCAGATGTCAATCAGAAGAACATGAAATGAAATGGAAATAAACACAGAGATAAGAAGAACATCACCAACTGCTGTAGATCAGGATCCGATGAAAACTGCTTATCATGTTAAACACAACACCAATCAGGTACATCACCACCCAAAGCTTTTACATTCAGCATGAATACATCCTATTTCTCAGCCTATCATACCACTACCACATAGGAAACTTGGCTCGAGACACAAAGGCTTGCAATTCACTGATAATGCAGCAACAACCATTACAATGATATCCCTCTGTGCTTTATAGTAGAAGAGACACAGAGGACCGGCTGAGGAGGTAGGTGAGTTTTAAATGTTATAATTAAACCCCACAATGAATGCAGGGCCGAGGCCCATTCTGCTTGATACACTGTATATTTAATCATTGTCACCTCTCTCGTGAAAGAAATATCTGCTCCGGATACGATTTGACCTTTGGGCTGTAGTACTTCAGGTGATTTGAACAAAATGAAATAACTTGCTGGGAGGTCTACCTCATGGATGTTAGATTGCTCTGAAATATAGCTGGGATGGAGAACTCCTTCAGGGACACGGCGCATAATAAATACTGTATGGAAGACCTGTCCTTTATGGAAAGACATTTTGCTGATAAGAAACCTTGATATTACCTCTTATTGATGTTCAGGATCTCTAGAATCGATCCTCGGGGTCTTTTAAAATGATGCTTTGCCTCTTTAAACCTCTGTTTCAGGGCTTAAGATCTTTGTTGACGCGCACTAATCCCTCTGCCCTGTACTGAAAATCCTTGCTGCTTCATGACTGCCTCTGTCGGGTTAGCTCGAGCTTTTAATGGCGCCGGCAAGATTTTCGGCATTTGATCTCCGCTTTCCTTTAATGTAAGTCCTAACAGCCCCATTCTTTGACCTTCCTGATGGTACTGACTCATTGGATTTGATCCTGACTGCGCTGCTTGCCATTGAGGCAGTACATTGAATAACGGCGGTCCTCTTCCTCTAGAAACTCAGCAACACAGCACACTTTGTGACGAAAACGGTGGACGGAGCAATGGACGCAGGGTGAACGAAATGGTGGCGCGGCGGTGGCGGAAACAACGGTATGATGCAAACAAACGATGAAAATGCAGTGGAGTGGTGGAATGCGCGGATAATAGGGTTTGGTGTGAATATGCAGCGTAGACTGTTAGATCCTAGCCTGGAGACGAAGATCAACGGTGGAGATTGACCCATGGTAACAATATACGAAACTGACAAAATAATCAAAATGCAAGAAATGCGACGGTGATGAATGAAATAGTGGGACCCAGCAGAGGCAGAGGGCGATTAGATCCTAACCGTTAGATTGGGGAAGGATGAACGGCCCAGATGTAATCGGTGGGGAGGTGGAAGAAGCTGCAATTAATGCTGGACCGTTGATCTGCGGAGAAACGGACGGTCCAGATTGAATCGGAGGACAGAGAGAGGACTCGTGATCAGTGGAAAAGGGAAGAGCGATGGCCATTGGATCATGTAACAGACGGACGGCCAGGATCTAATCGGGGGACGGAGAGAGGGTCTTGCGATTGCGATCGGGCATGGGCTTGCGATTGAGTGCAGACCGTCTGATCAACCGACAGATCAACTGTTGGGACAACAATCGGAGGGGCAAGTGCGATGGAGCGATGACCGTCGGATCTGTGAGAGAATGGGCGGTCCGGATTAAATTGGAGCATCGCAATCGGGAGGTACACATTGAGCGTTGCGATTGCGATTGGGCGGAGGCTTGCGATTAAGCGCTGGTCGTTGATCTCGGGTCCAGATCGACGGTGGGGAGGACCATCGGAGGGGCAGTGCGATCAGCGCGGGACCGTTGGATCATGAAACATATGGATGGCCGTGATCAAATCGGAAGGTTTCAATCGGGGGGCGGACTTAACATGTTCTGATTACGATGGTAGGGAGGCCTGCGATTAGCGCTCAGCCGTTCGATCGAAGCAGATCAACGGTGCGGAACAGATCGCAGGACTTAACGTAATAAAACAATCGCATCGGGTTTTTTCAGTTGTTACAAAGGATTTTCGCACCCGCCCGGCTTCCGATTGCGATTGGCCCCAAGACTTAAGCGCTTGGTCTTGGGTGATGGGCATATGTGGGGAAGTGGTTGAAGGGGCTTAATGGGAAAGGGGCTAGGGCCTGAATTAAGGTCGGAATATGGGTTTTTTGCCCATTTTAATGGGTTTTAAGGGATTTAAAGGGAAACGATAAGGGGAAAAAGGGGAAAAAGGCTAAACAAAGGGTAAGAGGGGGAAATTAAAGGGGATTAAAGGGGGATTTGAGGGGTAAAAAGGGGAAATAGAAGGGGAGCCAAGGGGGAAATAAAAGAGGCTAAATGAGGGTAACAGAAAGGGGATTTGGACAAAAGGAAAAAGGGGAGAAATGATGTATGTTGCAGGGATAAAGGGAGGAATGGCAGGCCCTTTTTAGCAGTTTACTAGCAGGAGGGGATTTGTATTAGGCACAGTAATTGAGAGACTTCAAGGAGGATGGATTTTCAGGGGAAAGGCATTCCTTGAAGGCTCAAAACAATCTAGCCCCCAGCTGACTTGTCAAAAATTTCATAGGGGGGCTAACAGTGGCTCCACATGGGGATGGCTTCTTCTTGAAGGAGTCAAGAATTCAGAAACTGATCTCTTGGTGTAGGCCAGATGCCTGCTGCTATAAGCCATCTTTTTTCTTCCTTTAGATTAGCTGCCACAATATATTAGATATTCAAATCAGCAGAAACATATTCCCAACCAATCTACCTACCCAAACTAGAACTATAACAACTTTCCCTTGGGTGCATTTGAACTAGCAGACCCTTTACAATTTTACTTTGCAAAACAAAAATAAACCTATTCTAATTCTACCCTTATTGCTCCATGAGGCCAGATTAGACTGTTGGCCTCATCTATTTCTCTACCTAAACCACTTCCTGTTGGGATTAAACTGTCCAACAGGTTTCTTCACCTACATTCTAAGACAGGAAATTTAAACACAGCCAAGCCAGGATTAGACTGTCTGACTTGCTGGGCAGAGACTTGAAGAAAACAAAACTGTGAAGGCATGGAATTTTGCAACTGTGAAACATCCTTCTTTCTCTCTTGTGACTCATGTTTTGAGCATATTTGAGTCACTTATTTCCTTTGCTCCAGCTCTGATTTTGGGCATATTAGAGCTGGATCTTCTGTCACTGCTGATCCAGATTTTGAGCTTGTTAGGACCAGCTCTTCTTGTTCCTTTTGGCTCAGATTTTGAGTTTATTAGAGCCAATCTTTTGCCTCAGAGGTTCATGTTTTGAGCATGACTGAACCTCTCTTCTCATTCTATTTTTTGGGAGATTTTCTTCTCTTTTTTGCTGAAAATGAAAATTTGCAACGGTATATACAATGGAAATGAAACTGGAAATGGAGAATTAGAAGAAATAGTGTTTAAGCATCCTGCCATTGACAGGACCCCCAAACAACTCTGTACCATCAAGTTCTTGCAAGAAAAATGCATTAGGACCCACAGTGGCTTGAATGATGAAGGGACCTTGCCACAAGCTATCGAACTTGCCATGTTTGCCTTTATCCTCTCTTCTTGAATCCCACTTCAGGACCTTGTCCCCAACTTTGAAATTTTCTTCTTTGGTTCTTTTGTCAAACTGTCTCTTCATGTTTTCCTGCACTTTGACAACTCTGTTATAAACCTGCTCCCTTGTTTGCTGAAGATGGATTGTTTCATTAATTCTCCTTATCATGTCGTCTTCTTCTGATTGGATTTCTTGAATAAGCTTTACCACTGGTATCCCAAGGCTAGTAGGAAAAACTTCTTCTGTCCCATAAACCAGCTGGAAAGGGGATATGCCAATAGATTTCTTTGTAGTGAGCCTGTCTGCCCACAAAGCATGTATCAACCTTTTATGCCAAGACCTTTTATTCTCTTCCAGCAGCTTCTTAATGATTGTAACGAGGCTTTTATTTGATGATTCAGCCAAGCCATTACCCTGGGGGTAATAGGCAGTTGAATGTCCAAGCGCAATTCCGTACCTGTGACAGAAATCAATCATTCTTTTGGATCCGAAAGCAGCAGCATTGTCAGTGAGTATTTTCCTTGGGTAGCCAAACCGAGAGAGGATGAAGTCTTCTAGGAACCTAATGATGAAAAAATCAGTGGCATTCCTAGTGGGTATGGCTTCGATCCACTTAGTGAAGTAATCAGTAGCAGTCAAGATCCATTTGTGTTTCCCAGAAGAAGAGGGGTGGATTTCTCCAATGAAGTCTAAGCCCCATTGCATGAAAGGACCTTCTATGGTGATAGGTTGCAGAGGGAGGGGGAGGAGCTTTCTTTTGCCCTAAAAAATTTGGCATTTGTGGCAGGTGAGGATCATTTTATGGACATCACTGAAGAGTGTGGGCCAATAGTAACCAGCCCTGAGTATCTTATTTGCAGTGGCCTTCCAACTCAGGTGGCCTCCACACTCCCCAGCATGGAATTCTTGTTTGATTTTTTCGGCTTCAGTTTCAGGCAAACATTTCAGCAAAAGACCGTTTGGATTTTTCCAATGTAGACTCTCATTCATATTGCAGTAATTTCTAGCTTTGAGTTTTATGAATCTGGCCTTTGTTTTGGACAGTTCCGGAGGGGCATTGAGGTGTGTGAGCACGTAAAGAATATCAGCATACCAAGGAGAGTTCTGAAACTGCTCCTCCACAGTTGGATGGGGCAATTCTTCCTGCTCATCCAGGGTATTCATCATGTTAATATCAAGGGCCTGTAGATTAGATTCAGCCATCAATTGGGCCAGGCCCTGACCTTTGATCAGCTTGGTGGGTTTGATCTCAATGTCATATTCTAAAATTGTAGCAATCCATTTGCCCCGTTTCCCATCTGAGTCTTGGGACAAGATATCTTTGACCACTATATTTGGCACATAGGCAATGGTGTGAGAATGCAGAATGTACACCCTAAAATCTTTCAAGGCCTTAATCAGGGCATAGGCCTGCTTTTCCATGATGTTTTACTTTAAGGGTGCATCTCTCAGGGCTTTACTGAAGAAGGCAATAGGCTGTTCCTTACCTTCCGCATTTTTCTGCAGCAAAACTGCTGCTATGGTGTGTGGGGAGGCAAATGAAAAGATCAGAAAATATTTTGAGAAGTTAGGGCAGATAAGGACAGGGGCCTGGGTGAGTGCAAGCTTTACTGACTCAAAAGATTTCTTGGCTTCGACAGTCCACTTAATTCCAACATCTTTCTTCAGCATTTCAGTCATTTTCCTAAGATGCTCAGCAAGGTTGGGGATAAACATTCTAAGAAAATTGATCTTCCCAATGAAGGACTGTAGCTCCTTGATGTTTCTTGGATGTGTAATTTGAAGTATTCCCTCAACTCGCTGGGGGTCTATCCTAATCCCTTTCTTAGATATAATGTGGCCAAGAAGCTTACCTTCTTGCAGCCCAAAAACAGTCTTCTTAGGATTTAGGGACAGACCGTACCTTCTACATTTTTCAAAAACTTTCCTCAGATGTTTTAAGTGTTCTTCTTCTGTTTTAGAAAAGACAGTTAAGTCATCCAAGTAGATAACTATAAAGTGTCCAATCTCATCTGAGAAAGCAATATCCATTGCTCTTTGGAAGGTAGCTCCAGCATTCATCAATCCAAAAGGCATTTTCACATACATGAAGGTGCCCCATGGAGTGGTGAAAGCTGTTTTGAGTTGATCTTCTGGGAGTACCAGAACCTGGTTGTATCCTGAAAAACCATCAAGCAGGGAGATTCTTTTAGAGCCCACTACCTTCTGTAATATATGTTCCATTCTAGGCAAGGGGTAGTTATCTTTCAGGGAGGCTCTATTGAGGTTTATGAAGTCTATGCACAGTCTAATCTCCCCTGTTTTCTTCCTTACAGCCACTAAGTTCGACACCCAATCAGAAAACCTTACAGGGACTATAATGCCTGCATCATACATCTTCTTAATTTCCTTTTCTACTGCAGGCAATTGTTTTGGATTAATTCTATGGAGTTTTTGTCTGAAAGGTTTCTGATTTTCCTTCAGTGGTATCTTATGTTGTATAATGTTGGTGTCATAGGCCTTTAAGTCTTCATAGCTCCATGCAAACACATCAATGAATTCCTTAAACAAGCCAATGTATCTTTTCTTCATGTCTGCAGGTATAGACTTAGCCAGTTTTATCATTTTGGGTTTGTCTTCAGTACCTATGTTGCATTCTTCTACATCTGATTCTGCATGTTCTATTGTGGGCTTCTTTGCAACATCATCGAAATCAAAGAGGTCCTCTAAGGGTGCTATGCCTCTTGGTATGTTCTTGTCTTTGGCTTGCAGCATCTCCATTTCTTCTCTATCTGCGTTTTCACGTTTTATGGTTGAATCTCCAGTTTCTTCAGAAAAAGAATTTATTTCTATACTATGAGGTGTTTCTAGTTCATCTGGGGAATCCTCACTTGGGCAGCTGACCTCAGATTTCGAGTCTGAATCAGAAAATTCAAACTCATTTCTGCCCATCAGGAAATCTTCAATCTGTTTGTCTCCTTCAAAGACCTGCCAGTATTTTTCATTGTTTGGCACTGCAGGCCTGAATTTAGTCTGAATGATGATTTGTTGGTCAACTGGGGCCTTAGGATAAGAGCTAGCTAGGCAGGCTAGTCCATTTGCAATAGCGTTTTGACCCCTAGGAATGGATACTAAATCATATTCAATGAACATTTTCAGCAAATCTAGAGTATCATTCCTATATGCCCTGAGCCTGAGGTGTTTTGCCGAATACTCACCATTCATCTGCTTGATTACTAACTCAGAGTCTCCTCTCGCGACTATCCTACGGGCTCCTAGTTTTTTCAATAGATTTAAGCCCAAGATTAGAGCCTCATATTCTGCAATGTTATTCGTGCATTTGAAATGCAGATTGACAGCGTGGTTCTCAGTGTGGTCATTTTTGGTGTTACGCAGCCACACTCCTGCTCCAGCGCTTTGTCTAGTACAGGACCCATCAAATTTCATTTCCCACTGGGGTTCTTTGTTTACTTCCACCTCAGTTTCTCCCTTATGGCTGGGTTCGCCATTAGGTTGAGTCGGGAGGTCTGTACTGGATTGTAAGCTGTCTTGTTGTTCATAGAGGCCATGGATGTCAGGGAGGTGGTTGGCCGGCTGTTCTTGTTCTGTTTCTGTCTCACTTGGAGTGAGAGGTCCACCACAGATCCTACAGGCTTCATTGCTGATTTCCTCTTCGTTTTCAGTGTGCTGCCCATGGTTTTCCTGATCATAATCTTCCAGAACGGCCATTATGTGGAGGTCCATAGGCTCGGTGTTCCCGTTTGTATGCCTATCCTGGGACTCTGGCTCTTCTAAGGATTCATCATTACAAAAAATGAAGGATTCAAGATCGGTATGCACAGAGTATAATGGTGAATTTTCAGGTTTCTCAGGGCTACTGACTAGGAATTTCATTTGGGACTCTCTATACAGTCTTCTTGATTGGCCAAATATAGGGATAGTGGCATATGAACCATCCATCTGCATGGTGCCTTGTAGCTTAGCTCCCCATGATCTAGATAATAACATGCCATACTTGGGTGGCACGTCTGCCACCACTACATCCATGACCATACATTTCGCAGGAATCTGAGTCAAACTCACACATAAATATTTGATAAGGCCTAGGCATTTTACTCTACTAGAGTCAAAAGAGTATAAGTCTTTTTAAGGTCTGGTAATTTCTAGGCCTAGCTTCTCCATGACTACTTTAGGCATTAGATTGTGTGATGCACCGGAGTCATGCATGGCATTATGGAGGATCTTGTCATGAATGTTAAGACTAATATAAAAAGGTGGAACTACCCCTTCCTGAAATTTCCCCTCAATCTTGGGACCGAATAAGAGGGTAGGCTGATCATCGCTCAAATTTACAGTGTCATTATTTATACTCAGATTTAATGCTTTCAAAATCGGGCCCTTATATACATCCTGAGAGGCCAGCTCAGATAATGGTACAGAGATTTTGATTTTTGCAATCTCACTTTCTAAACTGAAAGTGGATTGACTCTTGGAAGTATTCAACTCTGTTTTATTTGCAACCACCTTAGTAGCTAGATCGGTTTGTGTCTTCTCATTATGTACATGTGTAGACACAGTTTTATCAGGAGCACTAACTGAGGTGCTAGTGCTACTGGTTGGTTGACTTTGTTTTTCATTATTTTGGTTGCCTTTCTGTTGGTTTTTCTCAGAACTCTTAGCTGTTGATTTATTGTTCGCAGCAGTTACTTTAGAAGATTTCTCAAGCCTCTTTTTGATGGTTACCTCGAAAGTTTTAGGTTTGGAAGTGTCTTGGTTCTTTTTACTCCTGAGCTCATATTGTTCTCTGACCTGTAACATGGCATTTTCGAATCCCAACCTATAATCCTCAGATTCAAACCACTCCTCCTCCCCATAAGAGGTTGAGGGTTGGTCCTCTTCTGAATCACAGTTTAGGATCGAATCTTCTGTTTCGAACATGTTTATCACATTCCCTTCAGACTCTTCTATGATTCCCTCATCCTCATCAAGAAAGTTTTGGAAAGGGGGAATGACTTGTTGATCTGACTCTTTCTGCCTGTTGGGAGTGTTGTTGTTTCTTCTAAAGTTTTGATTTTGGTTTTGATTTTGGTTCCTGTTCTGAGTGATAGCCATCTTTTCAACCACTTGACATAGCTTATCCAGATTCTTAGACAATCTTTCAATATTAGGATCTGAAGTGGAGGCTATAGTGTCATCCTTGTATGTTACTCTCTTCTCAGCTCTCAGTTTGGCCCTTTTTTCAATCAAATTTGCCTCTATGTTTACTGCCCCTTTCTGCATATCCTCCAATGTGGTATATTCTTTATCTCTAAGCTCATAGGCCATGTCAGCATCAAATCCATCAGGATATTTGGCCAGGGCCATACCTTGCGGAGGTTTCATGTGTGGAGGAAGGGCGTTGTAAATACTGTTGAATCTAGTGGTGTAATCATGAACGCTTTCCCCCACGTTCCTCTTAAGGGACATGTATTCTGCTAGGAGCTGGCGAGGTTTTTCTCTAGTTTCCCATTTGTTGATGAAAGTCTAGTATAAAGCAGGGAGATCTTGGATACTACCAGCAGGTAGGTTCTTAAACCACTTTTTAACCTCTCCCCCCAGGCTCTGCGCAAAAATTCTCATTTTGATTGTTTCATCATCAATTTCCATATAGTCAAAAGAGTCCTCCATTTTATCTACATGTTGTTGCACTGTTGTAGGCTCTTTAGCAGGGAAGTGTGGGATTTTTGACTGATAATCATTTGGTAAGGGCAGTAGAGGCTGAGGCAAAACTAGAGGTGCATACCAGGCTGCCATGATGATTTTCTGCTGAGGTATAGGGTTGGCTTGAGCAGTTGGTAGTTGGATGACAGGGATGGTAGGGCCAGCAGAAGTCTGTTGAGCAGATCTAGGGTGAGAAAGCCCCAAGTTTTGGAGAAAGTGGAGATCAGGTGGTGTGGAAGGAGGGGTTTCGTTGTCCCTAGTGTCTAGCTGGTCAGAAAAACTGAATGACCTAGTTCTAGGTAATATGTTTTGGAGGCCTAGGTCGAAGAAAGGGTCTAATAGAGCTGCAAGATATTCTGGTGCAGAATTGGCTCTATGAATTTTGCCGGAAATAGTTGATCTCCTACTCACGGGTGTTCTTTTAAGGATTCTCTCAGGATTATCAACTGTTTCGGGTGGGTTTGGATCAGGGAAAGCTCTTGTATGAATGGTTCTGTAAGCCAGAGTGCTGTTTATAAGCCAAGCAGCTTAGCCCTACTTGTTATTTCTACTGTGGTTAATATTGTCTTGGGAACTGGTCTCCCAGTGGAGTCTGATGTGAAACCAAAATAATCAGCAGGCCTACTGATCACCAGTGGATTCTTTAACGTTTAGGAACAATGGAGTCGCCACGTGAAGGGTTTAGGATGATTCTAGGGTACACTGTCCACCACAGTGCTCAGGCACTATCACCTTTCAGGAATCTCCTCTAAAGTAACAAGCTCCAACCAGAGATTGACTGGGAGGGCATTTACCAGACATGTCACCCCTGAATAGAGGATGAGATCTGGAGGCTACCTGGCCCTATCCAGGCTCTGTCTAAGAGTATGGTGGATATTCAATAATGGACGCTGATTCAAGAAAGGTGTGACTTACTGTCAACCTAGCCAGAGCTCTAAGCTTCTAAGGATGTTTGAAATGAAAGCACTCAGAAGTCCCCAGCGGAGTCGTCATTATGTTGGGGTTCCCATGTTTTGGCCAGGTTGACAGAGACCAAAAGATGAGACAACATAGAACCACTTTCAGACCTTAGGATCTAGCCCTCCTAGGTCTAGAGAGGGATCTCTCTATGATTATCAAAGGATATATGTCTGTAATGTTCTCAATTATGATTTTAGGCTAGTTATAGGCTCAAGTTCGTTTGTTTGATTGTTTGAGTTTGGTTGTTGAGAATCAGGAAGGAAGGTTTCATCATAAGACAAGGATGGGTAAAGAAGGAAGCTAGACAAAGATAGATAACTCAGGGAACATCAAGGCCATTGGGAAATGGAGTCAAGAAAGGATTTACTTATGTTCAGTGTGTAAGCTTCCATTGGGCTAGTCATCTAGAGAATTTGGATCTCAAAGACTGATTGGTGGGATGGAACACTAAGGGATGAGAATGAAGGATGGAAAACCATCTGATTCCGTCTATAGATCGGGCCAGAGGTCATTTAACTCCAGGCCTGCTTGGACAAAACCATAGGCAACACCAGGGGTCTTGAAAAGGTTTGTATTGGAAGGGCAGGTTATGAAGAGGCAGCGACAGGCTTTACACCTCCCAATGTTCCTAACCTCTTCAATTAAATCTTAACAAAGACATCCGAACACTGATTCTATTAACTTGCACATCAAAGAGCAGGCAATAATCATCCACTACACTGGTTTAGTTAATTAAAAACAATATTCAGACACACAATGAGCAGAAAACATTAAATACTGAGAGAGATGGGATATAAGGTACCTAACAAGGGTAAATCTTATATCATGCATTCAGATGTCAGTCAGAAGAACATGAAATGAAATGGAAATAAACACAGAGATAAGAAGAACATCACCAATTGTTGTAGATCAGGATCCAATGAAAACTGCTTATCATGTTAAACACAACACCAATCAGGTACATCACTGCCCAAAGCTTTTACCTTCAGCCTGAATACATCCTATTTCTCAGCCTATCATACCACTACCACACAGGAAACTTGGCTCGGGACAAAAAGGCTTACAATTCACTGATAATGCAGCAACAACCATTACAATGATATCCCTTTGTGCTTTATAGCAGAAGAGACACAGAGGACCGGCTGAGGAGGTAGGTGAGTTTTAAATGTTACAATTAAACACCACAATGAATGCAGGGCCGAGGCCCATTCTTCTTGATACACTGTATATTCAATCATTGTCACCTCTCTTGTGAAAGAAAGATCTGCTCCGGATACGATTTGACCTTTGGGTTGTAGTACTTCAGGTGATTTGAACAAAATGAAATAACTTGCTGGGAGGTATGCCTCATGGATGTTAGATTGCTCTGAACTATAGTTGGGACAGAGAACTCCTTCAAGGACACAACGCATAATAAATACTGTATGGAAGACCTGTCCTTTATGGAAAGACATTCTGCTGATAAGAAACCTTGATATTACCTCTTATTGATGTTCAGGATCTCTAGAATCGATCCTCGGGGTATTTTAAAATGATGCTTTGCCTCTTTTAACCTCTATTTCAGGGCTTAAGATCTTTGTTGACGCGCACTAATGCCTCTGCCCTGTACTGAAAATCCTTGCTGCTTCATGACTGCCTCTGTCGGGTTAGCTCGAGCTTTTAATGGCGCCGGCAAGATTTTCGGCGTTTGATCTCCGCTTTCCTTTAATGTAAGTCCTGATAGCCCCATTCCTTGACCTTCCTGATGGTACTGACTCATTGGATTTGATCCTGACTGCGCCGCTTGCCATTGAGGCAGTACATTGAACAGCGGCGGTCCTCTTCCTCTAGAAACTCTGCAACACAGCACACTTTGTGAGGAAAACGGTGGACGGAGCAATGGACGCAGGGTGAACGAAATGGTGGTGCGGCGGTGGCAGAAACAACGGTATGATGCAAACGAACGATGAAAATGCAGTGGAGTGGTGGAATGCGCGGATAATAGGGTTAGGTGTGAATATGCAGCGCACACCGTTAGATCCTGGCCTGGAGACGAAGATCAACGGTGGAGATTGACCCATGGTAACAATATACGAAACTGACAAAATAATCAAAATGCAAGAAATGCGACGGTGATGAATGAAATAGTGGGACCCAGCAGAGGCGGAGGGCGATTAGATCCTGACCGTTAGATCGGGGAAGGATGAACGGCCTAGATGTAATCGGGGGGGAGGCGGAAGAAGCTGCGATTAGTGCTGGACCGTTGATCTGCGGAGAAACGGACGGTCCAGATTGAATCAGAGGACAGAGAGAGGACTCGCGATCAGCGGAAAAGGGAAGAGCGATGGCCGTTGGATCATGTAACAGATGGATGGCCAGGATCTAATCGGGGGACGGAGAGAGGGTCTTGCGATTGCGATCGGGCATGGGCTTGCGATTGAGCGCAGACCGTCCGATCAACCGACAGATCAATGGTTGGGACAACAATCGGAGGGGCAGGTGCGATGGAGCGATGATCGTCGGATCTGTGAGAGAATGGACGGTCCGGATTAAATCGGAGCATCGCAATCGGGAGGTACACATTGAGCGTTGCGATTGCGATTGGGCGGAGGCTTGCGATTAAGCGCTGGCCGTTGATCTCGGGTCTAGATCGACGGTGGGGAGGACCATCGGAGGGGTAGTGCGATCAGCGCAGGACCGTTGGATCATGAAACATATGGATGGCCGTGATCAAATCAGAAGGTTTCAATCGGGGGGCGGACTTAACATGTTCCGATTGCGATGGGAGGGGGGCCTGCGATTAGCGCTCAGCCGTTCGATCGAAGCAGATCAACGGTGCGGAACAGATCACGGGACTTAACGTAATAAAACAATCGCATCGGGTTTTTTCAGTTGTTACAAAGGATTTTCGCACCCGCCCGGCTTCCGATTGTGATTGGCCCCGGGACTTAAGCACTTGGTCTTGGGTGACGGGCATATGTGGGGAAGTGGTTGAAGGGGCTTAGTGGGAAAGGGGCTAGGGCCTGAATTAAGGTCGGAATATGGGTTTTTTGCCCATTTTAATGGGTTTTAAGGGATTTAAAGGGAAACGATAAGGGGAAAAAGGGGAAAAAGGCTAAACAAAGGGTAAGAGGGGGAAATTAAATGGGATTAAAGGGGGATTTGAGGGGTAAAAAGGGGAAATAGAAGGGGAGCCAAGGGGGAAATAAAAGAGGCTAAATGAGGGTAACAGAAAGGGGATTTGGACAAAAGGAAAAAGGGGAGAAATGATGTATGTTGCAGGGATAAAGGGAGGAATGATAGGCCCTTTTCAGCAGTTTACTAGCAGGAGGGGATTTTTATTAGGCACAACAATTGAGAGACTTCAAGGAGGATGGATTTTCAGGGGAAAGGCATTCCTTGAAGGCTCAAAACAATCTAGCCCCCAACTGACTTGTCAAAAATTTCATAAGGGGTCTAACAGTATGAGGGAGGATTCATATCAGTGGCGTAAAGGGTTGTGGAATGAGGAATTTGGGAAGTTGCAACGGGTGATTCGCCGATGGTCGTTGGATCTGGCGAACGATTAACAGTTGGGATCAAATCGGGGAATTGGCCATCGGCGAAAGAGGAGAATGGGGAAGATGGACACAAGAAACTACAAAAAAATGATCGCTGATAGGCTTAGCGCTCGGTCGCGGTGGCAGGTTGCATGGAGGAAAAGGCTGAACCCACAGGGGCTTAAAGCATGATATGGTCACTAGTGCAGAAATAGGCTTAAAAATCTGGTTTTTAGACCTTTTTAAGTATTTCGATAGGTTAGAAAAAAGGGTTTTATCCCAAGTAAAAGAAGATTTACAAGGTTTTAAAGGGATTTCTTGAGGAAATGGAGGAATAATTAAAGGGAAAAGGGAATTTTAGGAGGGAAATAATGGAGAAGAGGTTTTTGAAATAGTCCTTGTATATCAGCAGGCTTCTTTGAGGGTTTTGAGTGAAGACATCAATGAGATGGGTCTTATGAAGGATATTGAACACAATAGACTTCAAGAACTCACAGATTTTCTTCAAATTTGTTTCTTCAAGGCTAAAGACCTGTTTTAGCCATCATTTGAATATATCAAAATTATGGATGGCTAATAGGATCGCTAGCACTTATGGTGGCCTAATAATGGTTATGGAAGACTATGGAATCTGTTATCACTCAGATTGAACCTCAGGTTGAGAGAGGAAATTCTGAGGTAACCTCAAACCACGCTTAGCCAAGTAGCTAGCCCTACTAGGCCAAGAGAGGGCTCTCTCCATATGGATCATAGTCAAAATTACTGTGGAAAGAAGATATTAGGCTAGGTATAGTAGCTTAGGGTTTTGATTTTGATTTTGTGTAGGGTTTTTCTAGATTAGGAAGAGTCAAACAGTTAGGGCAAGGAAATTAGGTCAAAATTTGTAGGGGTTCTGAGGGGAAAGGTAGGTAGAAGGATTGACATTAAAATATGATTGTGGTGAGGTGAATAGACTAGTGAGGAGTTAGTAAGAGCATCTGAAATGAATTTTCCCTAAACTGAAGAAAATGAACAAATTATGCAAAATTTCCCAAAACAGATCATGAAACATGAATTCTATCTTTCAACTTGAAATTAAGCATATCATATACATGAAAATGGTTTATGAGCTACAATACATTCATACAAATTATCACAAATAAGAAACTATGTCAAACACTGCATACCACATGGATCCCAAAGAAATAGTTGCAAATTTATCATTAATGTCCAAGCCAAACTGATACAAATATGTCTGTTGAGATGCCAAAGCTCCAAGTGAGTACAAACCTTACAATGACTGAGAATATAAATCATATAGACCTCAAAACCACCCTCCCTAGCCTCAGGTAGTCGAATCCATGAGATAGGGATTAGTTTCACCTACTCCCAAACAAGAATCTGAAGACTAGGAAAACTTAACAATTTGCCTCTAAAAGAGAGGAAACTAATTCATTTGACCTCTAGAAGACGTATTTGATGCATATACCCTAGATGAAAGTCAAAAAATGACATTTAAATTCACCATGACCATTGAAATCAATAATTTTCTCATTTTCCCAAGTAAAAAGTCAAAAATTCAAAATTTTGCTGAAGATGATGAAAACTGCATTTTCCTGGTAAACACGCAGCGCCATGACAAAAACAATAGCCTGTATTGCAGGAAAAATTTGGAGGACTTCTCGAAGTCCAAATAAGCTCCATGATAGCTTGTTGGAAAGCTCTCTAAGTCCAGTTTCAAAATATGCCTCCATTTTCCAAAATGGTGTCCATATGCACTATCAAAAACCTATTCTCTGCCAAGGCAAAAACAAGGGCAAAAACTTGTTTTTTTGGTGGTTTTTTGCCTTTTTGAGGGACCAGTTCTCCTCCAAATATTATAAAACTTTCTAGAGTTAATTTCATCATCATTATAAACATGATGGTTGTGGAAATTTTTCATTTTGATGCCCCAAAAAAGAGCGTAGCGCCAGTGGCGTTGCACGTTTAGCAAAATTTTTGTTTGTCAAAATTGCCCAAAAACCAAAAATGCACTAAAGTGAAAAATGTGCCAAAAAAATTCCAAAATTGTAAGTTTACTTGCTGATCAAAGGCTTGAGGCATGGAGAGACACCTGAGTAAGTCTGTTGAACCTCTCCTTCTCCTTTTTCTTGGTCAAAGCTCGAATTTTTGCATAGGCTTGTTTGATCTTGGCCCTTGCAATTTTGTTCCTCATGGCATAATGCTTTGCCATTTTCCTATGAATATCATTATCCTTCTAGATTTCTCTAGTAAACCCTCCAGATGCATGTTTTATCTATCAAGCCATGACTCTATCTTTGCTAATCGCAAGGGCAAGCAGCTCACTTGGAGTGAGCTAATCTGCTAACTCAGCCTCTTTCTGTCTTTCACGGGATGGAGCTCTCTTAAGCCCTATTGTATTTTGTCTCTGTCTTGGAGTTTGATCCTCCTCACCATAAATCTCACCAAATCTATCCAAGGTCTCCTCCAAAAATGATTTAGCCATCTCTGCCTCTTTTTGAGATTTGATGGTCCTAACCTCACTGATGATCTGCTTGGTCTTCACCTACTAATTTTCCTGCTCAAGAAATTCAATCACATACTGTGCTCTATCAATATTAGCTTGAAGCTCACTAATATTTTCTTCCTTGCTTTTTATCACTGCACTATTGACTCTATCCTCATCCTTCTCATCAATTTCAATCAAGTGAAACTCCTACTCAATTTCATGTTTGTCCTCCTACTCATCAATGATAGGCTTTGTAGCCCTTTCCTTGCACTTGTCTACCTGTTTTGTTGATGAAGAAAGTATGGCTCCTTTCACACCATGTGAAGAAAACGCATGCCTGTGGCCCTTCTGATAGGTCTTTGGGAATGGCTCAACATCAGTCACATTAGCCTAAGTTGCCTCAATGTCCCTTTCACTGCTTGATGCTCCAGTATCATGATGTGATGATGAAGGGTTATAGAAGGGTGAAGGAGTAGGATCAACATGAGGTGAATGAATTTGACTGGGTGATGATGTATGAGAGACAGGCTGAGATGGAGAAGTGGAGGTGGGAATATGAGATGATGAAGGGATTTATGCTCATGATGACTAGGTGGGGTAGTGAAAATTTCATTTGTAATGAATGTATCCCATGAAATGTTCTTCTGCTCAATATGATGCATTAATGCCATCTTAATGAGTGAATGGTGAAAAATACTCTATATTTGATGATTATAATCTCTCTTTTGCACAATGTATTCCATCTTTTCAATGTTGCAAAAGAGATAGTAAGGTATGTGAAGCATTTTGACTCTAGTGAAGTTGCATGAGGAGTCGGATATGGTATGAGTACAGTCGAGAAAACCTCCCCTCACAAGTGAAGTACTTCATGATTATTTTCATCATGGGGACATATTGGTCAAGGAGATGATAGAAAGGGAAAATGGACTTCTTATCATCCTTGTATCTAGGTTTGAGATAAAGTTCATAATAGCTTAGATCAAGGCTTCCTTGTTTAAACCATTTCTCTCCCACATTAAGGATCCCTGTAGCAACTGAAATGGAATTGGTGGTCATATAAAAGTGACCCCAACAATAGTGACCTGCATATCGTGAATATTTGTCATGAAAAACCTTGTCAACACAGTGAAACTGAATCTGCTGAACTCTATCACAAAACTCAAAACAACCAACATGTTTAAAACATGATATAGTAAGAGGACAAGAAATGAGCTCTTTTGTGATTATGGGTTCATATCTATTAATTTTTCCTCCTTTGTGGTCACTTCTCCTTGGTATTTGTGCCTCACCAACACATCTATCTTCTTCTTCAAACATTTTAAATTTTGACTTAGGAAACCCTAGGGTAAAAATTAGAATGAGATGAAGGGAGAAGGAGATGAGATGGCTAGCTTAGATGAATGAATGGAATGAGTGTAAATAGAAAACCTAGGTCAATGAAAACCCTAGGGATTAACCATGATCATGACTAATATTGGTTTAGGGAGGTGAACAAGACTATGGTGTATGAAAAATGAAGATGAACTGAAACTAGGGTTTCATAAGGAATAAACACTTCAAATTCGGATTAGACACCCAATTTCTTAGAGGCAAGATAAATTAGAGTGCACTTATTATTTATAAGCTGTTTGGAGAAGTTTAGGAGAATATTGAGCTTGATAGAAGTGGTACAAATCTTCACAACCCTCACCGTGCAAGCACATAGTGCCGATTCAAACGCGCAGCGCCTGTCTGAGAACGCACAGTGCTAGTGTTAATTTCTATGGTTTCTCTGAGAAAATGCGTAGCGTGGTTGGGTAAATGTGCAGTGCCACTTCAAATGCGCAGCACCATCCTGAGAATGTACAACGCCTTGAAATTTTGGCCCCAACTACTCAGTAAACTCAGAATTTCTTCTTTGCTGAGAATTCTCGATGTCTAAATGGAAACAATGACTCGTTTTGAACTGATTGATAGGATTTATAGCTTTAGTGGAATTTAAATTTCATTTTGAATCACCCACTTTCCTAATGTTCACTTTTCCTTTGGCACTAATACTCTTTTAATTTTCTGACTTTTGGCACTGCAGGTTGATCAACATGGAGTTTGGCTCTCTTTTCTCACTTAGGCTAAACATGATTGCACTTTGAAAACTTTGGGATTGCATTTATTACATATAATAACATAAAATTACATTTGGAAAAATTGAAATAAATTACAAATTTGACTTTTCTATCAAAATGACATTTTGATATAAAAGTCGTTAAACTAAAAATACAACTTTGGAAGTATAATAAATACATTATGATGATATTATTTAGTCCCTCTCATATATGTGCTGACCTCATCGGAATGAAGGAATGACCTTCAAAAATGAAAAACCCTAATGACCTAATGGGACTACTTTTTTAACCTGACCTTTGAATGAGATTTTGACTTTAAATATTTCCAAGTGAACAAAGCATTTCCATAGGTGTTGTTATGCTCAAGGAATCATGAGAATGAGTCAGCTAATATGATCTTCTGAGGGAGAAATAAACTTATTCAACAAAGACAACCACCAACGGAACAATTTTATGTCATGACCTAATGGAATGATGAAAATTTTATTCAGAATCGGATACCTAAGATGCACATGCAAATGTGTTTTGATCCCTAGTGGAAGTATACAGATACTGACACTAACAGAATCAATATTCCTTAAAATACAGAATTGTATATCATGCTTCCCTTGTGACAAGTTTTCATATATCCAATACAGACATTTAACAACAATAACTTGGACAATAGTATATGCTCTCATGTGATGGAAAAATGGGAGTTTCAAGAAAAGGGGGCAGTATGTGGTTTGAAGGAGTTCACAAAAATCCTCTTCAGGATGGCTACACATATCTTGTGGTAGATCATGTCCACTGTTGCATCAAGATTGATGAAATGTTTCATTTGCAAGTACCCAGGTTCTATTGTAGCCCAACAATGATAAGATTCCATCCTGAAAACATTTTGGTTTTTGGCACATGCTACAGTAGGATAGGAAATGAATAAGCTCTAATGAGCAGTAGTTTAGATTTGAATAAGCTCTTTTGAGCAGTAGTCTTGATTTCTTAGATTCATAGGCTTTAATGTCTTATGCTTTGCTTTATAAGGGCCAACCGTTTATGTAGTGATGATATTTTTGTTGAACGTGGAGGCTAGGTTCATATGTGCATGAAATTATTTTGAGGTTCTCATGCACTTATAAGAACACGTCGCCAAGTTGGAACCAAGTGTTATCCACCAATGAAAAGGGATTGCACATGTGATTTTCATCACATTTGCAGAGTAGCATAGTAATCCCAACTTTCCAAAAGTTGGAAATATGTAAAAATCCCTTTTCATCAAGCACAACTACATGAACATGCTTGAAAACATCATAGACTGTAAACCCACAAGAAAGACCATCAGCTACAACACTATTGTTAGGCTACATGTGGTAGATTTGTGAGCTCATCTCTTGGATGACTTGTACTTTCTTGACTGTTATAGCCAGCAATAAAGGTACAATAAACCAGCACCCGCTCTGAATCTTATGAGGCAAGACTTAAGGGAAGACCACAATTTTTCAGATTTTTCATTGGCTTGATGACAGCAAGAAATACAAGCATATTGGTGTGTAAATAATGTCTGTGAATGATTGTTTTGACATATCTAAAGTTAGAGCCATTGAAAAAGAGGAACACACAACCCATTAAAAGAAAAAAGAAAATATTCACATGGCACATGTGAGAGATAAATCCAACATAGAAAGAAAGTGTCATAAGGGAATTACTGGGGAGAGTTTCCAGCTTAAGGAACATAATCAAAAGGGTGTAACTTGTGCATTTATAATAAAAATATAATCAGTAAAATTATAGAGAAATTTAATTATGGAAGATTCATCTTTGAAAATGGTCTCATATCTCATGTCCGAACAAAGGTACAATAAACCAGTACTTGCTATGAGTCTTATGAGGCCAAACTTTGGGGAGAACCACATTGTTTTCATATCTGCTAATAACAATAGGAAATACAGACATTGTTGGTTAAAAAATGCCTATGAATGGTTTTTAGGGAAGATAAAAACGTAGATGCACTGAAGAAGAAGAACACATACCCAACTAATTAAAAGAAAAATAATTAGGTTTATGTGACGCATATAAAAGAAAAATTCAACAAAGAAAGAAAACATCATAAGGGCATTACTAGAGAAAACATCTAGCTTTAGGAGCATGGTAAAAAAGGCGTAACTCATGCATTTCTGATAGAAGATCCAAATAGTAATCAATAGTAATCAATAAACTTATAGAGAAAGTCCACTATGGAAGATGCCTCTTTGAAAATGGTCTCAACCCTCATGTTTGAAAAGTTGTGAAGTAGTAATATGTAGTTTAGACTTATGCATGAATATAAGGCCTCTAAATCTACATCTTTAGTCCCATTCTAGTGTTGTTTGAGTAAGAGGTTTTCAAATTCAGGAAATTGGATAGGCCTCTTAGAATCAAATCTTGGATCACCTGAGCACTTTTATCACTTTGATCATAAAAATTCAAATGCACTAAATATGTGAAAAAACTCTTTGTTATACAAAACATTGAAGCCAAAAAGATACCTACTTTAGGCAAAAACTATGGAAGATCAAGCCTCACATAGAAAATGGATATAACTGCATAGCTCGTAACCCTGTCATGCTAGACTGGAAGGGTTTCCGCCAGAAGAGCTTCACCTGTTAATTAATCTCTCTAAAACAACATTTTACTGCATTCACATTGCAAGAAAGAAATAAGAGCTATTTCAGTCAGACCCATTAAATCTTGGAATAATCAAAAGACAACAATTAACATCTAGATGATGAATCCTTGATGCACGTATGAAGTGAAATCAACAGTCCCAAGCAAGAATAGGGCTGACAAAAAATGAAAACCATTTAATTGAATTACCATGCCTAAGGGGCAACTCAAACACATTTATTGCTCCAAAATGTTTTTAAATTCATGGCTCTGTTTGAATTAATAACTCAAAATAGAAGAACCTTGAAACTGGTATTTTTGTTAAGTTTCTGAATCTCAGCCAAAAAAATATGAAGCACTAAAGCTCATCCTTCATACCTTAAGAAAAATTGAATCTTTTAAGTGGAAATTCTTTGGGCACTGGTCAAACATATTATCCTATAAGTGTGAAGCATCACCCCACAATCTCACCAATGCAACCCCATGCGTAGCATTCCAGTGAAAATAGAACTCCTACTCCAACATCCTCTACTTTAAGCTCCTGCCTATTTTTTAATTTTTTCTTCCGAAGGTCCACTTACTTCCATAATGATTCATATCGGCCAGGAATTATTTGAAAGCTCATTGCATATCTCGACTGTAGTCGGTTCCTAGATATATTTCTTATTCTGCTCCAATAGTTTCTTGCAATAAGCACTACCATGCTTTGCTACAAACTATGAAGCCACAACTGCCTTGTTCTGCAGTTGAAAAAAATTCGAAGCCATGTCCTCCGAAGGGAGAGGAGTGATCTGTTGATTCGGAAAGAACCCAAAAATCTGTTGATGCAATGCAATGTAGAGGAAGAGAGGGCTCCACCATGCTCCTTGATTTGAAAATTTCTTGAAATTTGAAAAAGTTCCCACAAAATTGTTTGAGAAGCCTTTTAAATTTGAAAAGTGCACCATCATTGTATAACCTGTTAATTATGATTTATTATATAATCTTAATATAGCTTGTTAATTATGATTTATTGATTTAATAATTAATATTTATTTAATGTAATGTGTTAATTAAAATTTATTTATTCAATATTTGTGAACACAATTATTGATTTAATATTGGTGAACATAAAATTTACAAGGATAGACATGTTGGTGAAGGAAAAGTAGTTTTCTACTAACCCAATGAGCATGATGGTGTTAAAATTTACATTAAGGAATGGATTACAATGGGGTTGGAAAAGCTGAAAGCTCAAAGAAAAAAAAGATCATGGAGGAAAAAAAATTTAAAGAGAAATTTGAATAAGCTTTCAGGAAGTAGAGATAACTTACAAATGGTGGTTGAACTAGATGTGATAAAATGAAGAAGGAAATGAGGAGTTGCAAAAATATATTAGCGAGGAAGGGATTTGGCCAGAGAATTGTTGTGAAACAAACGGTTGATGATAAAATATAACTCAGTAAGGAGAAGTAGTCAAGGCACGTCAATGAGGTGTGATGAACACACTAGAGTGGGTTTACAAGAGGTATGTGATTACAAAGTGATAGTTTGGATTCAATGTAGAATTATATTATGGATGAGAAAGAATCAAATGAACTAATGGGAAACCATATCCTAAGGCCAACAGATGTGTCCCAACTATTAAGGGAGGGCAAGAACCTAATAGTAGGCATGGCACTAGACAATAGATAAGTTGGCATTGTACCAACCCCACCCCTTACGCTTCTTAAATACAATCATGTAACACTACACTATCTTGTTAATAATGGTTCAAGCCCACCTAGTATCTAGGTTACTTATGGAGGAACAATAAGAATTAGAGGAAGTAGATTTAACAATAGGGCAAGTTTGAATATTAAGAGTAGCACAATTGGGAGTTTTAGTTATTTAGAGAAAAAAACAAAAGTTTCATGAGTTTTAGTACCTATGTTGCTTTGAATTATAACCTAGGAGCATGTAAGAGAAATAATATTAGATTAATGTACTATTTAAAATTTTTAGTCATATGTAAATGCTTTGGAAAAAAACATAATTATCCTCATACCTTGATATAAAACAAACCCTAAAAATGTCATTCTTAAACTCTCTTGTGTAGTTACCTGATGCCATTCAAGTAGAATATCACAATTACTTATGTAAGTAATGCTGAAAACATCTTTTCTGTTCTCTTAAAGGAACTCTTTCTAGACATGCGCCCCATCAAGCATAAATCATCCTAACATATACCTTTTAAGTAGTATAAATCATCCTATGATTATCCTCAAAAGAATTATCACCCATAGCCTTGGTGATGGTGTAAGGATCATATCAAAGTGGTGTGACCTTCTTATGGGAGTTTGTCAATTTCTCTTTATGCAAGTCCAACCATAATTTGTCACCATCCTGAAACCCATCATAGAGTGTTTTCTATGATAGACCATCGAAATTCCGTGTCGTGTGGGAACTAGATCGATGACATGAACAATTGGCTCATAGGGTCCCTATTGTGTAACCATTCATTGATGAAAGTTACTTCCCTGATGGGTTAGAAGTGAAAACTTATAGTTGTAAAGGTAGGAATAAGGGTATCAGAGATAATATTGTTTCCATAAAGAAGAGAATCAAAAAGAGGCTCATGAACACGATCGATATATACTGGAGATGTTGCAGTGAAATAAATAATGAAAACAAAATTTGTGGTCAATAGGATGGGGATCATCAAGATGTTGAACCATCTAATGGAAAGATGGTTTTCAGTGCTAGTGATCTAGTCACATAAAATACCACATAATTTTGTGCTTTGGGATACTCCCAAGATTCAATAAGTAATCCAAAATAAGAGGATTCATTGTTAAGGTGACAATGGAAATAACCCTAAGTTAACCTAAAGTGACACCTTGTCAGCCTTGCACAACTAGGGTTCTATTTTTAACATCATCAGGAAGCAAATTTACATAAATGGAAACATTTCACATTTATGGTACTTGGCCACAAATCTTTATGCATGCTTTTCCATTGAGGGCACCTTTAACATTTCCCAAGGCACAAATCATATAATTGGAGGAACATTGGATAACTTGTCATATTCCACTAGCTTCATGCATGAAGAGGAGCTCCCACCCTTTAAGAATATTTTGGAGAATTTCATGGCATAGTCAAGGGTCACATGTTTGAAAAGAAGAGAGTCATAGTCAAGAATATGAAAATTGGAATTTGTATCTTGTGGTGTAAAGGATAAGGACATTGGTGAAAATTACTCCATTTAGAAGCATCTAAAATATTTTTTATGTCCTCTTTCCAAAGAAGAGAAGGTGTCTTGTGAAAAAATGCCCAAATCGCCAACATAAAAATACTAGGGTAAGGGTTTACTTTTTCTTCCACATGTTGAGAGGAATTCACGTATTTAAGGTTTGTTTTTTGTTGAGTTCAGATATTTTGAAGCACAATTTCACAAGCGGAAACATATCATATTTGGGGCACTTGGCTACACATTTTTACGCATTCTTTCTATTGAGGGTATATCTCACGTTCCCCAAGGCACAAATCAAATATTTTGAAGTATCTAGGATGACTTGTCGCATTTCACTAGCTTCACGCATGAAGAGGATCTCCCATCATTTAAGAATGTTTTGGAAGGTTTTCATGACATAATCAAGGGTCACAAAAGAAGAATGCCAAAGTCAAGAAGGTGACAATTGGAATTCATATCACATGTGGCATAAAGGAGAGAAACATAGGTGAAGAGTGCTCGATTTTGAAATATCTAGAACATATTGTTTATGTCCTCTTTCCAAAGAAAATATATCTTGAGACAAAGTTCCCAAATTGTTGAAAAAATAGGACCATGTATTGGATTATATGGACTTTGGTTTCTCCTAATTAGTTGAACCATTATATAACCCATATTGTTAATTGTTAGGTGGAAACTATCATACAAGGCTATTTGTTGGATTTTTTTGTAAAACATTTCCAATACTTTTCGAAGGAAGAAAAAAATTAGTTCAAGAAGGGATCTTGTGCGAAATTAGTATGAAAAATCCATCTTTGAATAAAAATGTTATTGGTAGAAGGAATATTTATATTTATCCTTGTTGAGATGGTCACATATGCCACTATGATAATGTTGGCTAGCTAGAATAATAATGGTGAGTTTTGGTGGTTAAGATCTGTATGGTAATGGGATACTTAGAGAACAGGGCAGGGAATGAGTGATTTTGAGAAAGGAATATATTGAAATTTTATGTTTTTTGAAATATATAAACATGATAAGGAAAAGGAACAAACAATTAAAAAAGGATATTTATCATGACGGAAGGAAACATTGAAGAAAGAATCAAATATTTACAAAATATTAAGAGATAGGGAGACTTAGGAAACTCATGGTTAAAAGAAATATATTGGTGTTTGAAGGTAGCACAATAATATGGAGTAGTGAGAAAGGAGTGTCATAAGACTCAAAGGGATTTAAATTTCCCACCAATATTTGTAAGAGTTTTATGCCATTTGTTTAGCATCATTTTGTTTAAATTTATAATAGAACTCATGATTCCTATTCCATCTTGGGTCCAAAACCTCTTCGCTTGGGTTCTTTTCCCACAAATAATTTTGTGACAAACTCACATAGACCCATTTCAATATGTTTGTGGAGTACCTCCCAAGCTACACAATTCAACAACATAGTCTAGTTGTAGTAATCATAACTTGGTCAAGCTCTTGTAGTCAAGTAAGGACTTAGTTGGGTTCCCAAGTTGCAAATTAAGGGTAGTTGTGAGTGCATGATAGCTAGGGATGTTAGGGCATGCCTGCAAGGAATGAAAAGGTGTGCTAACACATGTCGAACAATGCCGATGCATGCTAAGAAGTGTTAGGGAGTTCCAAGGCATCACAAGGGAGAACTAGGTTAAAATGCATGGAAAGGAACAAGTAAGAGTATGTGTCAGAGAGTGTCAGTGAATTCAAATGTGCCAAGGATGAAGTGTGTTAGGATAATTTCAGAATAGGATTTGTAGGAGGAAATCCTACGGTTGTAATAAGCGACTTGACATAGTAGTTTTAGACAAAGGGATACTTTGTATTGGGAACAACCCTATTTTTCCTTTATCTATTATTTTTATATGAGATGTGGCACACTTTGGCCGCATTCTCATGTTTTAAACCATTCTAGATAATTTCATATTGTACATTGTTGTGTATACGTTTTGGGGAACTCGACATATATTGGCTTATATCTTGTGTGTCTTGTGAATATTGTGGTTCTTGAAAACTCTCATTTAATGCTCTATTGTTTATTTGAACTGGACATACATGTGAAATTTTTCCTATGTAAGTTATGTTTCTTAGTTGTTTTATGACCAAGGCTAGATGTGATCCTTGTCTTGGTAACTAGTTAAGTGGGACAAGTTGAGCTTGGACATGAGTGGCCTAAGATGAGTGGTATACATTTCTTAGTTGAACAAGGCACAATCTACTTGTAGTAGGTGAAATTGGTCGAGTTTTTGCAACTAAAGTAGGCCAATGTCACATAAATTGTAGTATCCGAGGACTTTATTGGGTTCCCAAGTTGTGAAAAAATGCAAGGCTAGTTATGAGGGCATGAGTGCCAAGGTGTGCTAGGGAATGCTAACATGTGCCAGATAGTGCGAAGGCATTTCAAACATGTTAATACATGCCAAGTGCTAAGGCATGCCAAAATGTGCAAGGGCGTGACAATGCGTGCTAGGGAATATCAAGGAAACAAAAGGGAGAAAAAAGTTAAAATACAAGGAAATGAATAGATAATAGGGTTACTAATTCATCAATTTTCCTTTTCCAAGAGGGGCATGTTAGGTACATCGACAATAGGTGCCAATAGGTGCCAAGTCTTAGTGCATTCTAAGTGAAAAACATTCATCTATTTCTTCTCATCTAATTTTCAATAATTGATCTCAAATAAATTTAATATTAAGCCCTGCGAAAGCATACCAAGGCATCTCAACTCATGTGAGACATGCTAAGACTTGCCAAGCTCCAGCACGTGCCAAGTTCCAATGTGTGTTAGGGATTGTTATCATGCTATGAAGTGGCAGGGCATGTCAAAGAGTGATGAGGTGTGCTAGAGTGCCAATGAATGTTGAGGAGTGTTAGGGAGTACTAGGACAACATTTGGGAGCACTAAGTCAAAATGAATGGAAGTGAATGAATATGAGGGTGTGCTAGGGAGTGACAAGACTGATGTTATGTTATATGTTCAATTTCAATGGCTAGGAACAAAATTTTTAACTTCAACTTCTTTATTTGTCTGAGGGTTTCATCGAATTGTCAAACAATAGGCTAAGCAGTATAATTCCTTCACATTTTGGGCTGCTCAAAGGCCTCGGGAGCTTTAATATCTCCATAAATAAGATGAGAGGACACAGACACATCAAATATGGGGTCTAGGCTAAAAAATACTAAGATAGGTTAGAGACTACTGCAAATGCAACATGCAACTCAGATTCAAGACATCAAAATCAAACAAGCTCAATAAATTCACTGTCAAGGCATTAAAATATGGGGTTTTGACGAGCTAAACGCAATAAAAAAATAGAAAAATATTCAACTTGGTCATTTTCGGAGGTTCATTTTATAAATACCCGGTGGATAGGCTATCGACGAAGGTGAGCAGCATCTTGAGCTTACTTCCCCCTCAGAGGCCAATTTGACGTGCATCTCCATAGCTATGGCATCTGGTGTGCATCTCCACAGCTATGGCGTCAACCAGCTACATCAAACGATATAAAGGAGTAGAGCATCCCTCTTCAAAATCTTGCAGAATGCCCACCACACTGTTCCACTTGCTCTGACTCTTGAAGGGTGGATTTTTTGCAGGAGGGAATAAAAAATTATCAAAAAAATAAAAATAGAATCGTTTTCTTCAACTGCAGTTTAAAAATTGTGTCGGCTATTTTTAGCTTGTGAACTCATGAAATTGTTGCTTTCATTAAACCCTTTGTTTTTTTCTCAACATTGCATACATGCAAAAGATCCATCAAAATGTAACAAAAACGTAAATTTTCGACTCCTGCAATTTGAAGACAAATATCTGTCCATTCTAGATTCTAATGACGATTTGTATTAAGAGGACAACTTAAACCACATAGACAAAAGGGAGCACTACGTAAAATTAATGCACGGAAATGAACAAATAATATTTTTTGACAAGAACTATTAGTGAGTTCCAGGTGTGCTAAGGACAGAGTGACAAGGTATGCTAGAGATGAGGGAAACATGCCAATATGTGCCAGGATCTAAGGTGTGCTAATGGATGTCAGCGAATGTTATGGAGTGCCAAGGAAAGTCAAGGGAACACTAGTTTCAAATGCATGAAAATGAATAAGAGTGTTTGACAGGGAGTGTCAGTGAGTTCTAGGTGTGCTATGGAGGGAGTGACAAGGTATGATAGGTATTTCCAAGGAATGATAGAGTGCTAGCGCGACAAAAAAGATGTGATAGGTGTCAAGGTGTGCCAATGTGTGCCAAGGAGTGTTATGGAGTTCCACAGAAACACAAGGGAAAATTAGTTCAAAGTGCATGGAAATGAATGGATAAGAGTGTGTGATAGGGAGTGTCAACGAGTTCCAAGTCTTCTAAGGAGGGAGTGACAAGGTTATATGTTAGGCAGTGCCAAAGCATGCTAAAGTGTTAGGGAATGTCAGGGAGTTCTAGGGTGTTCTAGGGAGTGAAAAACATGCCAATAAATGTAGGGGATGCTAACACATGCCACATAGTGCTAAGGGATTGTTAAACATGATAGGTGTTATGGCATGTCAAGATGTAAACTATGTTTCTTAGTTGTTTTATGGCCATGGTTGGATGTGAGCGTTGACTTGGTAACTTGTTAAGTGGGATGAGTTGAGATTGGAAATGAGTATCCTAAGATGAGTTATAGGAATTTCTTAGGTGAACAAGGCATAGTATATTTGTAGTAATTGTAACTTGGTCAAGCTATTATAGTCAAGGAATGACTTGGTTGGATTCCCTAGTCTAAAAAAAGGTAAGGGTAGTTGTGATGGCATGATATCGAAGGAGTGCCAAGGCATGCCAAGGAATGAAAAGGTGTGCTAACACATGGAAGACAATGTCAATGCATGTTGAAGAGTGTTATGGAGTTCCACAGGAACACAACGGAGAATTTGGTCAAACTTCTTGGTAATGAACGAATTAGAGTGTGTTCCAAGGAGTGTCAGTGAATTCTAGGTGTCCCAAGGATGAAGTGTTTTAGGAGAAGTTTAGAATAAGACTTGCAAGAGGGAAGACTATGGTTGTGATAAGATGTGGAAAAATTAATTTCAGAGAAAGGGAGACTTTGGGTTGGGTAAAACATTTTTTTTCTAATGACCATGTTGGGTTCCCAAGTTGCAAAAAAATAAGGCTATCTATGAGGGTATGACAACTAGGGAGTGCCAAGGTGTTCCAGGGAATGTAAGTTTCCCAAGTAAGGCTAGTTGCGAGGGAATGAGTGCCAAGGCATGCTTGGGAATGATAATATGTGACATATAGTGCGAAGGAATGTCAAACATGCTAAGATGTTCCAAGTGTTAAGGAATGCCAAGATGTGCAAGGGTGTGACAATGCGTGTCAGCTACGGTCAAGGAAACAAATGGAGAAACAGGTCAAACTACAAGGAGATGAACGCATAAGAGGGTTAATAAGTCATCAATTTACCTTTTTCATGAGGGGTATGCTAGGCACACCAACACTAGGTCCGAATAGGTGCCAAGTGCCAAGTGTTAGTGCATTCTACGTGCCAAATATTCCTCTATTGTTTCTCATCTACTTTCCAATAATTTATCTCAAATAACTTTAATATCAAACTATGCCAAAGCATATCTAGTCATCTAAATGCATGTCAGACATGCTAAGACTTTTCCGAGCACTAACATGTGCCAAGTGCCAATGTGTGTTAGGGAGTGTTATGCATGCTATGAAGTGACAGGGCATGTCGAAAAGTGCTAAGTAAAGAGTGCCAAAGAATGCTGAGGAGTGTTAGGGAGTACTAGGACAAAACAAGGGAGCACTAGGTCAAAATGAATGGAAGTGAATGAATATGAGGGTGTGTCAGGGAGTGGCAATGAGTGATAGTTGTGATGCCAAGGAGGGAGTGAGAAGGTATTCTAAGCATCCACACACCATATTAACCTCTCACTTCTTACCATTCTCGCACCACAACAAAAAACCCTAAAAATGCCATTCTTGAAATCTCTTGTGTAGTTTCCTAATGTCGTTCAAGTAGAATCTCACAATTACTTATGTCAGTAATGGTGCAATCATTTTTTTATTCTCTTAAAATAACTCTTTCTAGACATGCACACCATCAAACATAAATCATTGAGTGAAAATGAATGAATAAGAGGATTTTTTGGGGGTGTCAGTGAGTGTTAGGCGTGACAAGGGGGGAGTGACAAGGAATGTTATGGAATGATATGGAATTTCAAGAAGTGCCAAGGTGTGCTAACACGTTCCAAATAGTGCTAAGGCATGCCAAGGCATGCCATGTGTTAAGGCATCACGAGATGTCCCATGTGTTAGGGTATGCGAATGCATGTCAAGGAGTGTCAGGCGACAAAAGGGAACACCAAGTTAAAATGCAAATAAATGAACACATATGAGGGTTAGTAATTTATTACCTTAAATTTTCAAGAGGGGAATGCTAGGCATACTAACATTAGTGCCAATTCATGCCAATGGCCAAGTTTTAGCTTGTCTTAAGTGACAAATCATCGTCTATTACTTCTCTTTTAATTGTGAATAATTGATCTCGAATAAATTTTATCTTAAACCATGCCAAGGAATTCCAGTGAATCCAAACACATGACAAGAATTTTCAGGTGCCACTAAGTGCCAAGAGCCAATATGTGTGAGGGATTTATAGGGCATGCTATGGAGTTCCAAGTTTGCTAAGGAGGGACTGACAAGATATGCTAGATATTTACAAGGCATGCTAGAGTGCTAGGGAAGCATACCAAGATGTGCCAAGTGCTAATGTGTGTTGAATGTTAGTGATTTCCATGGAAACACAAGGGAGCACTATGTAAAAATGCATGGAAATTAATGAATAAGAGTGTGTGACAAGGAGTGTCAGCGAGTTCCAGGTATGCTAAGGAGGGAGTGACATGGTATGCTAGGTAGTGTTAAGTCATGCTAGTGTGAAAAAGTGGCATGTGGTCAAGATGTGCCAGGTGCGATGGTTTGCCAACACATGCTAGGAAGTGTTAGGGAGTCCTAGGGACACACGAGGGAGCACTAGGTGAAAATAATGCATGCAAATGAAAAATGAAGATATTGTGATAGGAAGTGTTAGTGAGTTCCAAGTGTGATAAGGAGGGAGTGACAAGGTATGCTAGGCAGTTCTAAGGTATGCTAAAGGTTAGGGAAACATGCCAAGATGTTCCAAGTGCTAGGGTGTGCCAATGCATGTTAGGGGTGTGTTTTGGAGTGCCAAGGAAAAACAAGGGAGAACTAGTTTCAAATGCATGGAAATGATTAAATAAGAGAGTGTGATAGGGATTGTTAGAAAATTAGAGGTGTGCTAAGGAGGGAGTGACAATGTATGTTAGGTAGTGCCAAGGAATGTTAGAGTGCCAGGGTGACATGCCAAGATGTTCCAAGTTACAAGGAGTGCCAATGTGTGTCAGGAAGTGTTAGGGATTGCCACGAAAACATAAGGGGGAACTAGTTTAAAATGCATGGAAATGAACGAATATAGAGTGTGCGATAGGGAGTGTCAGAAAGTTCCAACTGTGCTAAGGAGGGAATGAGAAGGTTATATGCTAGGCAATTCCAAGGCATGATAGAGTTCTAGGGCCTGTTAGGGAATGATAGGGTGTGTTAGGGAGTTCCAAAGCATGTCAAGGAATGCAAGGGATGCTAACACGTGCCACATAGTTCCAAGGGATTGTTAGACGTTTCAGGTGTTATGGCATGTCAAGATGTAAAATATGTTGCTCAGTTGTTTTATGGGCCACGATTGGACGTGAACCTTGACTTGGTAAATTTTTAAGTGGGATATGTTAATATTGGACATGAGTAGCGTAAGATTATTTATAAGCCATTATCAAGTGAACAAGGCATAGTATAGTTGTAGTATATTAAACTTGGTCAAGTTGTTGTAGTCGAGGTAGGACTTGGTTGGGTTCCCAAGTCTAAAAAAATAAGGGTAGTTATGAGGACATGATAGTTAAGGAGTTTCGGGGCATCACAATGAATTAAAATGTGTGCTAAAACATTCCAGTTAGTATTAATGGATGAAGAGGAGTGTTTGGGAGTGTCAGGGCATCACAAGGGAGAACTAGTAAAAAGTGCATGGAAATGAATGAATAAGAGTGGTTGTTAGGGAGTGTCAGTGAATTCCAGGTGTCCCATGGACAAAGTGTGTTAGGCGAATTTCATAATAGGACTTGAAGGAGGCAAGCTTATGATTGTGATAAGGGGATGGACGACATAGTTTCAAATAAAGGGAGACTTTGTGCTAGACACAACACTATTTTTTCAATGACTTGGTTGGGTTCCCAAGTTGCAAAAAAATTAAGGTTATCTATGAGGGCATGAAAACTAGGGAGTGCCAAGGTATTCAGGTAATCCCAAGAAGTGCTAAAACATGATATAAATTTCCAACGCATTTTATGCTTTCCAAAATGTGCTATGTGCTAGGATTTTGCACCAACGCATGCTAGGGAGTGCCAAGGAAACATAATGGAGGACTAGCTTCAATTGCATGGAAATGAATGAATAAGAGTGTGTGACAGGTAGTGTTAGCAAGTTCTAGGTATGTTAAGGAGGGAGTGAAAAGGTATGCTAGGAAATTCCAAGGCATGATAGAGTGCTCGAAAAACATGTCAATATGTTCTAAGTTCCAGGGTGTGCCAATGTGTGCCAAGGAGTGTTAAGGAGTGATAGAGAAACACAAGGGAGTACTATGTCATAATGCATGGAAATGAATGAATAAGAGTGTGTGACAAGGATTTTCAATGAGTTCCAAGTGTGATAAGGAGGAGTGACAAGGAATTCTTGGCAATGCTAAGGAATGATAGAGTGATAGGGCAACATGTAGCTAAGATGTGCCAATGCGTGCAAGGAAGTGTTAACTAGGAGTGATAGGGAGACACAAGGGAGCACTACATCAAAATGCATGGAAACAAACAAATAAGATTTTTTGATTGGAAGTGTGAATGACTTCCAGGTGTGATAAGGAGGGAGTGACAAGTTATGCTAGGCAGTGTTAAGGCATGCTAGAAGTAGGTGCAATTGATCAACTTGTAGTAGGTTTAATTGATCAAGTTGTTATAGATGAAGCAGACCAATGTCACATGAACTGTAGTAGCTAAGGACTTGATTGGGTTCCAAAGTCATGAAAAAATGTAAGGATAGTTGTGAAGGCATGAGTGCCAAGGCATGCTAGGGAATGCTAACATGTGCCAGATAGTTTGAAGGCATGTCAAATATGCTAAGATGTGTCAAGTGCTAAGGCATGCCAAGATGTGAAAGGGTGTGACAATACATGCCAAGGACTATCAAGGCAAAAAAATGAGAAACAAGTTAAACTACAATGAAATGAACACATCATAGGGTTAATAAGTCATCAATTTACATTTTCTAGGAGGGGAATGCTATGCACACCAAAAATAGGTGGAAATAAGTGTAAAGTGACAAGTGTTAGTGCATTCTAAGCGCTAAGTCATCCTCTATTACTTCTCTTCTACTTTCCAATAATTGATCTCAATTAACTTTTATATTTAACCATGACAAAGCATACTGAGGCATCTTAATGAATGCTAGACATGTTAATGATCATGGCCTCTTTCAGATTACATCTCTCTTATCCCCCCTGATCAAATGGGCTCCTTATCACTTTATGTTATTTCCTTCATCCCAAGGACTCCTTAAATAGTTTTTCCTAGACCTCTTAGGAGCCCTCTATAACTTATAGCTTTTATCCACTTAGACCTTAGGAAATATTAATTTTCCTTTTTAATTTTATTTTAGATTTTAAACCCCATAATGGGTCCAAAATCCCTTTTCTTGGATTCTTTTCCCACAAAGCCTTTTGTGACAAAACTCACACAAACCCATCTCACTAGGCTTGTGGAGTACCTCCCAAGCTACACAATTCAACAACATAGTCTAGTTGTAGTAAATGTAACTTGGTAAAGCTTTTTTAGCCAAGCATGGGCTTGGTTGGGTTCCCAAGATGCAAATTAAGGGTAGTTGTGAGCGCATGATAGCTGGGGAGGGTCAGGGCATGCAAATGAATGAAAAGGCATGCTAACACATGTTAGAAAATGTCAATGCATGATGAACTAGAGTGTTAGTGAGTGTCGAGGCATATCAAGGGATAAATAGGTCAAAATGCATGGAAAGGAATGAATAAGAGTGTGTGTCAGGGAGTGTCAATGGATTCAAGTGTGCTAAGGACAAAGGGTGTTAGGAAAAATTTAGAATATTATTTACAGGAGGAAAGGCTACGGTTGTTATACGAGGCTCGACATAGAAACTTTAGACAAAGTGAGATCACTTTGTGCTAGGCAGAACATTGTTTTCCCCTTAGCTATTGTTTTTATATGATATGTGGCACAATTTGGCTACATGATCATGTTTTAAACTATTATAGATAATTTCATATTGTACATTTTTGCGTATAAGTTTTGGGGCACTCAGCTTGTGTCAGCTTATATCTTGTCTACCTTGTGCATATTGTGGTTCTTGCAAACTCTCATTTATTGTTCTATTGTTTATATCAACTGCACATACATGTGAAATATTTCATGTGTAAGCTATGTTTCTTAGTTGTTTTATGGCCATGGCTAAATCATATGATCCTTGTCTTGGTAACTAGTTACGTGGGACAAGTTTAGATTGGACATGAGTGGCATAAGATGACTTATAGGTATTTCTTAGGTGAACAAGGCACAATCTACTTGTAGTAGGTGCAATTGGTCAAGTTGTTGCGGTTGAAGCAAGCCAATGTTGTCATATGAACTGTAGTATCCAAGGACTTGATTGGGTTCCCAAGTCGTGAAAAAATGTAAAGGATAGCTGTGAGGACATGAGTGCCAAGGCATGCTAGTGAATGCTAAGATGTGGCAGATAGTGTGAAGGCATATCAAACAAGCTAAGATGTGCCAAGTGATAAGGCATGCCAAGATGTGCAAGGGTGTGTCAATGCGTGCCAGGGACTGTCAAGGCAACAAAAGGGAGAAACAAGTTAAACTACAAGGAAATGAACACATAAGAGGGTTAATAAGTCATCAATTTACCTTTTCCAAGAGGGGCATGCTAGGCACACCAAAACTAGGCACCAATAGGTGCCAAGTGAAAAGTCTTAATGCATTCTAAGTGCCAAGTCTTCCTTTGTTTCTTCTCATCTACTTTCCAACAATTGATCTCAAATAAATTTAATATTAAACCATGCCAAATCATACCAAGGAATATCAACGTATTCCATACATGCTAAGACTTTCCAAGTGCAAACACATGCTAAGCGCCAATATGTTTCAGGGAGTGTTATGCATTCTATGAAGTGGAAGGGCATGTTGAATAGTGCTAAGGTTTGCTAGAGAGTGCTAATGCATGTCGAGGAGTGTTAAGGAGTACTATGACAAAAAATTAAGGGAGAACTAGGTCAAAATTCATGGAAGTTAATGAATATGAGGAATGTGTGCCAGGGACTAGTGTTAATGAGTGCTAGATGACATGCCAAGGAGGGAGTGACAAGGTATGCATAGCATTGGTAAGGCATGTTAGAGAATATCAAGGCATGTCAGGAAGTTCCAAAGTGTTCTATTGATTTCCAGGGTGTGCTAATTATATGTGCCAAGATATGCCAATACATGCCAAGTGCTAAGGATGTGTAGGGTGCCAGGGTATGTCAATATGTGTCACAAAGTGTCAAGGCAACAAAAGTAAGAACCAAGCCAAAATTCAAGGAAATGAACACATAAGAGGGTTAACAAGTCGAGACTTTATCTTTCTGAAAAGGGGCATGCTAGGCCACTAATAATAGGTCCCAATACATGCCAAGTGGCATTGTGTGCCAAGTGCTAATGTATGTCATTGCATGGAACCAAGGTGTTAAAGGGCATGCTAGGGATACATACATGCCAACACATGCTAGGAGAGTTCTATGTTGTGCTAGCGCATGCCACCATGTGCTTGTGGGTTAGTGTCATGGCAATATGTTCTAGGTACAAAGATGTTCCAAGAAATGCGAAATGATAAGAAATGTTAGTGTGTGCCAAAGCATTAATTTAAGGTGTGCCCAGATTATTGAGGAGTGTTAGGTATTTATCATTAATATAATTGACAAAGTTTTATTAAGTATTAAATATTATATTTCCTACACACACTGGTGTAACTTTATCTAAAGGGAATTTGCTAGATAATAAACTTAATATATATGAACCATGCGTTGACTCGTAGGAAAAATCTATTCGACTAGTCATTACTTGAGGGAAATGATACATAGTAATTACTTCTTAACAAATTGACTAACTCTAACCACTATGGTGTTGGACATATTATAAAAAATACTCCACAATAATGGTCTTAAATCATTATCTTTTGAAAAAACATATAGTAACATGCACATAGCATCATAAAAAACTCATTGGAATGATCAATGATGACAAATTTTTTTTGTCCATCACCAAAAGTAACAAAAAGAGCATTGGTGAGGTGCATTAAAACTCCATCACTAGAAGTGTCACAAAAGAGAGAATTAGTGATGGGCCTTTAACGACCCTCACCAAAAGTGTCATTGAAAATGGCTTTGGTGACTAACCTTAAAGGACCATCACTATACACACTTACAACGATGTTTTTTTAAGGACTGTCACCATATGTGACATTGGTGATGGACCTTAAAGGTCTGTCACAAGCATGACCCTCACCAATGTCCTTTTTTCTTATAGTGCAAATAAATATTTTATTACATGGTTGGGTGAATATTGACTAGTAAATTCCATATATAGACTTGGTTTTCCATGAAAAGCTCTGGATTTGAAAAAAAATGCAAAAAGCTACCTCATTTCTATGCTTCTGCCAATGTTTTTGACCAAGCATGATGCTTCTGGAGTAAGGTTTGGAAAACCACTTTTGGAGGCCTTCTTGTGGGTGTTTTCCAAAAATTCAAGGTGTTTTGGAAACTAGGCTCATAGGGATATTCAGAACAACTTTCATATTTTCATTTGGATGCTCCTAAGTGGGTCCAAATGAGCCCTGAATTAGCACGACACTTTTGCAAAATTGTCATGACGTTTTTGCATTGGATTCCTCTCATATAGCTGCCATGCCTAGAAATCACAAGAAATTGAAAGCTAGTTATCCCATGAGGTGGCATTAGATGTGTTTGAGTTTTTTTTCCTCCATGACGAGGAACCGTGCAATTCAATTTAGGAGACAAACACTCTTAGTGTTACACCATTTTTTGGTCATCTCACCTGTTACTATTAGATGGACCTAAGTACACCATGTAAGACCAATTTTGCCCTAAGTAAAATTTCTTTCACTATGAAAAATAACTTAGTAAACCACCTCTATTAATTTTTTTATGGTCTAAACAGGAAACCACATGAGGAAATATTAAATAAATCTACATTTTTTTTTATTTTCCTCAAGGAATAATTAGTTAAACCGATGTTTACTTAATATTCTTGGTCATATTTAACCCAAAACAGGAAAATTAATTAGATAAATCACTATTTTTCTTATGATTTTAAGGGAATAATTATTTAACTTTATTTAAATAATATTCCTTGTTAAATTTGACTAAATCATTCATAAATAATTAAATAAATCATTATTTATTTGATTATTACTCAACCACATCCTCAAAATAATAAATAAATCATTTATTTATTTATTATTTACAAATAAAGGGATTTGACCCAACTCAAATTCTTTTTTCCCTTCAATAAATATAATAAAATATTCCATATAAGTTGGATCTTTATTTGGTTAATAATATTTTAATTATGCACCAATATATATACTAACTCAATATTTTGTTATAAATAGAAGGGGTTTTCCGTTCACTCACTACATTTTATTGCCTAAAGATCACTCTGGATCTATACTTTTGGTCTGACTTGATCCACCATCATTGTCATATTTTTCTACCATTTTTCTTGTGAGTTCCCTTTGAGTTCCATTTTTTGTCTGGGTTTTCTACACCATCAAGAGAGAGGGATTTTAGATCTGAAGTGTCGAGCACTTACAAGAACCCATCCCATTGAGGAGGACTGGTAACATATTTCTATGTTCTCCTCCAAGGTGTCATATATATAAAAAATTCTTTAAAACAATCTTGTCTTGTCTATTGAATGCATGGAGCAACTCTTTCTTTTATTTGCTGCTTAATGTCTTTTAATGCATAGATCTAGATTTTACAACATTTATCTTGGTCAAATAATTTCAGATCTAAAGATATTGGTAGCCATATTTGCTATTAGGGCTTTTTGTTATGTGCGGCTAAAGTGAGCCTTTTTTGTATACTTGCGATTAAGATTCATACTAACACCTAGTCTTTAGCTAAATTTCAGGGATACATTTCTAACTTCCTTAGATTCTAGGAAGTGACTCATCTAATGTAATTATGATGATTTTTGGATAGGATTTCGACCCTATTAGGTGTCATGAAATATATTTTCTATAAGTAGTCCACCTCAATTCTTTTTAGAGGTTGGATAGTTGTTATTTACAGTGGAGATATTGTACAAGATTTTTCTAATGAAATCAAAGAGAGTGTTGCAGACATAGTGTTGAGACTCCAGTGGTATTCCTTTGAGAAATTTTTTTCTCTTTAAAATCATTAAGTTGAATGTTGTGTTACTCATATTTCACATATATGCTTATTTATTCTAAGTCTTATCAGTTTATTGACAGAAATCATGCTTTCCATGCTCTGTTTTCTATAATATTTTCATGAAATTGTCTCTGCTCTTCTGATGAATGAATTCAGTTTATTGCTCATTTTGACTCCCTCACGTTTCACTCTATACAAAATTAAAAATTAAGCATGATTCTTAGCTTACCTACCTAGCCTCACCCTTACCTCTGCAATTAAACATTTGAATTTAGACCAAAACCCTAGACCTAGTTTCCTAACTGCCATTCCTATCCAGCAAAAATCCAAACAAACAAAAGCCCTAATCTAGTGAGCATAATAACTAGCCTAAAACATTATATCCAGTCATCCCTTTGAGTGTAAAGTGATATTAAGAGAGCCCTCTCTTAGGGCTACCTACCTGAACTAAAGGTTAGTTTATGGTTACCTTCCTTCATCTCCATTCCCAACCTTTGGAAGCAGGGGGAGTGGTAGCACTTTCAACTTGAGTAGATATAGGGTTTTGGCCTTATTTTCTTGATGATGATCTTAATACTTCTTTGTGAAATTCTTGACTTCAAGATTACCTTCGCTTTGATGTATTCCCTGAGATTTGACCCTTGATTCTCCCTTGATAAGATGTCCTTCCTTGAATTAGTCACCTTAGCTCTGATACCATGTTGAGAAATCTAGGGCATAATAATTATGTGATTTCTCTTCTATTAGTAATTACTTGTGAGTGATTTTTACTTCTTTATATTAGGATCTTATTTCAATTACATTATTAGTGTTCTTCTTCATCAAATAGTTACCAATGCATAAACCATAAAGAGACAAGAGACACAAAATATAGGCTATCAGATAGGATAAAAAAACTCTCACTCTTTGAGAGGAAAACTCGAGAAAATTCTTCTTCTTATAGAGATTCCAATTGACAAATACTAGTACCAAGACCCTTGACCTATTTTCATCTCCAATACTAAGACACAAATCTCCTTTGTAAACGATAGTCCATCTTCTTCTCCTTATTCCTTATCGACTTCTTCTTCAACCTTTGATTTCTTTCAACCTTCTTCCATTTCATCTCCCTAAGAGGATTGCACCACTTCTACAACATACTTTGGCATTCACTTCTACAATATAATTATCCTCTTCTCAGCCTTTACTTATTCCATATAATTTCACCTTTCTTAGGCCTTCACTATTGCAATATACAGGTCTGGAATTTCATGTGTGTAGAGGTAAGATGGCCCAAAAAATAGTCCCAAATCAACACAAAATACCTCAGTGCTCTTTCTTCCTTCCTCGTTGGTAACTTGGGCCTCCCCCTGAATGATCCTCACACTTCAGGTTGTGATCATCGAAAAATACCTCTAAAATTAGGCCGAGCACTACTATTTATAGTTGTTTGCCTAATTATCTGGCATGAGTGTATGTGAACTGACATGTCCTTTGGAGGGTTTATATTATTTATTTTTGAAGCTGACTTGAGGAGGAGACTTTTCTTGGTCTTGGAGGGATACTTTACATATTCATTGACTCACACACAAATATAATATGCCCAATAAGGGTCCTTCATACATGACATTGACTCAATTTGACTTTATGACCAATCCCGAGGACTCACAATGGGAGTAAAATTAAAAATAAAATTCCTTGCTCATGAAACCCACGAGACAAGAATTACAATAATAATTTATTTTTCTTCTTGTCATCAATTACATAAAATCACAATGCCACATGTCATTATGAAGACCGAACCTAGTTACATTTTCAACATCTGTGTGTGTGTGTGTGTGTAATTTTTCATTTTTTAAATTGCATTTTTGAATGCATAAATGGATTCAACCCCTTTGAAAATCCCTTGAATACATGGAATAAAATAGATTAAACATGTAATTCCAACAAATATTTTCTCCATTCAAAATTAGCCTTTAATAAAAGGGTTAAAATGTAAAATAATGATACCTGAAATTCTATAACAATATTGATTTAATTTTTCAATTACTTTATAGAATATATTATTATTATTATTATTATTTGAAACCATAAATAATATGTAAATTGATGACATTTAAATAATTTAGTTAAGATGACCATTAAGATATTTTATTTATGTTAAAAAAAACTAAGAGGGGGGGACGGTGAATCAATAATTTTATTTTACTTCTTCTTCAACTTCAAATTCATAAGAGTGCACGCTACTGATATTCAAAAAAATTTCATGTGTACGCCACTTTAGTGAATCAAAACCACATATGTGCAAATTACTAATTTTTCACAATTTCCATCAAATGTTTAACTTTAACTAGTGCATCATTATTTCATTATTCATTATTCACTAACCATGAGAAGTAAGAGAAAATAAACCATAATACATAATTAACACATAAGGATATCAATATTTTAGGTGGAAACCCAATGTGGGAGAAAACCATTGTTGTTTTCATATTTCTCTTCTTTTATTATCAAGAAAATATTGTTAAATAATTTGTACTAGTGCAGGCTCTTACTAGCACACAGGGTCCTTCCAGCAAGAGGTTACTACCTCCACTTGCTCTCTAGCACCCACTAGAAGGGAGCTACAACCCTGTGATCAATTTTACCGACTCCTATCAGAAGGAAGATTTGACTCTCCTACTGAAGGCTCCAACACTTAGCACCATCGTGGACCACATTTCACAATGTTTCACACTAGATCCACTTGTATCAATCAATCATCAAAACATGAAATCCACCTTTCATCAATTCTCACACTGAACCCACACCCAAAACTATGTTCAATACCCATTAACCATTTTAAAATCAAACACTGAATGTTGAATACAAATATTTTCTCTGCAAAAAATCACTAATAAAACCAATATCAAACCATAACTAGATCAATCCTATGAATAGAAAATACTGAATAAATTCAAGGCCAATAATCAATCAAAACTATCATATACCAATTATCCTGATCAAGACATCCTTGACAATCAACGAAAAATAATACAAAACCAATCTACTATCATTACAAACCATGATCAAATGCACCTCGAAATATATACATGACTATTCTAAAAGGTACCAGTGTATATATGCATTTCATGTGCATAAAACATGCATACAAATCTCAAATCACTAAATACCAAAACTAAATCATTAAATCCCAATACTCAATAGGATATTTTATTATAAAACCTTGTCAGGTAAATACTATCATAGCCAAGAAATGCCACTATGTCATAATCAAGTCAATACTCATCAATTCAAATCACCAACTAGTCATAGATCAAGAGCTAAATTCTTATCAACAACTATCATAATAGTAATAATTACATCCCTAACAAAAAATAACATAACATAAGAGTCATTCAATGCCATAGATGGAGCAACACTACAAACCCTAATCAAATCTGACTGTACATGTGACCATCAAAAAGCAATTGCATGTATATGAGACATTTATGCAGAATACCCGCATACAGATATCATACCATTTAATACCAAGGTCAAACCCTTTATTTTGTTCAAAGCAAATATACCAGCATCATAAACATTACTCAGTAGCAATAACAACAATCAACAACCCAAATCAATCAGAAATAAAATATTTCAGAATGTATATGCAATGTTATAAGGCAAATCCACATATGTATGTGATGCTTAGGAGTAAAACCCTCGTATAGATATAAAACTACTAAATTAATTTATCTCTACAAACAAAACCCATGTCAAACATAGATCTTTGCACACATAATGTCAAAAATAATAGATGTCAACAAACATAGTCAGATCATAACTCCATTATTATCATAGAAGATGCATAGATATCTACTTAAAGATAAGTAAATCAATTAAGCATATCCATACACATTTAGATATTTCAGATATGAACCTTCTCCTTGATCCCTAGTGCACATTTTTTCTATATTATATTACACATGAATGATTCCTCAAATTCACACTTAAATCCTTGAACTCCTTCTCCTTATATATATTTTTTTCTTTCCAATACCATAGGAAAATACTTTGGTAATGTTGTTAGTAATTGTTGATGGGATCAAATAGACGTTTCTGACATAATAATGTGGGAAATTACCACGGGAAAAACTCTTGGTTTTCTCTTTTCCGTGGTTAGGTTTCCGTACATGACTTTTGTTCACATAACTTGTGTATGTACGCAATTATTCTTCACAGTGGTCATTTATATTTTTCAAAATTCATTGTTCATATTTTCAGAAGTGAAACATGTAACAAGATGACCAATACAATTCCTAATTTCTACAATACATGTAGCAATATTACTGTCATCTGAATTAGTTATATAATCTCCAACTTGACATCAAGGACATATTCGACTACAGGTTTCCATCAAGGACATATTTGACTGTAGGTTTCCATCAAGGACAACACATTATCCATAATGTTGACAATAACCCCCTTTGGACTTGATGCAAACCTCATGCAAATAGTAATTATCTCTCCCCATTTGACATCAAGAGAAAAGGGAGGAATCAAGTTGAAATACTCCACCTTTCATTCTCAAACTATAAGTCTAATCTACTCGTATGAACGAAGAAGCGCAAGATATGAAAATAATTTTACGTCCATACCATGCTCCCCCTGAGCATATACAATACCTTCTAGTGATATAAAAATCAAATAAATTGCTATCCATAAGCACTTATGACCTATCCTATATAAAATGACTCTATGATCTCATGTTTACATCAATTACCCAAAATTTTGGTGTTACATATATGACATGACTTGATCCCAATATTCCATACATGACTGAATTATACAATGATTACAACATGAGTCTTTTCATGACCAATATACTAGCAAAATAGGACAATATTGATGCATTAATTTTACAAATGCACACAAGTGTGTTCTCCTCAGTGAAAGCCATATATAATGGTATGACTCACTTGAGCAATGATCCATGCTCTATGTAGATTCTCATCCATAAATAAGTATTTCATCAATTAATTTTATGTAGCAAGATCATGATATTCATCAACACCACCATGCACCATAGAGGGATCTGTAACATAATAATCTTACATCAGCAACATAAATGACATATTGACAATAGCATAAACGTCCTCATCATCAAAAAGAAGTATATCATCAAGCAGATCAACTCATGGCCAAATATACAATGCATCCACAAATCACTAAGAAACAATAATAGAAACATAATTTTTTGCAACAAACAACAACAAGAATATAGTGTCTATTATCACTCCCCCATCTCCCAAGGCTGAGAATGGAACTAAAGGAGGTAACCGCAAACCAATATTTAGGTCTGGTAGGTAGCCCTACCAAAACTAGAGAGGGCTCTCTCAATGTCACTTTTGTAGCCAATGAGATGACTCGATATGTAATGATCCTAGGCTAGTTATAAAGCTTAGTAAATTAGGGTTTTGTTTGTTTTGAGTTTTTGTTGGATAGGAATGACATTCAAGGAACTAGGTCTAGGTTTTAGGTCTGGTTTCAAAGGTTTTGTTGTACAGACAAGGATGAGGCTAGGTAGCTAAACTTAAGAACACACTTTAATTCTCATTTTGTATAGGGTTTGAAAAAATAAGGAGATTCAGAATGAACATGTTAAATGACTTCATTCATCAGAAGAGTAGAAACACATTTATGAAAATATTATAAAACAGAGCATGGAAAGAAATATTTATGTTCATATACTCATAAGATCAACATATAAAAGCTTTCATGTGATGGAAATAAAACATAGCATTCAAATTGATGAATTTACAGATAAAAAAAAAATGCTCATAAGCATACCACTATAGTCCCAAGATTATAGCTGCAAAATGTCTTTGATTTCACTGAAAAAAGTTTGTACAATAGCTCCACACTGAAAATAACAACTATCTAACCTCTAAAAAGGCTTGAGTTTGGAGTACATATAAAAAATAGAGAATATTCCACCTCATTTCATAGAAATTTGATCTAAAACACTTCATAAATGCACCTTATGAGTCATTTCCTAGTTTCTAGGGAAGTTAGAAACAATCCCCCCAAATTTAGCTAATAACTAGGAGTGTATGTCTCCTTGATTAATTACATGATTCCTCCATAATGAGAGGAAAAAAAACTCTCCTATCAAAAAGACACCTCATAAGATGTTGTGAAACCAACTCCAAAAATAGAAGAAAAGAGATATCAACGCCTTAGAAATAAGAAACTTCGAGGGGGCAACCTCCAATACATTACATGAATGAACAATTCTTGGATGATATAAATTACAAAACCTCCTTTCTATATATAGGAGTCCATGGGGCCATAATGTAATCCTAGCCGACCTAACAATAATAATTTAAGGGCACAATAATAACAATATGGGGGTTACAAGGATACAATAATAACAATAAGGGTTTACACTAACAACAATAAGGGACTATACTAGTAATATAAGGACCTAAGATGCCCCTCTCCCTCAAAAAAGTGTTGTCCTCAATGCTTGAGTAGCTCTAGGTGCTTCTGTATAAATTTTTCATCCTCCCATGTAGAATCTTCAGTGGGTAAGTTCTTCCACTTGATGATAGACTCTAAAATTGATCGATTCCGTAGCTATCGAGTTCTTGTTTCCGTGACTGCTTCAGGTTCCAATACGATTTTTCCTTCCTCATCACAATATATGTAAAATAATTTCTTCTCAGCACACTTATGACCTTTAGTGTATTTGCTATCACAACTGTAGCAAGGCCCTTTTGCTCTTTTTTCTTCCAATTTTTGTGGTGTCAACCTTGTAGGTTGTTGAAATCTAGGAGTAGCAACACTTCCCTCTTAATAGAAGTGAGTGGTAGGCTTCCTTGTCGCCATAATTTTACATTAAATTTTTCTTGTCAACCTAAATGCCTTCTCCAATGAATCAAAGTCCTAAACGTTTTTAATCATGTTGATGTTATCTAAGTACCCATGAAGACATTAATATGTCTTCTCCTGAAGACAAGCATCTTTATATTCAATTTTTGGAAGTCCTCAATGTGCTCCCCCACTAAACCCTTTTGTTTGAGATTTATCAATTGGCTAAAGAAGGTGTTGCTATTTGTATCCTCATAATGTACTATCATTTCCTCCGTAAAAATTGACCAAGTGACAATTTTTTACGAGAGAAAAGCCATCGATACCATACAAATGTATTTTGTTCCAAATGTAAAGTTGCAATGTGTACCTTTTGTGTGTTTTTCACATTATTGAGATCAAAATATTTCTCCATCTGTAGTATCCATGTTACAGGATCCTTTCCATCAAACTTTCTCATATCCATTTTTGGAATATGGTGGTTCTTCCTGCCAATATTAGAGTTCATGAAATCACGATTAGCTTTTATTTTGTTCTCATCATGAGTTTCCTCTACCATATTTTCACCATTAGGAAACATTTGTTGTATCAACTTTGTTAAGCCTTCCATGTCTGCTTTTAGATCATTCTTCATGTTTTCCATCTTAGATTCCATGCCAGATTCCATGCCATTCTTTAAATCATCCATCTTAGATTCCACGCCTTCCTTCAAACCATCCATCTTAGTTTCCACGCCTTTCTTCAAAAGTTCCATGTCATTTTTTGTTTCTCTTTGCGAGAGTGAAATTTGTTGCACTTGCTCTTGTAAATTTGATATGTCATGTTGCCATTCTTCGTCTTCATGAGTCATATTAGAGCCTTCTAAATGCTTAATGGGTGTTGAATTCTTTTTAGTGGCCATTTTAAAATCTAATACTAATATATATTCTACAATATGCCCTTGGAATCAATTCAACTTGATTCTTCAAACAAGACTTATGCAATTTAGGAAAAAAAAATACACACCTTTTGCTTGCTTTTGAGGAGCTCTATATTGAAATTGAATTATCTCTGTGAATGTTGATCCTCAATATCTAAAATTCACCCTTGTAGTATCCCCCTGAAGCTTCTTTCAAATTTCATAGGTCTGACCTGATTTGGATTCTTCAAGACAAAGTTATGTCCAATCTTGCACAATGACCCAATTATGGACTGTTTTAGTAGAGAGAACTTGTATGACTTCCCATGTGTCATTGTTTCCTCCTATGGCTCTGAAATTGATATACAAGAAACTACAGTCTGTTTACTTGCAGCTAAATTTTACAGCATTCCAATCCGATGCTCAGAGAGAGTGTTATGAATATTTTCCCATGATAACCTCTTTGATATGAAATTCAAGAGCCTGACAAAGACCTAACTTCCACAGATCATATCTCCGAAAATATTGCGAACCAAGATCTAAAATTTTGTGAAGATGTTCCTCAGGATTTCGGCTTCGCTCTCTAAAAATTTCAACTTCTTAAACTTTTTAGAAAAAAAGTTATAGTGCAAATGCCACGATGACAAGTTTGGAATAGCGAAAACCCTAGAATCTAAAGCTCTGATACCAAATGTTGTGAAACCAGCTCCAAAAATAGAAGGAAAGAGATATCAATGCCTTAGAAATAAGCCAGTTCAAGGGGGCAACCTCCAATACATTACATGAATGAAAAATTCTTGGATGATACAAATTATAAAACCTCCTTTCTATATATAGGAGTCCATGGGGCCACAATGTAATCCTAGCTGTCCTAACAATAATAATTTATGGGCACAATAATAATAATATGGGGGTTAAAAGGGTACAATAATAACAATAAGGGGGTTACACTAACAACAATAAGGGACTATACTAGTAATATAGTGACCTAACATAAGATAGCTACAACGTCAAAATTTGGACCATTCTAGCTTGAAAATTTTCCAAAAGGAATCCAAGATAGAAGCATCGCACCTCGCAGTAGAAGCATCACGCCTCGCAGCAGAAGCGTCGCACCAATTTGAGGGTGATTTTGACTGACCTTTAGGCATCTATATGCAAATATGAAAGTTAACCTAGGTAGCCCTGTGAGTCCTCTTTCCATCCCAACATAGAAACTGAGAAAATACCCCCTGGAAGGCCTTCAAAATATCATTCTCCCAACCTTACTCCAGAAGCACTGCACATAGGCAAAATCAGTGGCAAAAGCATGAAAATGAGGCTATTTTTTGAATTTTTATTCACAATTGGAGGGTGTCATGCCAACCTGAGGTCATACCTATGAAGTAGAAGTCAAAATACATCCAAACATATAAAAATTTCCTCATTTGGAGGCTCTAAGGAAAATCATTGCACCGCTGTGTGACGGTTCTGTAAAGGTGAAATTTTCAAAATTTCCAAAAATCCAAAATTTTCCAAAACTTTTCTCTAGGAATAGGGCTCAAAGATAGATCAATAAATATGTAACCATAATGGATTTTTCAAAATTGAGAGAGGTTTGTTTTCTTTGGCATTATATGAACACAAACCTCCTCTAATTTTCCAAAATACTTTCCCATTTCTCCAAAATCAAAATTTGCAGTTGGTCACTAAAATTTACAAAAGCATAATGCACTCTAAGAAGAAGCATCGTGCCACTTTCAGAGGGAGTTTGGAGGCTTTTCCAGAGAGATTTTGGGCCACAAGTGGTGTTTTTTTGGAAATATTAGGATGTATGCTACATAATGGATCATCAAGCACAGCAAACCCCTGCTCCAATCTCCTGAACAATTGACCTGAAGGCAACCTGTTCAAAAGTACAATAAATGACCTTGAGAAATTGTATTTTTGGAATTTATCTCAAATAATAACACCTCTGCATAAAATGAATGAGGTTTTTATTCTTTATTATATTATTCAAGAAAACCTCTTTCATTTTTTCCAAATGCTTCTTCATTTATTCAAAAAGTAAATTTTAAGTAGGATTGTCCCTGTGAGCAATGTAAACCCTAACTTGATCACAAAACTATGAAAATGGTGCCATGGGTCTGAGTTGGCTCAAAATTGGAATTATGACCTCCCTTATTGGACTTTCTCTTCTCCCCTTCCATGATTTTTTGCATCAAAAATAAACCCTAGCTTGATATGAAGGAAAGGAAGGGTGAAAACTAGGAAAACAGGGGAAAATGGGGCAGCAGTTTAGGGAGGGAAATGGAGGGGATAAGAGTTAGGGAAAAATCTGAAAAAATTAGGGGAGACAGGGTAGTGTGTTATGAACACAATATAGGTGGAATTTTTAGAAATGGATAAGGAAAATAGGGCAAAAGGGCCTAAACACAGAGTTTACCTAGTATCTCTGCAAAAGTGTAGTGAGAACTAGGGTTTGAGTGAAAATGATAGTTATGAGAGGTATGAGTGATATTTAGTGACTTGGCAAGGTATATGAGTGATGTGTGAAGGTTATTAGATGATGAAACTGGGGATTTTTCAACCAAATAAAGCCAAACATCAATGAAACCGAAAATGTAGCTGAAAACCCTAGAAGGGGGAATCCACCCTTTGCTGAAGAAATTGAATTGAATGAAAGGTGAGGGATGATCACTTAATGACTTGGAATCCTTTGAAAATTGAGAAATTATTAACTGACCCTTCTGATGGTTTCTTGGAGCTTGAAAGGAAAATACATATCAAACTGTCAATATTTAGATGGCTGTGGAGAGTTGTGACCATGAGAGAGGCACTCTTTTGACCATGTAGCATACTTCTTGAAAAAAGGAAAAGTTTCCTTTGTTTTATTACCTATCTCTGCTAACTCCCAATGAAGGTTCTTTGTATGGTGAAAATGACTCTTTTTTTTCCTTCTTTTATGGCATGATTGGACATTTTGGTGGTGAAACAAAAGTCCTAGACGATGACCTAGATGAATGCATGATGACTGATATATGACCCTAGGTGATGATGAATGACATGACATTTAATTTGATAATGACTATGAATGGAGTGAAGGGCATAGAATTTCAAACCCATAAAACATTCAGTGGACAAAATTTGATTTGAGAATTGGTTCGAAAGCATGAAAATCAAATTTTGACCTAAGACCACTACCAAGTAAACTTGAAAGAGTATATTTGATCGCTGAACATTTACACACACACACACACACACAGATATATATATATATATATATATATATATATATATATATATATATATATATATATATATATATATATATATATATATATATATATATATATATATATATATATATATATATATATATATATATATATATATATATTAGCAACAATTATATGAGCTCACCATAGTCAACATAATGCAATCAGGAGTGCCCATAATGCTAATAATGAGCCATTAGAAGTATAGAAGGTGATCCCCCTAAATCAAAACATATAATATATCCTCTTCACCAATGAAGATGTTAGCATGAAATGCATCAACGAACTAGATCAATAATAAAAATAAAGTAATATGATGAATTAAATCAACTAAACATCAAATAACCATTATCAGCACTACAATGTCAAAAAGGTATTGATGGAAGCATGAGAATCCCCCCCTAAGTTTGTGCTACTTCTTCTTCGCCAAAGAGAATTGTACACGACTATTTGATATAAGTACAATGTACACATGTGATTGTACTTCAATAGAACCATGTATACAAAATAACGTTATACCTTCTTATTTAGCCACAACTCCCCCTGAGTTTATACTTGTTGTGATAAAGTAGTTACCAGAGGGAAGAAGCATAAACCATTCCCATCCATTGTCTAAGATACTTAAAAGAATATCGTGGAAGAGTTTTAGTGAATAGGTCTGCAATTTTTTATTTTGAAGGGACGTATTCTAATATAACTTTATTTTCCAAGCCTTTCTCTTGAAGAAAATGATACTTTATTTGAATATGTTTAGTTTTGGAATGTATAATAGGGTTTTTAGAGATACTTATGGCAATTATGTTTTCACAAAGAATAGGCAAATGTTGAGAAAAAGTGATTTGTATATCATGTAGAGTTTTCATAATCTAGAGGTTTTGTACAATAAGCAGTAGCTGCCACATATTCTACTTCAATAATCGATAAAGCTATAGAAATTTATTTCTTACTATACTACGAGACTAAACATGGGCCCAAGAAAAATTCTCCTCCACTAGTACCTTTCCAATGATCAACATTACCTGCCCAATCTGCATTGGTATAAGCATGAAGTAAAAAAACTTTGTTCTCAGGATACTATAGACCAAGATCTCGTGTGCCCAAAAAATACTTGAATATTATTTTGACAACTTTGAGATGTGTCAGGCTTTAGGATTTGCTTGAAATCATTTGACTATGCCAACTACATGCATGATGTCTGGTCTAGTACCTGTAACATACAGTAAGCTACCAATCGTAGAATTGTATTCAGGTTGATTAACTAAAGGAGAGTCGTCATCTTGGCTGAGATTGCATCCTATTACTATAGGTGTGCGTACATGTTTACATTATTCTAATCAATATTTATTCATGATTTTTTTGAGATACTTAGTTTGAGAAAGGAATATACCGTCCTTAGTTTGATGAACCTGAAGACCAATATAGAATGTTATTTCACCAATTAAATACATTTCAAATTATTGTTGCATGGATGAAGCAAATCCTTGACTCATAGATTCAACATTTCTCTCAAATATGATTTCATCAACATAAACCACTACTACCAATAGTTAGTCTTTGCCAACTTCAATATATAGATTACTATTAGCAAAACCATTTCCTGAACCCCTACTACTGAAGATACCTATCAAGACGATAATACCATGCATGAGGAGCATGTTTCAACCTATATAATTCCTTCCTAAGTTTGAAAATAATGTTTTTATCATTTCCAAGTATGGAGCCTTTAGGTTGTGCAATAAAAAATTCTTCTTCTAAGTCCCCATTTATAAATGCATAATTAACATCCATTTGATATAATTTCAAGTTACGACAACTGGAAAATGCAAGGACCATTCTTATGGCTTCAAGTATAGCTATAGGTGGAAATGTTTCTTCAAATTCTATTCCTTCATGTTAAGCATAAGCTTTGCTTACAATTATTTCTTTGTTCTAGACTACTCCATTTTCATTCAGTTTGTTTTTAAATACCCATTTTATTCCAATTACATTTTTATTATGAGGCCTTAGTACCAAATACCATGTATGATTCTTTTATATTTTATCAAGTTATGCATTTTTTTCCTTAATCCAACATTCATATTTTCTTACTGGATTCACATTTGAGGTTCAATCATGGATAATAAGGCTAAGTGACTAGGTGATCCAACAATTTTTCTTCTAGTTTGTATTCTAGCTTCTTTATCACCTAGAATTTGGGATTCAAGATGTTTTTTCTAAACATACCTTGATGGATTCCTTTACGGCACACTTACATTATCATTTTATTCTTCTGATGCTTCTCCTTCTTCTTCTCCTACAACTTATTGGGTCTTAGTGGGGATTTTTTCATTAGCTAATTTTACTTCTATTTCGGTACTTACATAGACTTCATCAACTAAAACATTTACACTTACAACAAACTTTTGAAGCCTTTTATTATAACATTTATATCCTTTACTTCTGCAGGAGTATCCAAGAAGGATTCCTTCATCAGCTCTAGGTTCAAATTTTCCAATATTATCATCAATTCTCTTTATAAAACATTTTCTTCAAAATATTTTAAAGTATTTAACAATTGTAGGTTTGCGATACCAGAGTTCATATGGGGTTTTATTATTATTGACTTGAATATGGGCCTTGTTGAGTATATCAACATATGTTTGTACTGCTCCCCCCCAAAGGTGTGAGATTCTCCAGACTCATCAAGCATAGCACGTGTCATCTATTTTACATTCATGTTAATTCTTTATGCTACTCCATTTTGTTGAGGATTGTTAGCTATGGAGAACTTCCTTTGGATACCATGTTGCTCAAAAAAATTGAAAAATTCATTTCATATAAACTCTCCTCCTCTATTGGATCTAATACATTTGATTTTCAATTCCAATTAATGTTCCACAATAACCTTGAATATTTTAAAATTTTTAAATGCCTCATCTTTAGACTTCAATAAACTTAGCCAACGCATTCTTGTAAAATCATCAGATAATAAAATGAAGTATTATTCACTACGAGGAGACTTATTTCTCATAGGTCAAAATAAATTTGTATGAAAAAGGTCAAGAGGCTTACCTAAAGTGCATTCTTTAGCTTTCTAGTGAACTCTTGATTTCTTAACAAATTGGCACGAGTTTCAAATTATATTTTTAGATGGAATGATGTTTGGCATGTCACAAAATTCTCCCTTATTTATTGATTTATATAGTTGAGAAAAAATGAGGTTTCCCAATATTTTATGCCATAACCAACTTTCTTCATATTTTCTCAAAAAACAATGTACTTTTCCACCTTCTAATATGTAGACATTGTCTTGAGTTCTGATTCCCTTAATTATAGTTTTACTTGTACCAGAATGTTTCACCAAGAAAATTTTTGACCTGAAAATAAATTCATGCCCTTGATGACACATTTTAATAACACTTTTTGGGTCAATTAATTGTTTTAAAGAATTAAATAACTACCATACATTAAATTATCAACTCAAGGATCTATCTAGTTATTTCATGTTTTTTTGCAAAGTATATGCAAGATATGGTTTTGGAACTAATGCTAAATAATTCTCTAAAAACAAGAAAATTAACTAGAACGAAAGAATCGATTCCTAACTTGAAGTGGAAGATCCATCTTTCAAGAAAATCATATTCTCCAAAAACCATTCAAAGGCATTGAATTTTGATCACTCTTAATAGGAAACAACAAGAAAATATATAGATTTTTAAGCTACTACTTAGGAAATAAAAGTTTAAAAATAAAAGGAACCATTAGAAGATTTTTGAGCTCTAAAATAGGCCTCCTAAGGAAATAATAAAATAATAGCTAAACCAATAAAATAATATTTATGAATTTGCAATTCACTTTTTGCACCAAAATCCATGTAACCATAGTTAAACTCAATTCAAAAGTTGTACCAAAATAAAAGTAATAAAAAAATTGTATTGATGTAACTATCAATAAGAATGAGATTTTGAAGAAAAAATCATTATCATTGAACAACTAATGCATTTGTCCTTTGTACTTAAATAACTTAAAATAAAATATAAATATTAATTTATAAATTCTTAATGATATTATATGCTATTAATTAAAATTTATATTATTTAAATTGTATAATAATGTGCAATTAATATACTATATAAAAATAAAATAAAATAAAAGAATATAATATAATAAATGTATAGGGATATGCATTGTTTCTTTCAAGATACCAAGACACCCGGAATTTTTTTTAACGAAATTTGACCCTGACAAGGAAAGCAAAGTGGAAGACCATTTTGACAACTTTTATATACACCTGCAAATACTCGAAGTACGTTATGACGATGTTGCATGTAGAATTTTTCCTTGTACCTTAGATGGTAGAGTATTTTTCTGGTATCATAGTCTTCCCACAAACTAAATTCAGAATTGGAAGGGGTTTGATAATTTATTTCTTTCAAATTTTGTTGATGACAAAACCCGAACCATGTTATTAGAGTTAGGGAATCTTCAGATGGAGGAGATATAAAATGTCAAAGATTTTAAACAAAGATTCAATCGCATATTGATGAAATCCCCCAAGATATGAAACCTCATGACTCCATCAAAATTGATTATTACACTTCTACATTGCTGTAGTATCCCAAAATCGGGATTGCACAGCAAGCCTGCTAAAATAACGCACTCCTGAAAATTCAGTGCATTGAAATGAGTTTGCAGCTCCTGGATCCCTTATATCATCTAATCTAAGGTCTAAATCCAAAAGGATAGCAAAAAAAAATCAAACTAGGTGGGTTAAATAGATCTCCCACAACCTAGTCTAGCTGAAAATCACCCAAATAGAGGGGCTGTAGCTATATGCAAAGACTGCTTTAGGAATAACACTGTTTATCAATTTAAAAATGTGAGACCAACATGGAGGTTCATATTTCAGCTATACATCAGCAAATTAGATCTACAATGCAGCTTATATAGTGTATAACAGAAAGGGAAAGATTATACAAGACAATGGCCTCAAAATGAGCCGCTACAACAACATGAAATGACAGAATAAGCTTGACAACATTATTTTCATTGCTGAAGAATGCAGTAGATTAAAACTCAGATGTAAAAAATATCTGTACATAAAATTTTAGATCTATATCATATCAGTAAACAATAAAGGCTCCTTTAGACACTCCCCTTGGGGATCTCAGCAAAACATGAAGGTACAAGAGTAGATCTGAGATCTAAGTCACGGATCTGTAGAAGTATTCAGAAAATTATGAATAATAACATATATAGCAGATTAGATTTGAACTAACATGGATTGGTTGACCAATCCACGGATCACCACAGTGAAAGGAAGAAACCCTTCACTAGAGATCTCTCCTCTGAAAATGATGCCAATTCACCCTCCAACTCTGCTCTTGAAAATAACGCAGTCATGGAAGAGGGACTGCACTGTTGGCCCTAAGAATTCTTTGGCCTACTGCCAATGTATGGATCTAAAGCTCAACCCACTAATGCACTCTTCCAAGAGGTTAAAATACACAATCACTGAGAAGAGGCACCAGTACAAGCTAGGTCTGAGAAGATCTAGTGTTCCACTTGCTGCAGCTCACATGGACAACCCAATCCTAAGTAGGAATACGCTATAGATGCAAGATGAGGCTTGGCCAAATGCTGGATAGTGGACTAGACAAACAAGACTCCTCCAAGGGCTGCTCAAGGAAGGAGGTGGGAATCCTAAACAGGAAAACCCCAAGAGGTGTGTATAAACAGATAATACCCTCAGAAAATAACAACATCAAAAACCCTCTCTTGTTGTCCTCCTCCTTATTTTATAGGATGAAAGCCTTGTCAAACCCTAAAACACCTCAATGAGTTAACCCCTTTCACATGTGGAGCCTCCATCTAGAACTACGTTGTATATCCATGAGGTTCATTGCACCTAGACTGTGCTGTTGATTTGGTCAAGGTTGACCCACTCTTGTGATTTGAACCCATTCACACCTGCAAAAGTTTATTTACATAGACCAAATATGTATCTGTTCACGTAGGCATTGATTTATTTATGGTTTTCATGAGTTTTACATATCCTCCTTTACAATTTATTCATTGGCCATGAAATGCAGAATAATATAAGGCAAAATAGAATATTCCCATTCGCTTGGCTAATTGGGAATATTATAATCCTCCCCTCCAAGATGTTTCTTGTCCTCAAGCAACTGATAAGGTGAGTGCTTCAAAACTTCTTCTCCATTGGTGACATCATCAAAGATCAATCTCCCATCATAAGATAGATGCTCAACAATCCAAACCCCCATGAATTGTTTCCCCAAAGTCAATATGAGATGTGCAAAATCCATCCTACAAGGAAACAAGATCTCATGTGAAACATTCATGGCTTGCCTAATGTCCCCTATGAAATATATAACACATGACATATGGAGAAATTTCAGCTCATTAGGCACATGCATACCTCTCATCCTCCCTCCATAGATTCCAACAAAAAGTACAAGTATGTCATCAATGTATGGGAGAAAATTAATGTACAAACAAACAGAAAGGTAAACATATGGAGGTGGGTCATAGTCCCACATGTGGAACCAGCGTAATGCATCTCTTGCCTGCATTAAACCAAGATGTGGTAAGTGGTCTTCCCACCACTTACTTGTAGCCCATGCCATCTCACTGTAGCTGAATGTGTGAGGTATGTTTGGTGCCTTAGGAAAGCACCCATCATGAAACAAGATCTCCCTTTGTCCACCAAGGGAGTGGCCAAGTACAACAATTGTTGTGGCCCCATATTTGCCATGAGATTGACAAGATATAACACTCCTTATTGGAGTCATGGCCTACAAAAACATGGTGTAAGAATGCATGGAGTCAGAATATAAAACACATGTATTAAGAGCATGCTCTTCACCAACAATTCTCCTCCTATCAATGGAGTGGTGCATAGATCTACTCTCTCCTTCAAGGGAAGGAAGAGTGGGCTGATTTAATTCCCCCTTAGAGACATATTTTTGCTCCAAATCTACAGAATCCATGCATCTCTGATAATGCTAATATAGTTCCCTTTCAAAGCCCTCCTAGTAATAGCTCCTCAATAGGATATTGTTGAGCTTCATAGAATAAGTGTGGCTAAGATGGAACTCTTCATAAGACCTCTGTAGAAGCTTCCCCTTGAGCTTGGAGGCTCTAGAAAAGAAGATTCTATCATGATTATAGATGACTCCATCAAAGATTGAATAGCTCCCCTCATGCAACCATTCATCCAGAATCATGGAAGTATGAAGATCCCTGGAATATCCCACCAATAGTTGGGATTTCCAATAGGGATCTAATGTGCCCAACAATGACAGCATTGATAATGTGTCAAATGAAGTGGCTTCCATGTTGCTACTCCTCTCCTTGACATCCTCCATGTCCAAGGTGTATGTTGGAAGGCCATGCCTCCTATTCTTCTCCTCTTTGACATCTCCCATGCCAAAGGTATGAGATGGAAGGTTGCTATTCCTTCCTTGCTGCCCTCCTTGCTCATGCACATGCTTCAAAGAAGAAGGAAGCTCTTGGGAGTTAGTCTCCCATGGAAGGCTATCATCTGTCCAAGGCCTCTCTATTTTGGCCAAAGAATGCATGTGAGACCACCATCTCTCTTCCACTAGGGAAGAGTGTTCTTCAAACAAGTTTATTCTCTAATTCAAGTCTTGCCTCCCATGCTTCATGATGGTGTCATTTTCTCTCCTTGCAGCATATCTTCTCAACATAATTTGAGAGGTGAGAATAGATATTTAAGTCAAAGGAAATTTTCTCTCCCTATCTTTGTACCTCCCGCATACTCTCAGCACTGTAGTATGGTCTCCTAATGCTCCCTTCCTTCTTGGATCTATGGAAGGAGCATTAATGCATGAAACATCTCCTATCAAATTTGAATCAGGTGGTCTCCCTAGGGATACACTACAAGATAAAGATGTCTCATGGCTCATCCCCTTGTGAAATACAGATGGGAACATAATATGACTACCTCCACTGTGAAAATCCATCTCTAATTGCTGTGTGGAAGTATCATGGTAGGGAGAAGTTGGAGCAACTCCCCCATCTTTTTCTTAATCACCCACCCTCTACAAGATCTCACAGTATAAGGTGCTCCCTCTAGATGTAGTTAACTCATGAACACTCATCATCCCCTTGGTGTCAAGAGTCTTGATCACAAAGGACTGATCCATCATAGTGTGTGTTCCAAGATTTGGCTGCAGTGTTGGAACACATCCCCTCCATTGTTTTGTCTCTCTGTCTATCATCGTAGACACATGCTGATCATCTTCTCCATGAATATGATCCTGGGGACCTCCTTACAAAGATACAAGGGCCCTTTTTGTGGAAGCAATAGCTTCAACTCCTTCTTTCAATAAAAATAGATTTCCTCCTGTTGTCACAGCGCTGGAGGAACCTTTCAGTTCTACTTCTTTCTTCTCCTCATCAATGGAGTGTGCCCAATCAATAAGAGAGCCTTTTTCTAGATCTCTTCTTGAGGAAAGGACACTCATGTCTTATTTTTGAGAAGAATGATCTTTCTTAAGTAAGGCCTTTGCCTTTGGAAAATCATGTAGCAGATCTTTAACTCTTCCAACAATGTTCTGAAATGGAGTTATCTTCATGGATCTTCTTTCTTCTTTGAATTGAAAAAACTAAGGGAGGCCTAAATGCTCCTTGAATATTTTAGACTGAGATTCATATTCTCGTATGTAGTCACCAAGAGTCTCCTCCTCTGGTGTCTTCCCATCTTCTTCTCCTCTTGCAAGGAATGCAGGCATGCTGCAACGTTGTAGATCAGATTGTGTGGCTGCATGCTCACACCCATCAAAGGAAGTAGCGGGGCTTCCTCCATGTGAAAACCTCCTTAAGATATTTTCTGGTCTTCCATTTCTCATTCCCCTAATTTCTTCCTCCATCTCATGCAAAGCTTGAGAAAGAATTTTAGAGAACTCTACTCCATTTTGTTCTTCCATACAAAGAAGTTTTCAATAGTGTAATAATTTTTCTTGCAACGTCTTCTTCCATGACTTCTCTGCTCTCTTTCATTGGAAAGTTTCTCTGTGAAGACATATTGGCTCCAAATACACGGTACACGCCAAATATCTTGCTACATTGGATGCGAAATCACGGAGTTTGAGCCAAAGATGGCGAGCTACGACTCTGCTGCCTTGTGTTCCAAATGGGAATAACTGTTCAACCCTGCCCCTAGGCTCCATGCTACGGGAGATTGATGTCACAGTGGTACAAACCTTGGATCATAAGATGAAATGAGATCTAGAGTCTATGGAGTCCAAGGGGAAAAACAAATCCAAAATAGGTGTGGTAAACATATCTCCCACAACTGAATCAGCTTTGAAAAACACCACAAGAGGGAAATTTTAACGACTATGCACAACAAAATGCTTCGAAATAACGTGGTATTGGATAGTATGAGTAAGGAAGCTGTCAAGCCGATTAAGTGTAATATGCAACAACAAATCGATGTTATAATGAAGTTATTTAGGTGTACGGTGAAATACATAAGACAATAGAAGACGAAAATCTTGAGAGAAAAGAGAGCTACAACACATATGTCTCTGTGAGAAATGGCTCAACAACATTGTTAAAGCTATAGTAGGCGCATATTGAAGAATTAGATCTAGGATGAATCCGTGGACAAAACCTCAGGATCTATTTTAGATACGGAAGGCAAACAACTTCATTACAAGATCCCGGCAGGGTTTGACCAAATCATGCATAAACAAAAACAGATACGAGTTTTAAGTTGTGAATCATAAATATTTGGGTGATTTATGAATATAAATTTCATTACAATAGATCGAATCTAAACACACAAGGATCAATACGACCATCATGGATCTACTAGTGAAGGAAAAACCCGGTACTAGATATCTCTCATCAAGGAAATTGGCAATCCGACACAGAAGAATCTCATATCAAAATAACACAGTTCCTAAATAGAAACGAGTGTTGTAGCTTAAATAACATGAATGGCCCGCTGGGTCTGGATCTGAAGTACAACGAGAGCACTCTTCAAGAGGTTAAAAGACACTCCATGAGAAGAGGCTCTACAAGCAAACTAGATGCTGGGATCTGAAATCACTGCTGTTACCCAACTTGCAAACGAGACAAGCCCTCATTCGGATACGTGCTGCAATTGGAGAAGTGAAGCTTAGCCTCAGCACGATAGCAATGGATCAAATCAACAAATATATCCAGAATCACCTCAAAGGAAGAAGGTGAAATCCCTGCATAGAACTCAAGTGCTAGCTGATATCAACAAACAAACTACAAAGAGAATAGTATTTGTCATCGGATAGAATGCTCATAAATATAATCAATCAAAAAATATATCTTGTTTTATTCCTCCTTCTTCTTTTATGGGATGAAAACCTTGTCCGACCTAAACCACCTCGATAGGTTAACCCACTTTCACATGCCAAACCTCCATCTAGAAGCTGGGTGTGTATCCATGAGGTTCATTGCACCTAGACCGCGTTGTTGATTTGGTCAAAGTTGACCAGTATTGTGATTTAAGCCACATTCACACACCAGAGATTATTTGTGGCTTTAGAATGCTACACATAGGCATTGATTTATTCATGGTTTAGGGTTTTACTGTGTCCTCATTCATATTTTATTCATAAACATGAAATGCAAGTCAAATAAGGCAACTCAAATGTTCCAGTAGCTTAGGCTAAATGGGTGTTACATTGTTAGACGAAAGGGTCCCACAGGGTGAATTTTGTTCAAAAAATTTATATAGTTTTATTTATGCAAAACGTAAAAGGGGCTTAAGGAGCAAGTCAAAGTCTCTATTACTTTATAATTTGGTTTTTTAAAGAACGTATTTGGCCTCCAAACCATGGTTTGGCTATATACGTAGTGAATGGATCGTATGAATAGATAGAGTATAGTAATATAGTTCATATACAGTGATTAATCTTGAGTACGTAGTACTTTGCACCAATTTTGTAGTCTAAGGCTGAAGTTTGGATAGAAGGGCAGTGTTGACCATGTGCGTGGAGACCTAGTCTGGCTTTGTGTCATGAGACTTTGATATTTGTATCATCGGAAGGGTAGTATAAGGGAAAGTTTGAATGTACTAAATTGTTTGGATCTTAGTAAAATATTGTTTTGGCTGGGCAAATGCTATTGTCATAGTTGATACTGTTGTCTTTGATTCCCTTTCTACTGACGTTTTTATTACTTGCTTTTTGAAGCAAGAATTCGTTTGTGAATGCACTATCATATGTTTGACTAAATACACAAATAAACTATAACATGCTGAGTATATTTGATGGTAAAATATGAATAGATATTCTTAAGTTCTTTTGCGGCGAATATATACTCTCTGATTATAGAAGATATGATTATGTTATGTGTATCTTAATAAAGGATTGATCCGTGATTATGTTCATCTGTTATATGCATTATTTGTGTTTGCAAAAAAGAATGATATGATAAGTGTTAATCTGTATCGCCATGGCTGACACTGTATTCAATAATTTATGATATGTCACTTCATTTAAAACCACCACATCAATTTATTCCTTGAGTGCGGAAACCTGGATTGGCACCTCCCCATCTTCCCAACACGATGGACTTTCGATGCGCACAAGCGGTCATTGCCAAAGAACCCGATGGTTGGAGGGTTATTAGACGTAAAATAAAACTTTGAACAAGGTTAAAACCACCTCAAGCAAAAAATGGTTTTGTTGCATGAGGCATGATTTTGAAGGAAAATGATATTTTAGCATCTACGTAGAATGATTTGCAAGATTAGCGGGGATAAAGCTATCTATGAATTGCGTGATCCAAGAGAATCGAGAGAATTTCATTGTCTTGTTATAGAGTCCAAATTGAGCACCATTCCCAATAACATGATTAACTCGACATATCCCCATAACGATAGACCAAGATACATCATCCCCTATCATTTCAATTGCTACATACTTACAAGACAAGAAACGAACAAATCATCTGCAGCTTCCATTGCAGGGTTTAACGAAAATGGCAACAAGAAATAGTGAAGGAGAGCATCTGGAAACATCTTTCTGATGGTTCAGAAAAGCCCAATCACTAATATGGTGAGACCTGCTTTCTTAAATTTTATACTTAAAGTCTGTTTTTAGAATATGTATTTTAGACAACATATGGATCATAGTCTATGAGTTGCGGATGCTATTTGTGGATGGTTGGTCAAGTTGGTAAAAATATATGGACCTCTATTTTTAGACACTCTTTAAGCCAGTATTTTAATTGCGGTCTAAAAATAGAACAATCGAATATTATTATTACATAATAATATTTTGACTATAAACATTATCTTATCCTCTTGGAAACCTTGATTTGATTCTTGGATGTGCTTGCCAGCGGAAAATGCACTTTTCTAGGGGTTAGTTGAGCTATTGCATGAGATTTGACCCGATTTAGAACTCATGTAGTGGGGATTTGGTGGGTTGGGAGCAGAGTTGGTGGAGTTGTGTTAGGTTTAACTTGGTTGAACTAGTTATTTAATCCGTGATAAATACACTAGTGATGGTGGTGTGAATTAATTATTAATTAATTCCTAATTATCAACTCATAAATACGCTAAAGAATACATCCTTCCTTCTGGTTACCATTTGATTACGCTGGAGACAGTGTAAGAGGTGGGTGAAAAAGGTGGAGTCTACTATTAGTGTGACTATAGTTGTACATGAGATTTGCACACACATTGATTGAGATTGCCAATGATTACGCAGTACAAGCCAAAGAGATTTGAACTTGGATTAGGTTAAATTTCTTCATATTGGATTGTTTTAATGAAGGCGGACGACCAATTGGAGCGATTGGAGCATGTGGGAAGTATGATGAAGCTTGTTGTGTAAAGGTGGAGATAGTGGGAAGCTTGTGAGAGTTTGTGCTATATGTATACATGTTCTCTGTCATTATAATATATAGATAATTTAGGAGGTTTCGGTACATAAGCTTTCATATATCTTGCATGTTATATGTGTGCTTGATTATGTTTTAATGTGCGCATGCGAAAAGCTGGCCTAATTCACAAATTGATGATCAATGGTAGAAAAGGAATTATATATTATTAACGACTCTAAACCTTTAATCGGGATAATCTCGGTGAATAATTCATCTATTAACTAATTTCTACATGGTATCGGGTAGTGATCCTTGGATCTATTACGATTACATTTTATTTGGTAGATAGAGTTTGTAAGAGAACCGGAGTAGCCCTCTGGGTTTTCATCCTTTCTTTCGAAAGGTGAAAAAAATCCAAGAAATGCCCCTACGTTGTACGATCTCTATGCTAGAAATACTTTTTCTCACAGATCGAAGTGGTTGAGTTTTGAGCCGGGTGGTATTCGAATTTGCAAGATCATTTTCTCGGTGCTCTCCAAGTCAAAATGTCTTTCAACTAGATTGCGATTGGAGTATGCCCTCGAGGGAAACTCGAATTATATTGCATGGAAAGATAGGATGGAGTGCGTGCTCAACGACAATGGGCTGAAGGAGTTCATAGATTCGAAGTTCCAAAGCTCAGAGATGTGGCAACCTTGTCGAGGGCGAAAAAAGAAGACAACAAGGTGTCGAAGGACTTCATGGAGGGCATGAAGGATCACATAAGTATCCACCGCATGGTAAGCCCATTTTTGATGTGGAAATCATCGATGTATTTATTCCAAAGCAAGAGCGAATTTTCGCAGGAAGTTGGCGCTCAAGGATAAACTCGTGAAAATAAAGATGGAGAAGAATGACACTATTCCAAAGATAGTTGACAAAGTTTGTCCACCTAGGGATGAGCTTCTGGGAGGTAGGAGTTAGTGTGGATGATGAGGAATTGGTGAGCTCGGGCTCTCCTCGGGCTTTTGAAGAGTTGGCACTCCTATCAAGACTCGTCAATGGCTCCGGGAGAAATTTCCAGGATGGGAGTGACTTTGGTCGCATCTTGTGCAAGAGGAGATAAGGCGGTAGCACTGAAGGATAGATCTTCATTAAAGGCATCCGATGAAGAGGATTGCGCTTTGGTCGCCAAAGCAAGGAAAGGGAAGGGCAAGAAGAATGCTTCTCAATCCAGTGCGGATGGTAAAGAGCGTGACATGTCCAAAGTGAAGTGTTTTCACTGTCACGAGCATGGGCATTACACCATGAATTGTCCACAGAAGAAGAAGAACAAGCAAGGCCGCCGGATCTCGGCACCGGTGAGGCTCTTGCCTCGCAATTTGAGCTGACTTCTCATCGGGACGCATGCATGGTGTCTAGTGCATTGGGATCGTGTGGTATTTTTTGATATGGCGCTTCCTTTCACATGACTCGGGAGATGTGAATCTTTTCGGGGCACTTGGTGGAGAAATATCCTCAAGCCGCATGTTGAGTTGGGCTGTCGGACGATATAAAGTATCGGTACTGGGTACCATAACCTTTCGTAGGATTCAGGTAAACTCATTCTTTTTTACAATATGTAGTGCATGTTCCGAGTTCAAAGAAGAATTTGATCTCGCCGCAATGTTAGAGGATAAAGGGTATGAAGCTGTCTTCAAGGAAGGAAAATTTTTCCTTCGCACAAGGCAACAAAAGGACAAGTCAAGAAGGTTGGGATTCAAGCAAAGACCCCGCGTACTTGAAGTAGATGTGGATGTCTACTAGAGCTTCCTACTATTGGGAAGTGCAAGAAAGACATGCAATTGAAGCTTCGAGAGGGAGCTATATTTACATGTAGGTAAGAGTGAACCTCGAGATGTGAGCAGCCACAAGATGAGGATCATGGAGTGGGAGCAACCACTCACGCAGAAATTTTGTGCTGGGGAGCAAGGTGAGGGAGTGCATGCAACATACCACACTGTGTGAGAGGTGGGGCGACATGCATGAGTAATCCCAAGAGGAGATTTCTCGTGTGTGATCTGCGAGATGGTGTGGATCTCATGTGAATTGAACCTGCCATGAGCCCATGCTACAAGAAGAGCATGATCAATTAGATCGATGCAGTAGATCAAAGTGACAAGGTTTGACATCGGAGCGTTAATCGAGTTGACAAGAAGGCAGAGTGCATATAAGAGTTCAACAACACAGCTGGTTCTTGATGACATCTGCAACAGGCATCGCAGAAGTCGAAGACTTTGATGATAGATGCATCGACCGATTGAGTTGAGCCTGGAGCCTATTCAAGCCAGAGGAGTCACAGAAAGGCATGCATGGAGTTGCATGGCGCTTGTGAAGGTCACAGGTGAATGCATGGAGTTGCATACGATGCAACATTGCCTTTCTTATTGAGAGGGAGTGTTGAAGATGGAAACAAGAAACAAGAAGGAGGCAAGATCCTCGAAAAATCTTCTCCTAATCTTAGTTGGAAAGTGATCACCTAAACAGTGGGGACCACACAGTGATTTTTTTCGCAAAGTCTATTTTTAGACTATGTCTATTTTTAGACATATGGATCATGGTCTATGAGTTGCAGTGACGTTATTTAGGATGGTTGGCTTGCTGGTAAAAATAGACAGATCTCTATTTTTTATATATACTGGCAAAGTTCATTTTTAAAATCGCCACTAAAAATAATAACAAATATTATTAGCCCTTAATAATATTCTCGACTCATAAACATTATCTTATCCCTCTCGGGATCTACTTAGTTTGATAGCTGGATGTGGCACATGCAACATTTAAGGAAATACGTTTTCCTAGTTAGTTGAGCTATTGCAATAAGTTGAATCAGCTAGAACTCATGTGCGTAGCTCGTGAGTTTATTTATATGCTTGGTGGAGCCGTGTTCTATTTAACTTAGTTGAACTAGTTGTATTTAGTCTAACCGATAAATACACTAGTGATGAGTGGTGTGAATTTAATTATTAATTAATTCACTAATTATTAACTCATAAATCAACTAAATAATACACGTTTAACTCGCAAGGCATGGAAAGTTCACAGAATTGCAAGAGGTGGGTGAAAGGTGAGTCTACTATCAATTGCAGATTTGCTGCAACAGATTTGCACACACATTGATTGAGATTGCCAATGAGGATTGCGCAAAGATAAGCCATAGGTATTTGAACTTGGATCGATTCATTCTTCATATTGGATTGTGCGTAGAGGCAGACAAAGAGTGAGCTGAGCATGTGCTATGCATGATCCGAGCTGTTTGTGTGTAACAATTGGAGATAGTGCTTCAGAACTTGTAAGGAGTTTGTGCTATGTATTGTTACATGTTCTCTATCATTATAATATACAAATAGCTGGGGTTTTCAACCCGCAAGCTTTCCTCATTATATACCGTGTTGTATGTGTGCTTGATTATGTTTTAATGTATGCGCATGTGACCGCTTCTAATTCCGTCAAATTGATGATCAACTTGTAGAAGAGATTATGTATTACATGAAGCTCAAATAGTGTGTAACCGTGATAATCCTTGAATAATTCATCTATTATTCACCCCTACAAATATTTCCAAGATTTACATATGTTATAACACCCAAGGAGCTCACCAATGTGCCTTCTCAAGGGGATAAGTGTATCAAGGACATACAGTAACCCACCCAAGGGTGCTCTTCAGCACTTCCCAACACTCAAGGGTGCATTGGTCAATTGGGAGCGAAATTCTCATTGTCTAATCTCCACTTGGCCAAGGCTCTCTAGAAGAGTGCATATGTGTCAAACTTGAATCCATGTGTCCATTTGATACCTCTCGAGCTCGGGAAATATGTCTTGCCGATCATTAGAAAGTCATTGATTATAAAACTACCTTCATCTCATCTTAAATTGAGCACATCCCACAAGCCAAGGGGAAGAATTTGAGTAGAATAGTGGAATTGTTCGAGGAATTGATTTGAGTGATATGTCGTTTGGAGAGATGTTCATTCCGATGAGGCCGGGATGATGCCGTAGATGGTGACATCAAATCACCGTCGTTGTAAATCCTCCTTTATATCCATAACATTGTTGTTTACTTTCCCACATATGTATCTCGCATAAGCTTCTCGTATTTCATATTATGAATTGTATATGGTTCATGTTTCATTGATTTAACCGAATAACTTGAATAGGCATATGTATATTGCCATTCTTTGTTTTTTAGTGTTCATTCTGTAGGAAATATTTGGGCGATCAGCATGGATTTGGCTACAAAGAAGAGTATAGAAGGAGAATTCTCACACTTGGACTCCAAGTAAGTTTCTTGATCTCCGTTCGTGTGTCTATTTACTATTAGAAAAAGTATCCGTAAAGTCTTTAACCCGATGTTATAAATTCATAGCACCACATTTAGGGAAGAATTTTTATCCGATAACTCATAATTCCACATAACAAATTGGCGACCCACCGGGGAGTTTACCCTTCATCCTTTGTGTATTTTTCCTCTTTTATCAACCGAGTAGCATTTACTCTAAAAGATTAGGCTTTTTGAATTCAAATTTTTATTAGAAGTGTGTTAAAAAATGTGAATTTTTGTTCTCTCCTACGCCCAACGCAATGTTGAACAAGACACACCGTTTGTATAGCACTATCTCCACCAAAAGTGCGTTGTAACGCACCTGCCTCCTCTTAGAGATCGTGTTTCCCCCTAGAGCCAACCAAATTCCTATTGAATTTTTCATTGCATTTGCTTTCAGCTTTGTTTGCTATGTTTTTCAAAGAGTCCGATGCCTCATAGATACCAAAGACTTTACCTACCCTTTTCCTCGAAATAAAAAGTTTTTTCAATGTTTATTTAAAGTTTTTTTCTTTATCATCGATAAATTAATTTCAAAGTATTTTCATTACTACGTTAGATCCATTTTCTTTTGAAAAGGAAATGTCTTTAAATTTGCTTCCTATAGGAGAAATTGTAGTTAAAAATCTTCATTTTTCCTAAAAAAGAGAAATTGTTGTTCAATTCCTCATTTCTCAAACAAAAAAAGAAATTTTTTTTAATGATTTGATGCACTTAGTTTCCTTTTTCTCGTATTCACATTAAAGGGACCGAAAAAGAAAAACTCCGCATTTTCATGTAGTGGATTGTGTTTTAGTATAGAAACAATTATATGTCGCATTTATTTGTGCTCTTTGATTTTTTTCTCAAATTTATGGCTCTTTCCTCTAGTAGCTAGATTTTTATTGCAAAAACTAAAAGTGAAAATATTGCTTATCATTTTAGTTTGTATTTTAGGAATTTCCAATACATCATCGCGTGAACTCGAGAGGCAAATCGATAAACAAAATCACCTTAAAATTTACATCAATTTACCTAACAAAGAAATGGAACCATAACAATAACATTTAGAAGGTCTAGGCTAGAGACGTGTTTCACCGTCGTAAAACATAACAATCGTCATTAATTTTCCGTGATACATTTCGAGTGTGATACCCTTACCCATGTACACAAGTATATCGTAGCTCATCCTACGTACTTTGGGTATATTAGGTGGTGTTACAATACGAAGAGTATAAAGCTATATTTCACCGTGTGGTTTCACATTACTAACACTAATAAGAACTCGTCTCCACGTACCTTTGGGTATATTTGGGAGGAAAATTTAGGTTACTATCCATCCATAGTGAACCGAGTCATCCGCCTTGTAAATCGTGATACACCGAACACAACATTCAAAGGACATTGCCTACCCGTACTTCTTGGTTCACCAAGTGAGGTATTCTCGGGTACTACGCTTGGTAAACCTTTACCTAGCATTACCCTTTTTATTTTGTTTATTTGTTTTTGGTTAAATAAATCAATCATCATGGAAGAACATAATCCTTTTTCCTATCGTTCACAGATTAGCATTGAAACCACCTTTACCACCATAAGCTACTCCCGGCTCAAGGAGACATCACTCTACCAAAAAAACCAAGACTATCAGGATTCTCCTGTGAAGCATCATCTTCCCATATACCGTAGTTGGACAAGTCGTTTCTACTCATCCTGGTTTGTCTATTGGTTGTCGAGACAGTAGTTCGCGCCTACATGTGTTCATGATCCATCCAATCAATGAGACCATAACTCGAAAACCGATGTTGTTCAACCGTAAGTTGATCCCGTATACTATCTCTTTTCGCGTAAAAATCAATCCCGAAGTCGAAAAAATCGTAAGTTGTTCCTCCATTGGTCATCCCACAACTTTCGTAGCCATTGAATCTCCCATATCACACATTCACCCCCGAAATATACTTTTTGGGCCTCGCGGTGAAATACTTCCACCTGGTTTGATTTCACTGAAGAAATCCCACAAGATGAGACACCTTTTAAACTCCAACCCATTTTGGGGAGGATCTTTAACTGCATTTGTCTTTTTCCTCAATCACCACCCTCTCGCTTTTGTTGGATCCTGTTTCCTATTCATATTCCCGTCGATTCAAAAGGGTATACATGTGGTCAAGTAACCATGCTCGAACCAACATCTTCTAAGCAATATTTGTTCCAATTATGACAACACCCTCGCCCCTTGCTACCCCATCGATGTTTACAACTTCACCAAAATCATATTTTCATGGTGGCCCTTTGGTCCCATCAAATATAAATATTTATCTAAAATTTTTCCGCATCTTCAAAACCCATGGAATTCACCAATGTCATCGTTTGGTATTCTAACTCGGTAAAACCCATAAAGTGAGTAATCGAACGACTTGATTCTTTATGGTAAATCATCGGTGGCAATATCAAGTCAGGTCCTTCGGGTCTATTCCATATAGTACCATATCAACCAAACTCCCGCATTTGGAGAGCAATATTTTCCATCTTATTATCCTTCTCATGCACCTAGGCAACCTTGGTCATCACTTTCGATAGCATCTATCATTTTTTGGTCAACCTAATGTTGAAATGAATGTTTTTCAATGAAACCGACTCGCCTATCCAATCACAAACGACCTGTACGTTAGTATCAACCAAATACCAAACTATTACACCCACATCACTTCCACTTGTTAATACATATTTACCCTCACATGTAATCAAAATTTTTGGTAATAAAAACGTTTTAGGTGGGTCCTTAAACTCAATACCATCAAGTATCGTCCACAGAATTCAAATCCCTTCCTACTAATTTGCAACAACAACCCGTACCTAGAATCATATATTCGCAAGCCGGTTTACCATTTTATGGGATTTCACAACCACAACATGGTTATACTTATCCTCAACCGAATCCAAGTTATCCTAATTTAGGTTATAACATTGGTGGATAGATCCCTTGGCAACCTCAAGTGCAAATGCCTCAACCTTCATTTCAACAAGTATCGTACCCATGTTTTGGTCGACGTAATCCTCAAGTGTTTTCTACAAAAAACCCTCATTTGGGTTACCAAGAGTACACCTTATGCCGGTACTCAAAGGCCCGTTTCTCAAGAAATTCCATCATACCCTAGCTATGCTCAACCCGACCTTAATCAATAGTTTCCTTTTTGCTGTAATTTTAGAGTTACTATATTTAAATTGGCTAACCAATGATCCAATCAACCATGATCCTTGGTGGTCGGTATACCTCACAAATTACCCTTAGATATTCCTAAGTTCAATGGAAACCCCGGGGAAGACCCATCGACTCATACGATGACTTCTCATTTGTGGTGTTCATCAAAATCCCCGAATGATGACTCCGTTCGACTATGTCTTTTTCCAGTCAGACACCGTGTTCGACTACAAAAATGGTACATTGAATTACCTAGAGCTTCTTTTGATAATTTCACTACCCTAGCTACTATCTCTTTGATTCACTTTGGCTACCCATACGATATGAAATCGGAACGAAACTTTGACCAATTTCAACAAAGCAATGGCTACTCACATTCTGATCATATTGAAGAGTGGCATCGTCGTCGTAGAATGGTTAAGACATTTTTTCCCCGATCAACTTCTTGCCGAGTGGTTCGTTAAGTACCTATTACCATCTATAACTAAGGATGTGGCTAAGGGTGGTGTCATCACCGAAGAGCAAGTTATTTCTTATGACCAATATTTAGACTTCTGATCTATTCCCAATCCGGCACGCCTATGAAAAATTCCAATGCACCGCCATCTAATTTTATTGTTCCTCCACACCAAAAGGACTCCTCATACCAAAGACGGTTTGATTGGTATTACAAGTACACATCATACTACCGTGCATTTGATCTTGCACCTTCTTTCGAAATCAATGTCATGTCATTTGAAAAAGTTAAAAGTGACAAGCAACTCAAGTAAGAAAAAAGGGAAATCTAAGAAAAAGAAAACTTCTAACCCACAAGAAATATCATCTCGATCAATTGTCCTGGACCTAGGAAACCTCGTTATCCATGCATAATATGTAATGAGGAACACTTTTTTGGGATTTCTCTCACCGCGCCGGTCTCAAAAAATAATTAAGACTTCACATGCGTCAGCTTGTGTTGACTGCATCGGGGCCCGAACCAGACACAAATTTGGTTGCTATGGATCCACCTCTAGTTCCCAAGTTCTTATAAGTTATCTATCACAAAACCTTCAACAAATATTTTGGCGTCAACGCGTCATAAATATTATGGTAAAGAAGTACCGATAAAACTACTACCTCCACTACGAATCCGTCAACTAATCGATACCACCTATTTCTATTTCTAAATTGATGATTAAGCCACCTAAGGGAGTCATTCATAAATCGACATATAATCCTCGAGCAAGAGTCAAGCCAAAATTATAATATAGTTGAATATTTGCCCAATCCCCTTCAAACCTATGTCTCGCTCTGAGGTATTACAAAATTTTCCCTCCCAAAAAATAGGTTTTATTGTCGCCTATTGGTGGAATTGATCCTACCGATTCTAATCTTGTTGTCTTTAATCATATGGGCTATGTGCTACAATTACTAGCACTGAATTCTCCATACAAGTAACCGTTCTCAATCACCTTGTTCATTGCACTATTATTGACTGTGGAGCATCTACATGCATTATGTTCTAAATTGTTGCAAGTCACTTATTACACGCTTAAATCATCAACGATGTTGAAGGATTTCGATGGAAGTACATATAAGCCCTATGGGTATTATTAATAACCTACATGTTGAACTAGGGGGAAAAATAAGGAATGTTGATTTCAAGGTTGTTGACGAACCCCCTTGAATAAAATATTCTACTTGGAAGGCCATGGGTATATTATATGACCGCAATTATTTCTACATATTTTATAATGATCGCCTTTCCATATAAAGGTACAATCACAAACTCATCAATAAGCTATCCTTTCTTTGCCTCGCTTCGGCAGTAACTAGAAGTGTTCCTTTCGTTCACGCACTCGAACTAGCACTTCGTAACATTGGTGTAGGACCTTAAAGGATTCCACCACGGAACTCGCATTACCGGGGCCGCTAGCAATGTTGGTAGAAATTGCAAGTATAGAGACTCGCTACATGATATCTTCCACTCCATCCGTCTTAAGGAAGAGCACGTGATTTTGAAATTGTTACGTTGGATGAATTCCTGACGCCCAACCCTATTGAGTTGGCATAACAATAAATCTAGTCCGGCTTGGGTGGCGAATCCCAACCGCCGTCGCCATTGTTTGGGTTGATCGTTCCTTAGATTTTTGGTACCTATCCGACCCTTTTTCCTCAAATTTCTCGACATGAGAATATTTTTGGAAACCATGACGTTAGAAGGAGAACCATGGTAAAATTTTCATCATCATTCCCATCTTCCTAATTATGAAGAAAATTATCTTAGTGAACTATATCACCCATCAATCAAAAAATTTATTTTCAAACTCTTTACCTATTAATGCAATCGATTATGAGCTTAAATTTGTCAAATATCGTAGAAAATATTTCTATTGATATTTCGACCAACCCGGCGTAGTAGAAAAATATTCACAAGCCTACATACCTTCTTCTTTATCGCAGCTCGAAACATATCGCTCTCTCCTTCTCTGAATTCCGTGATGTATTTTTTCTGGTCTTATGAGGAAATGCCGCATAGATACTAGTATCGTTGAACACACTATTAATATGCATCCCGATGTCAAAGCGGTACGTCAACACCTTTGTCATGTTCATCCAAAAAAGGCCGCTTACCATTAAAGAAGAAGTTGAGAAAATTTTGCGTGTTAGTTTCATTTACTCATTCCGCTAACCGAGTGGGTTTCCAACATTGTCTCTAATGAAAAAACAAGGAACCATCGAGAGTATGTGTTAATTATTGGGATGTCAATATGGCTTGCCCCGAAAGACAACTATCCTACTCCATTTACTCCACTCGTATCATTGATGATTTGTATTGATGTGAAATATTTTCACGGCGGATTTATTTTCCAATGACAATCAACCACATTCCCTGTAGGATCAACATAAGACAACATTCATCTTTCCATGGGGCACATTCACTTATAGGAAATTGGTGTATTTGGTTTAAATAACACCAGGGAAACATTTCGCAGAGAAATGGATTATAAGCTAATGACATCAAGCACATTGTTCAACCCTATCTAGATGATCTACCGCACATTCACAAAATTAGACTAATCACCCGATGCATTGAGAGCCATCTTCTTATGCCGCCGACACTACAAAATATGCCTCAATCCACATAAATGTGTGTTTTGTGTTGGTTATGGTCATTTGCTTGGATTTGTTGTCTCAAAAAGAAGGAATTCAATCAACCCATTGAAGGTTTAGGCCATTTCTGGATTTTCCTACGCCATCAAATTTACTTCGATACAAAAACTTCAAGGAAAGGCTAACTTCCTAAGAAAGTCTATACTAACCTATGCCGAAATGGCTAAAGGGTTTATCGCCTTTCGAAGAAATGGGTTCCTTTCCATTGGGACCAAGTCGCACAAGTTTCTTTTGATGTTTTTAAGGATACTCTTGTTCGTGAATCATTAATATATCTAATTATCGAATGATTATATCCTATATATCACCACGAAGTGATATGACCATTGCTATGGTATTGGTCAAAGTAGAAAATGGGATAGAACATCAAATCTATTATTTGAGTCGCAATCTCAATGATACGAAAGTAAGCACTTATTAGATAGAAAGCTTGCCTTGCTGTACCGTTTAAGTCACCCAAAGATTTTTCCACAATATCCTATTTCGAAATACCATTGTCATTTCGATTGAAACCCCATGACTTATATCTTATCAAGTCAATTTCTCGGGGGGAAAAATACTCAAAATGGATTGTCATTTTGTAGGAATTTGATTTGGAATTCATCAAATCCGAGTCAAAGAAGTCTTTAGTTTTGGTTGAGCTCTTGGTGACCTTCCCTCTCGATAGTATCGCTACTACGTTAGAACCATCACCTCGACGAGTCTCTATTTTTGATTGAATCATTTGATCCTTGGTATGAAGATTTCATCATTTATCTCCAAACTCAAACTTTTCACTCGATACCTCTCTATCCGAATAAAGACGTATTCGATACCAAGCCAAATATCATCCGTATCATCGGCGATACACTTTATCATCGTGATGTTAATAAAATTTTAAGAAGGTGCCTCACTCAAGAGGAGGCCGAAAAGGTTTTAAATGATTTTCATGCTAGGGCTTGTGGTGGACATTTATCTAGATACACTACCGTGCGGCAGATACCTATGCCAAGCATTGGCCTACCATATTTCGCGACTCCGCATCCTTGGGTCATAATTTGTCATGCATGCCATATTTTTTATCATAAAATCTGCAAAACCGCTAGTGCTAGTGCATCCCGTTGTCTCTATAGGACCATTTTAGAAATGGTTCATCGACTTCATGACTTGTAACCCTCGTCGTCCAAGGGGCATGGTTATATTATTGTCGCAGAGGAATACTTTACCAAATGGGCCAAAGCAATGCCTACATTCAACAACATAGGACAAACAATCGCATTTTTTTTCTTTAATCATGATATCGCATGGTTTGGGGTCCCACGAGCTATAGTTATAGATCAGAAGCATTTTCGCAACCACATGATGACCGAATTGACTCGGCCAAGTTAGGATTGTCACATGATAATTCTACTCCTTATTATCCACAATCAAATGGAAAGGCCGAGGCTATCAACAAGATTCTTAAACGTATTCTTCAACGAATGATAGGAGTTCATAAGAGAAATCGAATTTTATCCTATACTTGGCCTTGTGGGTGTACCAAAACTCAAAGGAGAAACACAATCGGATTTACCCCTTTTTCAATTGGTGTATGGTTTGGAAGCTATCTTGCTTATCCAATGTGAAATACCATTGTTAAAACCGCAATCAACTTCATACCCGACACCTTAGAAGAAGAATTATGTATTTTTAACCTCATCCATCTTCGATGAAATGCGTCAAGACCAATTGGAAAACGAAGTACATAAGAGACATGTGTGTGCAATACAAAAAAATGTCCAACTTTCATTTTCTCATAGGGTGATTTTGTCCTTATTTATGATCAAGAAGCCGATGTAATAGGCACAGGAAAATTCCAGCCATTATGGCATGGCCCCTATATTGTCAAAAGAGTTCTTGCTAAGGGTGCCTATGAGTTAGTAGATTACGATGGAATTTCGTTGGCTCAACTCGGTAAATGGGTTGTATTCAAAATGTTACTATACTTAATCATGAGCGTAGTAATTTTTTGTATTATATTTTATATATATGATGTTGATTTGTATTTACTATCATAGTTTGTTTTTTAGAGTTTTATTGACGTTATAATCCACTTTACATTTCATCGCAAATGTCCGAATCTTTGGAACCATTTGTTGGATATGCTAATGGTGCTATTCATAGTACTAGGACTCATCCTCCGTAGCATGGGCCATTGTTCAACAACGAATTAGTGAGTTTTCGTGGATTTGTATTGGTAGATAGACAAAAAATATCGTTGAGTATAGCATGTTGATCGAAATCTCTTTCCGATGCCATTTCATTTGGTATTAACCACATCGTTATAAGAAAGACCACAACTTGTGGTATTACAATTTACTAGTGTTTATAATGTTAGAAATCCAACACCGCATCGTTTGTTCCTAAGTATTCGAATTTTGGAAAGACACTTTGATTTTATTCAATATCAACACATTTGCACTTTGAACACATTGAATGATTCTTTGGCTAATCAAGTTTTTGCATGTACATTTGCAACACATGTAAAGAAAAAAATCACAGCACTAGAATAGGATTACGCAATAAACAAAGGAAAAAACATTGAAATCAAGTAGATGGGGATAGTTATATGTTTTTATTTCTGTGCCCAAGACACATTGGTCATCCGACCTCAAATGTAAGTGCAATATGTCAAAATTAAACTAGTGGTGCTCATGGTAACATGCTATAGATCTATTATCCTGTTGAAGAACTCCGCATCCAAGGTTAAGAACACCTATAGTGTAGCCACTGCATGGTAACTCTCTTCGATCCGACAATCCAGAATCCCCAAAGGTAAACCCATCTATGTGCCGCCAAAGCTCGCCGCAGTCTCAACCATGTCTAGATCCTAAAGGATCGCTTTCCCGATAGCCCACTCCTCGCCGGCCCATCCGCTCCACACTGGGCCCACCGCCTGAACTCGAACAATATCCGCATTACATCAAAACTTTAGTTTATTCTTTGAAAACATCAAAAATACAAAAACACCGTTCAAAAATTAGGCAAATAAGAAACATGGTTGAAGCATTCTTACCTATCGCACCCCACCGAGCACCTTTCCGGTAAGGCTAAGTTTAGATCTCCTCGAAATCAATGCTTGCATATGCATACTCATCAATGGTGACAACCTATCGCTTCTGCATCCGGCGAAGAATGCAAATACGAAAAACACAATGGTAGATTGGCCCGCATGCTCACCCATTAGTTCTACCCATCTCCACATCCTTGGATTTCTAGGATTAGACACACCCAACGTCACACAGCCGAGGTCAGATTGCTGAATCCGCTCTAAGGAAAATGAAATGAGGATCGAACCATAACCTAATTTCTTCTTCCTTCCTCCCTTTATTTGTTCAAGCACCTTTTTATTTGTGAAAGCACAGCCTTCAAACCAGCTTGAAGGTCGTTGGCTCCATGCACTCTAGCGCATACCGCATATTTGATCTATTCGCTACATGTAGTGTAACGGTGCCGTAAATTTTTGCGATCATGAAAAGAATGGTTCTCAAAGGAAAATATCGAATGTCCTAGATGTTTATCTTCCCATATTTTCGGGGTTCTACCCCCGGATAACAATACTACAAAACATAATCTCTCGCGCCCCTCCTCCAAGAGTAGACCTTGAGAGGGAAATAGGCAAGCCTCTCCTCGACAAACCTCGTGAGAGAAAAATATACATCCTCTATTTTAATAGGAACCACTTTGTTCCTAATGTGAAATTCCTCAATAGCGAGATCCTATGCTCGAATTAAGAACTCCAAGGGTTCTATCTATCGCCTCATCCCTTACAAGCGAAAGTACTTTAACAACCCACAATCTATTAGGCTCTTACTATACCCTAATCATTTATGGAAACCGTATTCTCGTTCTTCATGATCTCTTTCTCTCCATGTAATCGTCATTATAGTTTGATGAAATCCCGAAACATAACCATAAGATCTACTCTGATTCCTTTCAATGAAAAAAATTAGACAAATTTTGGGCATAGTGCAAGAAACAATGGAGATTGCACCCAACGCAACCCGAACAAGGGACAATGCATTGCATATGTAGCTAGACTTTACTAGGGTGCTCTACAACGCACTTTTTCAATGCTCAAGGGTGCGTTGCCCTTTTGGAAGAAAAAAATTACCCTAAGGGGCTCAAAAACCCTAAAAATTTGCAAAGGAAGGAAATGAAATGATTAATGGAAAGAAAGAGAGGGTTCATAGCACTAACCTAGATCAAACAGCAATGAAAAAATGTCTACAGCACTGATCGCACCGCCAGCCTAAAGTTTGCAAAATGTGTTCGCAGCTCCAAAATGCAAATGGTAACTATCGAATGGTAAAAATGAAGAGTAAAACTCTTTTTATTTAGTCATTTAATTTTTGCAATGAATATTTATTGCTATGACTATAGTTTATTATTATGACTATGAAACATGTAGTTTTAATCCATTTGATACACTTAAACAAGTTTTTACAACTAATGAACATATTATTTGTGCAGATTTATTTCAAGAATGATTTGACCACAAAGCATACTTTTTATCCTTATTTTTCAAGCTTTGTTAAAAATGAAATGATTTGAAGCGCACTTTTTATCTCTTTTTTGAGCTTCGATAATAGTGAAAAAGGAACCCTTGGAGTCTTCTTTTAGCTCGTTTCGTACTCCGATAATGTGAAAAGACCGGCTGAGCACTTTCCTTTTCGAGCTCATAAAATTAAATGAATTGATATATACTTATTATAAGTTTAACCCTTTTCCGTACCGAGATAGATTATTTACGAAAAAGGAATACCTCGTCAAACATGACTAAAGAGGTTCTCTCGTATATTATTTTACACTTTTTTGGATCTCGAGCGAAAACTCGTTTAAAAGCATTTATGGAGTTTTCTTTTCATCCTCTTTTTCAAGCTATCTATATATGAAAAAGGATTGGGTCAAGCGTTGTCGTTAAAGCTTGTTAAAACATAAAATAGTGACGTGCTTTTCGATCATGGGAAGAATCGAGTTTCATTCATCGTTAGACTCATTAAATTATTAAATAGCAATACATTGTTCACTCGAAGGTTCGAATTATAGATAAAGCATATGTTATCATCCTCAAGCTTGTTAAAAAATAAAGAGGCACCGGTCGACAAATGACCGTGGAAAATTTGGGAAAGTGAATAGAACATTTTACAGAAAGGTCGCTCTTGAACATGACACTTCACTCCATCACCGTGACCGTTTGGGTTGCAATCTTCCCGACTCGTTCATCTATACCTATAGTTCATCATACCTTCACTTTTTTGGGTCAATGCTACCAACTCATCTCGTTGTCGCCGATATGTTCAAGAGAAGTCATCTAGTGAATAATCGTCCTTCTCGCAATACTCATAAACCTTCATTCTCATGAAATTCATCCCTAAACATTGCTATATCAAGTCATCCCTTGTCTCCGAAATTGGTGAACTCTCATTTCAAAATAAAGTGGCTTCTTATCGACGACAAATCATGATCTAGGAAGTTCACTTAGAAGCATCATATTCCAAAGACGATGAGGCTTGTTATAGCATCGACAAGATCCTCGCTTTCCGGATTTTTGACCGAAATACTTTATTGGCGTTCGACATAAAATCATCTATTCACAACTTACGAAATGTACCGTAGTACCTCGAGGGCCATTTACATTAATGATGTGTTCTCTTGTGTTTGTTAACAAAATTTCACATCATTGGCTATTAATCAAACGATGTCTTGACGATGTTCGACTACAAATCAGATATTCGCATGGCTAGACTTGTACCCGAATGATCAAGAGAATGAGATAAGAAGACCCTGCATCTAGTTTCAACCATCTAGGGCCTCGTGATTTTAGGATTGTCGTACACATAATATGTATGGTGACCTTACACATATCATCATATGAACATGGGCCTATATCCGTGGGCATGTCCGTATTGGGAAACATTCAATGTAGACGACTCCCCTAAACTATGTACATGTTATTAGATAGTTTATGTGCTAAGCATGGGAATGCATTCGTGCTAAGTACTCCGGGATCAAGAGGATATATCATGATGTAATGTATTATAATATTGATGCAGTCACCACTCCACTTCACTCCATCCCACCGTGTAAATGACCTCATTCAAAAAAAGTATTGTTATTATTATTCTAACTTCATGCTTTAGGGGGAAATCGTTATAGGTCAATTTGGGCACCATTCCCAATGACCTAGTTAAACCGGACATAATCCCTGCACGAAATGAATAGGGTCTGTCATCCCCTATCATTTCAGCTTTCTACATGCCCTAAGACAAAGAACAAAGACAAATCCTCCCTAACCTACCGCAAGGTTTCCAAGATTTGAAGTATATATTATAACATCTATGAGCTCACCAACGTAGTCTCTCAAGGGGATAAGTGTGTTTTTATATGCAAGAAAAATCCACTCAAGGGTGCTCGCAAAGAACTTCCCGACACTAAAGGGTGCATTGTGTTAGAGTCGGTCCTTGCTGCCCTCCGTCGCAGATCATTTCGCTTTTGCATATTCAATTTAGGTGTCTCGGCTTGCTCCACTTCGTTGCATTTCGCTAGATCATGCCACCGACCGACGAGGGGTCCGGTTGTCATGTGTTTCCTCATGTTTATACCTTCGTGGCTATTTAAAAAATTCCTCAAAAATCATTGAAGTTTATCGTCATTTCATTCATCGTCATTAAATGTCAGCTTTTTTAAAGGTCTTTAGTCCTAGAGTCTAGGGTTTTCGAGTCTTTTGGATATATGTCATAAAGCCCGCAGCCATGAGGCGGTTTCTTACAAGTTTTACTCTCTATATTTTTATTATCATAAGTATTTGAAAACATTAAACCAAAACTCGTTTTGGAACTAGAAATTGTTTAATTCCATTTTTGTAATAATTGTATCCATTTCACCATGAGAAGTTTACCACAAGCCTCTGATATTTTCCTTAGCTAAAGTGTCGCATCCTCGCAAAAGACAACAAAGTTATCATTCAAAAAATCTTAAAAGCCAGTTAGAGAAAAAGACAAGCAGAGAGACCTAAACAAAAATGCCAAAAACATTACAAGTGATTCTGCCAAAATCACACTTGAAATTAAATCGATTATAATGAGATATTCTATATATGCAACATGGCAAAATATAACATTGCAGAAATTTCAGCTGGCGTTAAGTCGAAATCGTGTTTTGGAGGCCGAAAACGTGTTTAAGTATTGGATACGTTGAGGGCGCTACCCACTTGAGGTGCGCGCTACCCACTTGGGGGATGCTACCCACTGACAGCGCCACACCAAGCAAAATTACACTCGGCGTTACCCACTTGAGGGGCGCTACCCACTTAAATAAAGCGCGCTACCCACTTAAAACAGAGTTCGTAAAATTCGTTGCGCCCGTATTCGATTCAAGTCAACTCCAAAAGCTTCCGAAACAGTTTTAATCATCAAGCCATTAGATGTTTAATATGGTTGTGATGTCATTGATGTTGGGGAAACAAGCCAAGCTTGAGAGAAATATATGAATCCTTCTATTCACATGCAAGTTAATTTTGTAAGGGTTTTGAATTGTATGGGCGCTTTATGAAAAATTTGGAAAACCTTTGAATGGTAGATATGTTCACACCCCGGCACGTCGTATAGATGATCCTCACACCCTCGCTATCATCTTGTCACCGCTGTTCATGCTCTTTCATATTTTTCTACAAATATGTGGACTAGTCTATAGCCCTCATTACCATAATATCACCATTGCCGTTGTTATCATTATATTACCACCGTGATAGTAATTTGTGTCACTATGGTCATGGTATTCTCCCCCGTTCTCCCGCTCATAAACACAAATTTCTTACTTGTTCGTTTCTTTGACAAACTTTTCCCATCATTACCAAAAAGCTTGCCCCATACTTTGCAAAATGGCACTCATTTGTGAAACTCACTTATGGTCAAAACAGTTGATAGTTTTCATGCCACTAAAACAAGAGGCCATCTTCATTGTAATTTTGTTTTCCGTGATAACTTTGGCAAGGTGATATCTATTGCAAGTTGAACATACATTATATCCCTTTGCTTTCAACGTGACTCCATATCAAAGATACATATTGCAAATATCTTGTTCAAAGTCATGTCGAGAGCCGCAGAGTCGAGCATGAGCAGAGCTTCTCCAGCAAGATCTGAGAAGAAGAGGGGTAATGTGCCACTGAGGGCCCCCGTCGCAGGTAAAGGTGGTAAACATCTCGGGGAGGATCCTACTTCTTCGGCTCAATTGCAGGCATGTCCGCTTGCAATGGATTGTTTTCGGGTTCACCATGTTAATTCTCAGGAAATGATTTCACAAATCAAATTTCCTTCATTGTGAACTAGCTCGCCCGTTTGTTCTTCATTTACGTAATGGCCGTGTAAATCTCGCCGGAGTAGATTTATTTTTGTCACCAATGACTATTGCTCGTGCCAATCGGTATACCAAATGTAGGAGAGGAATGGAACAAATGTCGCATTTAGAGAAATCCTACTATGAGCCATACATCAAACCCGAGTATATTAGAGGCATCAGCGCAGTTTTTTCCTTTCAGATTCCCGAGGGATGAGTTTGCACCGCCGATGAAACTCATCATTCGTATTTCGCCTAGAGTGTTGCATTCACACGTCTTCATATACTGTTCGTTTGTTGATGCACTTCTTACAAGGGTACGTATGATGAACATTCGTATTTCATGTATCACAACATAGAGAGGATGATGATTTTTAGACAAAGAGCTCAAAGACAAAGAAAGATAGAAGTATATATATCATTACGCTTTGATCAAGATCATAGTGTTACATCGTTTGGCATGCTAGGCATCACTTGGGAGGATTTCATCTCCCGTGACTCTTTCACAAAGGTCGCGCCCGCTTCCCCGAGGTAGTTTATGATGCGGGAGAGCCTTCACACCGCCCAAACATTCCCGAGGCCTGTGCGTACCGCTGCTCCATTGTTTAAGTATATCGCCGGAGGCCACAGGCCTTATTCCGTGCCTACACGTCGAGTATTATCTCCACCTGTGGTGGAAGGGGTCCGTCGACTTCATCAAAGACAGAGGCGAGTATTATGTCCACATGATGTGGAAGGGTCTCGCCTTATTCTTCGAAAGACAGTACGTATACAAGACAGGGCAAGAAGCCCATGCATGATGAGGGCCCATCGAGAGGCCGGAGCGTCGCATTTCACAATCATCGATGTTGATGCGAGCTCTCCTAGCTCGAACCCAGGGAGATCATCCAGACAGAGGGCCGAGAATGACACGCCGAAAGATAAATTGCGGTATGCCCGTGGGTGATAACATCCGGAGCAAATGCGAAAAACAACTTGAGGATGAACACACACTTTATGAGTTGAGGCGATTCGCAGGATCGACCGTTGGTCTTGGAGACCTTCGGTGACATGACACCAATCGATCGAGATTCCGTTCTCACGCATGTCAACATCCATCCGGAGTAGTCAGTGAAGGCTAATAGAGATAAAGACATGATTCATCACATGAAAGGCCATTATTGGGCTCGCATGCATGTCCGCAAAGCGAGAATGAAGATTCTCAAGAGCAAAGTTGAGCGAAGCACAAACGGCGAAAAGGCCCGATCCACTCCGATTTTGGCCGAGGCTTCACATGGGCAAGACATGATGGAGGGTCTTCTCTTCCGAATTTGGAGAAAATTCGGGAGAAAATTTTGTCATTTTGAAATTTTTGGTCTAAAAACAAAGTTTTCAATAAGCGGTAGCACGCCCATATGCTCATCTTTTTTTCGGGACACTTGTCAAGGAAATTTTTGCATTTTTGGATTTATCATGGTAATTTATGCATCCTCGTGCATTGCTAAAGCATTTCATCAGACTGATGGCCAAAAGCTCAAAAACACCATGAAACCACCTTGTCGCCACCTTTGCACCGAGGAAGTACTGGGAGAATGAAGTTTTTGGAGAAGAAAATGAGCTCCAAATTGAGAAATTCCACTGAGTTGGATAGCCAACATCCAGGGATTTCCAACGAGCTATCATGAGCTCAATTTGGATGCCAGGAAGTGCCTCAAAATCGCCGAAAGGCGCGCTACCCACTCGAAATGTGCGCTACCGACTTAAATTTTTGGCCGAATTTTCAACTTCGAGCTCGTAATTTCGCGCTGGGGACCCGCTGGGATGAAATTTTTGGGTTTTTCATGATGTAAATTTATGGTTACATAACTTTGGCTTACTTTTACCTATTCTAGAAGATTCACTCAAAAAAGTGAAAATCATGTAAATGAATCCCCGCCCACTTTTTTAGATGTTGTTAGCCGCCTAGATTTTAGCCCTTTGATTAGAAATTATTGAAACTGATCCCCGAAGAAGGAATTCGACACCTAGAGGCATGGGGTTAGGATGCTCTATATGATGTACTTTCAATTATTTTCGCAGGTTGGAGAGGTTGGACTCTTGGGAAACTTTTTGGCACACATTGTAAATATTTTTCATATTTTGGCTAAGGAAAGATCAGAGGTTTTTGTGGCACTTGTTGGGATCCTTGTGGTGTTTTTTTCTTGATGGTGTTTTTTCTCCTACATCGTAAGTTCTTCATGTTTAATGTATGCCATTCCTTTCATATGCTTCTAAACTAAATTGAATGAGTAAAGGGAGGTTGAACGATTGCTTACAAGGTCTCCTCGCCTGAATCATTTAGTTCTATATGTTTTCGATCGTTTGGAGAGGATCCAAGTTCTTCTTTGCCCTCTTCAGCTCCTTGTCGGTCTAATATGTCCGTATATCCAATCAAAAGCATCAAGACAATCACCTACCTCGCCCCCACCAAAATCCGCAAAGGTCCGACCTTATCCCCTCGACCCAAAATTTGTTTTTCCCATTTCTCCAGCCGAAAACCCAAAAAATCAAAATCAAACTTACCTATCTATTTAATAGCCTAAAATCAGCTCCTATCGTAAGTCATCTCGCACCCTATTGCTCATTTTATTGAGATTTGCTTCGGGAGAGAGCCTCTTCCCCGCCCTCGTAGGGCTAGCTACGAGGCGAAGCGTGGTTTGATGTAGCCTTGAGTTTTACCTCATTTCAAATTTCGAGGTAGATTTGAGCGCTAACATAGTGGCGACCATACTCGGGGAATCAATCTCAATGGTTTGCTTGTTGATGTGTTGCTTCGACGAGTCTAGACTGAGTCCGAAGTCATGCCGTAGTTTTTCAAACGCTTTTGCTATGCATGCGTAGTAGATAAACACTCGCTTCGCCGATCTCCGCAAGCTTGTGAATGCAAAAGACTCGATTCGCAAATCACCCTCGCATTTGTTCGTTCTAGACTCGTGGACATCGAGTCTAGAAGTCGAAAGGTCGAAAATAATTGATCGTGTTCCTTGAAATTTTTTCCAACAGATCAATACACTAGCTTCAAGAAGGAATACTAGGTTGAATCGACCCCGATCCACCAACGATATTTGAAAATCCAAATCTGATTTTCAGATCCCGAAGACAAGGAAGTCAAGAAAGTCTTCCAAAGAGGTCAAGTGAGTTTTGGAAGTTCCAAACATTGCTTAGATCCGCATCCTATCCCGTGAAAATTATATATGTCGACGAAATTCCTTTCGATGCACGATTTGAAACATCCTTATTCAGAAATTTTTTCCCCGAAACCGAATTATCAAGATTAGTTTCGTATCCATTGTTTGCCGAAGATTTGCAATACAGATTTGTTTCATATCACTTGGATAGACACAAAAATTCCGTTGTGGCTACCAACACTCCCAAATTCACCGAACCGCTTCACAAACTCTCGGGACCATCCGAATTTACATCTAGTTCACGAATCCCCACCGAACATCCCTTTATCCCTACCATTCTGTCTGTACCGAATTCTTTCCATCAAGAATCAACAAAGTAATTTCTCCTCCGTCTCCACCGCATACACCTCGCACACCCATCGCTCCTAGTCCTCCCGTTTCTCCTGGGACAGCGCATTATCATCAATCCGTCAAGAGTCATGGCAAAATTTTGTGATTTGCACCTTTGGTTTTGCCTACCAATTTAGATGCTATGCCCCCGTCGATTATCGCAGCAAAAATTCCTATATTTGATGGCACCCCACAAAGTATATCACCGCAGCATATTTTTCGAATGACAGACTTTTTAGATCTACATGAAATTGATGCGTAAAAATGTTTCAATGAGATTGTTTGCCCGTACATTTGGAGGAGAAGTTCGCAAATGGTTCGTAGCTCTACCTACTGTGGCATCAATACATTGCAAGACCTTCGGTATTACGCTTAGATCGATGGGAGATGAAAAGGATCCGCCGCAGATCACTTCAGAGTATACAAACATCAAACGTAATCCTGTGAGTCCGTTCGTGATTATATCATCGCATTCAACATACAGTACTGCAATCCCCAGATGATTTAAGACCATCTAAAAAGTCGGCTCTGATTAAATTTCCGGATGGTTTTGATCCGGAGATGGCTTATTCCCTTCGTGACAGAGATCCGCCTACCTTAGAAGATATGCAGATTGCCGTTATGTTGAGGCAAATCGACCGATAAGAGAGCACGGCTGAAAGCAAGAGAAAAGAGGACAATAAAAGAAGAGCCTTCCACACTACATCCGAACAACACTTGATTCGTGAGATGGAAAAAAATGTTCAAAAGAATGAATCTTGACAAATCGAAATGCATTCGGAATCCAAATTACCGTGGCCATGTTGTACCACAAGCCAGCTCGTAATAAAGCAAACATGAACAAAGACCACCGCAGCCGACACCCCAACAAAATAGACACATTAATCTCTTTTGTGAGAATTTGTGAGTCAAGATTCAGACAACGATGATGATGTAGCAGTGAGCAAAAATCATTTCTTCTTACCCCGACGATTTGCCTATTTATAATATCGAGAATGAAGAATATGGTGAGAGTTCGGCTCGCTAAGAAAGATGAAGATTTTCATTTTAGCAAATGATGCGTATTTAGAGGAAGAGTCGATGAATACCAAAGAGGATATTTGAATGCTTTGTCCGCTCAATAAGCAATACTCATTGAGAAACCGAGATGTGCCCATAAATCCAATTCGTAAACGGGAAAAGAAGCTTCAGCACTGTGCGTATCGACCGATACCACAGAAGAAAGGAAAAGAGACAATTGATCCCGCATAGTAAAGTATCATCGCCGTGTGCTGCAACTCAACCAAACATAGTGAAAGACAAGGCCGAAAAAGAAGGAATTTCCGATCAAAGAGGTAGAGAAATTTTTACATTTAGTTTGGAAAATGAAATTTCCAAATTAAAAATATCTATTCCTTTGACAGAGATCATGAAGAACAAGAACATCATGGCCAAGTCTCTAAAATTCGAACTTTGATCCAATGTTCGATACGGTAAATGTTGAGGATGATCGTGGCCTAATTGATTTTTCTGCTTTTTGCATTAGATGGTGAGTCTCCTGACGTTGATGTTCCTCCATTTTATACTGGCTTGAGGTCAGATGAATATGTTTTGCACAATGCCATGTTCGATTCGTGTGTTTTCGTACAATTTGATGCCAAAGGCGATCATGGAGAAGTTGGGGTTGACATTACGAGGAAATATCATGATTTGTATTCATTTGATTCCCGTACCAGGTGAGGTGTATAGGACTCATCAAAGATTTGGTTGTAAGCTTAGATCAAATTCCATGAAAGAATGTCTAATGGACGGTGGTGGCTTTACATTCCTCCGCGATTTGGTATGCTCCTTTCAAGATCTTGGGGGGGGCAAAGTTGAAAGGTACACTTCGCTTAGATTTCTTATGCTACAATTCCGCCTTCGGTCAAAATGAGAAAGTTATATCGAGAGCGTAAGATGAAATACATGATAACTAGCAAAGAGAAGCCAATCAATCATCCTCAGAAATTATGTACATACCGACTTAGAGTCGTTTGTGGTTAAGCGTCGATAGTTTTAATGATATAGATAGTCAATTAGTTCAAAGTTAAGATATACTAGAAATCGAGAATTTTTAGAGAAGTCTCCGCGAAAAGAAAGAAGAGAAAACAAGCTACCGTGGAGCAATCGCCCAAAGACAATGCGCAAACAAAAACAGAGCCGGCGCAATTTCAGCATTTAGAGACGATGAAGATGGTCTTTGGACCATGGATTTTGATGGCGCAGCAAGTGCCGACGGTGGCCGGAATTGTGTTTGGATTCGTAGTCCGTTTTCCGCTCCGAATAAGGTTCCGGCGAGCAATGTCGCAGTGTGTTCCTACAAACTTTCTTTTGACCGGCTCTAATAATGAAGCCGAATATGAGGCTCTAATTGCCGGCTCAAGATTCTTAAGAAGCCGAAAGCGGCATGATCGTTAAAGATATGGTGATTCGAATTGGTGATAAAGCAAGTTAAAGGTGAGTTTCAAAGCCAAGCATCCTCGCATGAGGACTTACCGTAATGCGCTTGGGGACATTCCGAAATTATTTTCCGATCATATTTCGACATGTGTGTGCCCCGCATACAAAATGGTGTCATTGATGGACTCGCTAAGGCGCAAGCAATCTTAAAAATTCCAATGAATTCCAAAGAACAAATTTGAGATTCATGTGAAACACCGCCCCACCGGTTTCCTAGACAATCGGGGCCGATGTTGGCAAGTCTTTCGAGATGATGAGGAGATTAGGTGAATTTTCTAATAAGGGTAAGTTTAAAGACACCTCCATAGATACGTAACATGATGATGGTAATGACACATACAAATAAACCAAATGGAAGTGTTGCAACTTAAGGATAACATCATTCCTAAGGGATTGATTCCTTTGGAAGAACTGCTTGACCAAGACGATGTAGCCTTGAGTTTTACCTCATTTTGTACCGAGGTAGATTTGAGCGCTAACATTGAGGCCGACCGAGAAAGGGGTAGAAGAGGTAAATATTGGGCTGTACCGAGAATCCCAAGATGGTTAAGTTATCAAAGTCATTGTCACCAAAGGTAAAGGAAGAGAGCAGGAAATTGTTGTCTTCATTTTCCGATGCTTTTGCGTGGGATTACTTCCGTATCTAAAAACATATGATACTAACATCATTCAACATACTATCCCATCAAACCAAATCCTAAAACCTTTCGTCAAAAGTTGAGGAGAATCAATCCAAAGTCGCTACCATCGATTGAAAAAAAGAGGTAAACAAGCTAGAAGTCGCAAATCATTGTGCCCATTCGATTTTCAGATTGGATATCAAATTTGGTTCTCGTGAGAAAGAAAACAAAAAGAGATCCTATTATGTATCGATTTTAGAAATTTGAACAAGGTATCATTAAAAAGACAATTATCCGCCGCCAAAAATGGACCATAGTATTGCGTCGAGTAGTTGGATATCAAGGATGTCACTACTCGACTTTGACACTGTGGTTATAATCAGATTTATACATGAAGATGATCGTATAAGACCGCGTTCACTCACTCCTCGGGGAACATTTCATTGGTGCAAAAATGCCGTTTGGTTTGAAGAATGCGTGCGCCACCTTTCAACAGTAAATGGACATGGCTTTTGCCAACGAGAAAGATGTGTTTTTGGTTGTTTACCTTGATGATTTAACCGTGTTGTACCCGATGAGGAACATTTATATCATTTGAAAATTGTTTTCCGTATGTGAAATATGGCATTTCGCCGAATCCGAAAAGAGCCTTTTACCATGGATGAAGGAAAGCTCCTTGGCCACATCATATCGAAAGATGGCATTCGAGTCACCCTACACGTGTTGAAGCCATACAAATGCATTGAACAATTCTCGAACAAGAAAGAAATATAGTCATTTAATGGTAAAATGAGTTTTCTCGTATCAGCTTTCATTCCAAATCTGCAGAAAGCACCTTAGAGAAATCACGAACATGTCGAAAAAGGACAATGTGTAAAAGTGGACAAGAGGCAAGAAAATCATTCAATTTGGTAAAGATAGATTTTTCTTTAGCCTCTATTTTAATTATCTTGACTACACACAAGATTTCATTTTGTTTTCTTTTTGCTTTCCGAGCACACATTAGCAACACAATGCAAAAAGGGATGGAGTTGAGAAGCCTATTGTTTTTTTCACGGACATAAGGGACTGTGAGCATTGAAGTATAATATTATTAAGAAACAAGCACTTGCGCTTGTAAAGGCCTTGAAATATTTCCGTGTGTATATACCGCATTCCCACATTATAGCATACGTTCCTAACGCAACAAACGCTAAAGATGTTTTTGGTACAGATCCAGGGAAGACGGTAAGTGGATCGATGCGTTGTTAGAATACGATGTGGAGATTAAACCAACCAAGATGATCAAAGGAGTCATGACTCGCCAAGCTCATGGCTGAAATAAATCTCGCATGCTCTAGATATAAATTTGATCACCGCCATGTCCGATGAAGATGAGGAAAGTACGTCGCCTCTCGGTATCCGATATTTTTGTTTCTTCCCTCGGGGTATGCCGACATTTTATACGTGCTTCAGAATTTGTCTCCACCTCCCGTGATGCCTAGAAATAAGAGAAGAACATTGTGTTGAGAGTCGCTAAATTCTCGTATTCCGAATTCTACATTGTATCGGAAAGACCCCGTAGAGTGTTGTTGAATTGTTTGTAGAGGAGGAAGCTCAAAGAGTTTTGGAGGACTTTCACAAAGGTGATCGCGGAGGCCATTTGTTTTGGAAGACCACAAAGGAATAAGATTCTATGTAAGGTGGTATTATTGGCTCTCTTTGTTTTCTCTCCGATGTATTTAAGGTCGTTAAAAAATTGTCATGAGTGTCAAATTTTCGAAGGGAAGCAAAAAACGGCGCCCTTTGCCTCTAAAACCAATTGGAAGAAAATTAGTCCTTAAAGAAGATTGGATTTTATCTGGGGAAATCTAAAGATTCTCCGACAACATGTGGATGGATCTTGACAACACGACTACTTCACAAGTGGATTCAAGCAATTCCCACTCGACAGCCACCGATGCGTAATTATCTCTTTTCCTTGAAAACAATATTCGTCACGTTTGGGTGTCCTAGTAAAATAATCACAGATAATGCAAACAGCCTTCAAGTCTAAAAGGATGGTTGAATTTTTTCATAAGTACAATATCAGTTTGGGACATTCGGGATCGCCTACCATCCACAAGGGAATGGCTCCGGCGGAATCTTCAAATAAATCCTTGGTGAATATTATTAAGAAATTGTTGAAATCAACAAAAAGGGTTGGCACAAGAAGTTAGTGAATGCAGACCGTGGGCCGACAGGGTGTTTTAAAAAGTCTATTGGCATGTCTCCTTTCAGCTGGTGTACTAATGCATACTCTGTTTTTCCTACTTCACTTGTCATTTTGCAGTCAAATTGCTCTTGCAGTTTGGTAGTGAGGAAGATCCCATGCAGTCAGAGAATTGAATTCATGATTCTATTTACAAAGAAACACTGGAGGAGGTATTTCAAAAATACTTTGTTGCAGAGCGCATAAAGAAGATTCACGACCGAAAGGCAAAAAGTGAGAAAGCCTACTTGGATGAGGTATTGAAATGGGATGTCGACGTAAAGATAAGGGAAAGCACGGCAAATTTGAAAAACCTATGGAAGGGTCCTTTAAGATCGTAGCGTATCGGGGCTTCAGCCTTTCTTCTCAAAGAAATGAATGGAGATAATTGTCCCGGAGGACCGATCAATGGTCGTTGTCAAAACGATATCACTTCGAGTATCTTCTCGCTGATTTCATCATCATTGTATATATCGTTTTTTACTTCGTTTCATTGCAGCAACGATCTTCATCTTCGGGCCTGGGGCCCGGGAGCGAAGGCTATAATTTCCGGAGATGGAGGTTGGTTGGTTTGAAATTGTCAAGCTTCGCCTTTATCGTTCTTCGCCTTTAAAGTCATGTCAAGCTTTTGGTCAAATTTCGTGTTTCGCCTTTAGTCAAATCGTATTTAATAAATATGTCCAAAGTTTTTGTTTTATCAGCTGAAATAACAGACTCATCGCCCAATGGATGAAGGCACCGGCTCGACTCCCCGCAGACCGCTCGTGATTCCATGGAGCCACCATCCCCATTGGAGCCAATGTTAGAGCTCTGGCCCTTACAAACCTCCGTCAGAGATCATTTCGCTTTTTCATATTCATTTCAGGGTGTCTCGCTTGTTCCACTTCGTTGCATTTCGCTAGGCGTTGCCACCGACCGATGAGGGGGTCTCGGTTGTCATGTGTTTCCTCATGTTTATAATTTGTGGCTATTTAAAAAATCCTCAAAAATAATTGAAGTTTATCGTCAATTTCATTCATCGTCATTAAATGTCAGCTTCATTTAGGTCTTTAGTCCTGTAGCCTAGGGTTTCTTTAGTCTTTTGCATATATTTTATAAAGCTTCCGCAGCCATGAGGTTGGTTTCGCAAGTTTTGATTTCATATTTTTATTATCATAAGCATTTGAAAACATTTCTAGTCCAAAACTCGTTTTGGAACTAGAAATTGTTTAATCTCATTTTTTGTAATAATTGTATCCATTTCACCATGAGAAGCTTCACCGCAAGCCTCCGATCCTTTCCTTAGCTAAAGTGCCGCATCCCTCGCAAAAAGACAACAGGTTATCTACTCAAAAATTCGTAAAAGCCAAAGGAGAAAGCATTGTAATAAGAGACCAAATGTCAAAATGCCAAAAACATTATAAAGGTTCTCAAAACACATTTGAAATCAAATCGATTGCATGAGATATTTCCTTCATATATAAACATGGCAAACATAATCATTTGCAAGAAATTCGCCAAGGAAGAAGTCGAAATCGTGTTTCGAGGCCGAAATGCTTGCGTAAGATTGACAATGCTGAGGTGGGCGCTACCCACTTGAGGTGCGCGCTACCCACTTGGGGGCGCTACCCACTTCTGAGCGCCTGATGTGCCTGCAAAATTACATGGGCGCTACCCACTTAAACAAAGCGCTACCCACTTAAAACAGCCCAGAAAATTGTTGCGCCCGCATTCGATTCAAGTCGACTCAAAAGCTTCCAAACAGTGTTTTAATCATTGCTCATTAGATGTTTAATATGGTTGTGATGTCATCACATGTTAGAAATAACCATGCTCGGAGAGAAATATATGAATCCTTCATTCACATGCAAGTTAATTGTAAGGGTTTTAAAATCAGGCGTGCGCTTTATGAAAAATTTGAAAACCTTTCGAATGGTAGATATGTTCACACCCCGGCACGTTGTATAGATGATCCTCACGCCCTCGCTATCATCTTGTCACCGTTGTTCATGCTCTTTTCACATTTTTTCAGCCTTATGTCGACTAGTCTATAGCCCTCATTACCATAATATCACCATTGTTGTTGTTATCATTCTATTACCACTATGATAGTAATTTGTGTCACTATGGTCATGGTCTTCTCCTTTTCTCCGCTCATAAACACACTTACTTGTTTGCTTCTTGACAAACTTTGCCCATCATTACCAAAAGCTTGCCCCATACTTGGTGCAGCTTGGCACTCATTTGTGAAACTCACTTATGGTCAAAACAAGGATAATTTTCATGCCACTAAACAAGAGCTATCTCTATTGTAATTTTGTTTTCCCGTGATAACTTTGGCAAGCAAGATATCTATTGGGTGTTGAACATACATTATAACTTTGCTTTCACCGCATCTATATCGTTGTACATATTGCAAATATCTTGTTCAAAGTCATGTCATAGACAGAGTCGCAGTATGAGCAGTGAGCCTGGATGTGCTGATTCCACAACAGAGGTTAATGTGCCACGCAGGCCTCACAGAGGTGGCAAAGGTGGTAAACATCTCTGTGAGGAGCCTACTTCTTTGGCTCAATTCGTGTGCATGTCCACTCGCAAATGGATTGTTTTCGGGTTCGCCCATGTTTTCTGAATTTGTAATGATTTCACAAACCCAACATCGTGAACTAGCTCGTTTGTTCTTCATTTACGTAATGGCCATGTAAATCTCGCCGGGAGTAGATTTCTTTTTGTCACCAATGACTATTACCTGTGCCACCGGTATACCAAATGTAGGAGAGGACCGGAACAAACGCGCATTTAGAGAAATCCTACTATGAGCCATACATCAACCTCAGTATATGAGGCACTTGGCGTAAGTAGTTTTTCCTTTCGTATTTCGAGGATGAGTTTGCACCGTCGATGAAACTCATCATTCGCATTTTCCCGCCATGAAAGGCATTCGCACGTCTTTCGCGTACCATGTTCATTTGTTGATGCATCTCACAAGGGTACGTATGATGAACATTCCGTATTTCCATGTATCGCAACATAGAGAGGATGATGATTTTTGTAATGTGTATGAAGAGCCTGAAGACAAAGAAAGATAGAAGTATATATCATTACGCTTGATCAAGATCATAGTGGTACACTACCAAGTACAAACAGGCATCACTTGGGAGGATTTCATCTCCCGTGACTTTTTTTCATTGTAAAGGTCGTCAAATTTGCTTCTCCCGAGGTAGTTTATGATGCGGGAGAGCCTTCACACCACCTCGACATTCCCGAGGTCGGGAAGATCGTTGCTCCATTACTTATGACATATCGCCGAGGCCACAGTCATTTGCACTTCACACGACGAGTATTATCTCCACCCAGGGTGGAAGGGGTCTCTCATTGACTTCATCAAATAGAGAGAGTATTATCTCCACATGATGTGGAAGGGGTCTCACCTTCTTCTTCAAAGACAGGTACGTATACGTGATAGGGGCAAGAAGCCGTGCATGATGAGGGCCCATCAGAGGCTGTGACTACGATTTCACAATCATTGATAAGCCGATGCGAGCTCTGGGCTCGAACCGAGGGAGATCATCCTGTGAGCAAACAGGGCCGAGAATGACATACAAAGATAAATTGCGTAAGGCTCGTGGGTGATAAACTATCCGGAGCGCGCAACAAATAGCTTGAGGATGAGCACACACTTTATGAGTTGAGGCGACCCAAGAGACCGATGGGGCTATTCGAAGAGACCCGGTGACATGACACCAATCGCATCGAGATTTTGCTCCTCACGCATGTCAACATCCATCCGGAGAAGTTGCCGGCGAAGCCCACAGAGAGAAATACATGCTTTGTCACATGAAAGGCCATTATCGTTCGATGCATGTTCACAAAGCGAGAATGAAGATTCAAGAGGAGGTTGAGCGAAGCACGAAACGGCGAAAAGGCCCGATCCACTCGTGATTTTTGGCCGAGTTTCGTTGGCTGGGCAAGACACATGATGAGGGTCTTCGCTCCGAATTTGAGCAACGGAGAAAATTTTGTCATTTTGAAATTTTTTGGTCTAAAAACAAGCTTAGCTAAGTGTAGCTACCATATGCTCATCATCTTTTTTCTAGATAATTTGTCAAGGGAAATCTTTGCATTTGGATTTATCATGGTAATTTATTCATCCGGGAATTTCCGAAGCATTTCACCGATTCCTCGGATGGCCAAAAAGCTCAAAAACACCATGAAAACCACCTCGTCGCCACCTTTTGCACCAAGTAGAAGTACTTCTGGGAGAATGAAGTTTTGGAGGGGAAAATAAGCTCCAAATTGAGAAATTCCACTTGGTTTGGATAGAAAACATCCAGGGATTTCCAACGAGCTATCATGAGCTCAATTTGGATGCTAGGAAGTGCCTCAAAATCAGGCTGAAAGGCGCGCTACCCACTCAACTCAGGGGCGCTACCCACTTAAATTTTTGGCTGAATTTTCAAACTTCCAAAATTGCCGTAATCTTCGTCAAATGGGACCAATTTTAAGCCAGGGATGAAATTTTTTAAGCCATGATGTAAATCTATGGCCGGGTAAGGACCTTTGGCTTACTTTTACCTATTCTAGAAGATCGGCTCTCAAAAAAGTGAAAAATCATGTAAATGAATCAGTCACTCTTTTTAGAGGCAAGTTGTTAGCCGCCTAGATTTTAGCTCCTTGATTAGAAATTGGTTGAAACTGATCCATGAAGAAGGAATTCTACCCCTAGAGGCATGGGAAGGGGTTAGGATGCTCTCATATGATGTAATTTATCAATTATTTTCAGTTGGAGAGGTTGGACTCTTGGGAAACTTCTTTGGCACACATTGTAAATATTTTTCTATATTTTGGCTAAGGAAAGATCGTGAGGTTTTGCGGCACTTGTTGGGATCCTTGTGGTGTTTTCTTGATGCTGTGCTTTTCTCTGTCATTCGTAATTTCTTCATGTTTAATGTATGCCATTCCTTTCATATGCTTTTGAACTAAATTGAATGAGTAGATGAGGTTGAATCCAGATGGTTACTATGCGTGCTCGCCTTGAATTCATTTAGTTATGTTTTCGATCGTTTGGAGAGGATCCAAGTTCTTCTTTTGCTCCCCTTCTTGCACTTTGTCGGTCTAATCTGTCCGTATATCCAATCAAAAGCATCAAGACAATCACCTACCTCACCCCAACTCAACCGCAAAGGCCCCACCTTATCCCCTAATTCAAAAATTTGTTTTTTCCCATTTCTCCACGAAAAAACCCAAAAAATCAAAATCAAACTTACCTATCTCTTTACTAGCCTAAAATCACTCCTCCTATCGTAAGTCATCTCGCACCCTATTGCTCATTTTATCAAGATTGACTCGGAGAGAGCCCTTCCGCTCTCGTAGGCTAGCTACGAGGCTAAGCGTGGCTTGATGTAGCCTTGAGTTTTACCCTCATTTCAAATTTCGAGGTAGATTTGAGCGCTAACACATTTGTCAATTAGGGAGGAAATTCTCATTGTTTCGAATCACTTCTGGCCGCGTGCCTTCTAGAAGAGTTCATATGTGTCAAACTTCGAATCCATGTGTCCATTTGATACCTCCGAGCTTAGGAACATGTCTTGCCTATTATTAGAAATTCATTTATTGTAAAACTACCTTGAGCTTATCTATAAATTGAGAACAAGTCCTAGTGCTTCGAGGGGGAAGAATTTGAGTAGAGAAATGTTGTTTGAATTTCAATTTAGGAATTGATTTGAGTGATATAAGCCATAGAGAGATGTTCTATTGTGATGAGGCTAGGATGATGCTAAATATGGTTACATCAAATCAATCACTCGGTTGTAACCTCTCCCTTTTCTATCCATTAATAAATATTGTTGTTTAATTTCCCACATATGTATTTGTATAAGCTTCGTGTTTCAAATTATGAATTCTTATATGGTGTATATGGTTCATGTTTCATTGATTTAATCGAATAAATTGAATAGGCATCGTATGTTGCTATCTCTTTTCTCGTTTAGAGTTCATTCTTGGGTAGAAAATATTTTGGCGATCTAGCTTGGATTTGAAGCTACGAAAGAGAGTATTTAAGGAGAACGCACCGAGCGCTTGGACTCCAAGTAAGTTTCTCGATCTTTTCTCGTGTTTCTATTTACCGTTAGGAAAATTATCAGCAAAGTCTTTAACTCCGTTGTTCTAAATGCATAGCACCGCATTTATGGAAGAATGTTTCCATCCGTAATTCATAATTCTCGCATAACATATCTATTGAATATTGGGTTCGAAGTACATTTACACAAAATTTCACGAAATATTATTTGCATCCTTTGCAACTATGCTGCATGAGAGGTTTTCAGATTGATTGAATTTAATACCCGTGCGAAAGATGACACAATCACTCGCGATTCCAGGAGTTGGTACAATAGTTAGAAAAAGACAAGAAATGCAATCACCTATGCGATAGATCATCGGATCGATCATGTCTTACCATCGATCGCCTGTGGTCTTATTCTAAATCGAAAGAACTTTTTTAAGGGTCCCAAAGGTAATTTCCGCGCTCTTGAAATTATGGATTAATATGCTATTGTATGAACAGGGTTCTATGTGTGAGTGTATTTCTTGAATGTCCCGAAGAGGCCCGACTACGCTTAGTGGAAGTATTTACTACAGAACTCAAGTAAGCTGCCATTTTACAATCCTCCAAGGGCATATCTAATGGTGAGACAACAAGACGAAACTAGTATATCTAGTGAGTACGTGCTCAAGAAGAGGAAGTTTCCCAAGAAGAAGTCTCGCAAGGATCGAAAAATCAGGAGTATCATCATAGTTTAGATCCCATCCACTCCACTTCCACACTCATCCCACAAGTCATCCACTCCAACCCCACCTCCACCTCCCCCATTTTTATATGGCCGCATATATGAAGCTACCTAATTTCGTAGGTATTAGAAATGAATATAATGAGAAATTTCGGCTTTTGACACCGATGTCAGTATGGAGAGCACAACAAGTTAATAACGATGATGTTAAGAAAGCGCGCTTAGCCATCGTTTTTTCAAGATAAGATGATGGACTGGTATATAAGATATTTATTAGCAAAAACCTGGCTGAAACTATGGATGAGTTGAAGGACACCCTAAAAGAACAATTCAAAAATCCTAATTGATATGTGAAGTGTTGCAGTTGAAAGAAATTCACCAGGAGATCAATGAATCCGTGGGAGGCAAATCAGAGATTGAAGTGCACTATCGCAGATGGTGGATTCACTATCGATGATACCCAACATATGAGTGGTTTATTGCTATGCTTCTCCCACATCCGTACCAACCATTGAGTCAACAAGACATTTCACTCGTGGCCGAGTCGTAGAAATTGCGATGAAAAATAGAAGTCGTTAGTGCCTCATTTATCGTAACTCACCGCATTCATAGTCGCTTAGAAGAAATGCATTTGGAGATTCGTAACTGTGCAAAGATAAGGGCGAGGAGGTATGCGCATAGGTATGGTGCATAAGATAAATTTGTTGGGCATCATAAGGATCAATGTCCAATATTCAATGATTATCCGCACGCCGGAGGACCAACCCTATCAAGAGCATGGTGGGACCAAGTGGGACACCTCCAAGATGGTGCACGATCTCATAGAGTACGAGTCCGTATGCGACCGATTTATTTCCCAAGGATATGAAAATACATTCTTGAGTTGAAGCAACCTGCTTAGGATTTGACTCATCGGGACATGATGAGCAACACCTGTCAAATTTTATTCGATGGTTGGTGCTCTTAACCGTATGTAATTGCGCGGAACCTACCTCACCAAAGCATCCCCATTTGGGTGTGGTGTATTCCATACTGTAGGAGAGGCGAGGGAGGAGGATCGCTTGATCAAGGAAGTGGGATCGGTCATTTGCTACAATTGCGGAGATGCTAGTCACTATGCATGCAACCGTTTGAACCCCGCATGACAATCACGCACTTATTGTAGGCATTTTTTCGTTGTGCGATAAACCATGAACTCCGGGATAGTACCCCAAGCCAAAAAATCGTTCGTTTCCGTGACTTAAACGTGGGTCTCTCAGTAAGAGCCGAGTATCCAAACCAACTAGACTACAATGGATCCGTATATGCGTGCATCTATTCATGATCCGCAATAAGTTCGATATAGATATGTTTAAGGCCACCACATCAATTTATTCCTCATCGTGTAGAAACATTGTTCAAAACACTTCATACCGATTTTGGTGAGACTTTGATTTGCACAAGTAGGCAATTGCCGAAAGGTCTAGTAGTTGAAGGGTTTGCTGGTCGTGCGATAAACTCGAACCCGGCCCCAGACCCTCGTCAAAATTTCTCTTAATGCCAAATTTCTCCAAGAAAAATCGTGTCCAAGAGAGAGAGAGAGAGAGAGAGAGAGAGAGAGAGAGAGAGAGAGAGAGAGAGATAAAATGAGATAGATCCAAAATGAACCGACAAAAAGGTACCCAATTGATCCTCGAAGCCTTTTTATACGAGGCCCTATTTTGTATATTTTCCATTATTTTCCTTCATTTTCCTCCTCACATGCAACTCCGTGACTTTTCATCTCCCTTTTCTCCTCATTTCAATTATTTTTCATAAATAAATGTGCAAAATATGTTATTTTTTCCTTTCCAAAGTCTTTTCCTTTTCCTTTGCCAATTTCCTTATCCATATTAACCGAAATGAATACCCACTAGGATGTCTTTCCCAACATTCAACTTGGAATAAGTGTCCCATCAACCATGGTTATTAGTTTTTCTTACATTTTACATGGAATTTTCACTGTGGTTGTTATGTAACCCTCCTTTGGGAACACTTTCCTTGGTGTTCAATGACACTTACAAACCAATAAAGCATTGAAAATAGAACATACTTCAAAGGAGATTATAATATAACCTATTGTAGTATTTACATGAATAACCTTCTCAAAATAAAAAATCATTATTAAATCCATACCATGTACCGGAGCTTTATAACACAACTCATTACGATATTTACAATAATATACACATATACACATTTTCTCAACCAAAAATAAAAAGGATACGATGCCCGTATCATCAAAATAATCCATAGGCTCACACCTCCACCCTTAAAGGAGTACTAGATTCACTTCTTCCGAGGAAGCTCATGTTCCAATATCCTCGGGGAAATCAAGTCACACCCTTTCATGGCCACACACCTAATTCCAAGCTCGTTGGCACCCCTAACTTGGGAAATCCATCCCTTGGCAAGGATTCTCGCATCAAGGTAAAATCCAAGGCATATACTCGCCTAAAAACTATCCTTCTAGTCATAGCATGTTCATGAAAATCAATGGACACTATTGGGTACCGTTGTCCTCCAATGGCCTCGTCCCGAAGTGCTTTACCAACATATTGTTGCATGTTTCCATTCATTTTGTTGTTGTTGCTAATTCTTATAGTCAATTTCTACCACCCAACACGAGAATTTCTATGCTTTCTTGTACGAAGCACATAATTTCCACTAGATTCAAAATAAATTAGAAATAAACTCAAATCATGCCTCATTGGTAGCTTGTCAATAGTGTACACTTGCAATCTTGTTCACTTCTTGTCACACAAAGCCAAACTAGTTGTTTGGTCAAATCATCGTGTATAACATATCACATCCCAAGTTATCTCAAAACAAAACCATCATAAGTTAGAATCATGAATCACATGCATAATAAAAAATATCGATACCTATACTTCATTAATCCTTACTTATGCCTTTGTTCTTTCTTTGTACATATACACGGATCGGTTTGCCACACAGCAGAAGCACCGAGTTCCTTCTCTTCAACTACGTACACATATCAAATAGTGTACACCACTCACATCCACACAAGTCTTACAACACCACACAATACACACACCCACACCGACATACGACACATACACCTACACTCGATGTTTAATACAACACAATACATACACCTACACCCGAGCATAAAAAACATACACGTACACTCGTACAACACAATACATATGCCTACACCGTCATACAACACAACATATAAGTGACATGCACACAATACCACATGTACACAACACCACATGTACAATCATGCACACATAACACTATATCCCTACACTTAACACCATACACGTAAAACACACACACACAACACCATATGTACATAACACCGCATATGCCAACATGTACATAGCACCATATGTACACAACACCGCATATCCAACATGTATGCGAAAACACCATATGCACACGACTACGATATGTGCACAAATACGCATATGCAACATGTACACTACGCACCATCTATACCTAGCCCTACATATGCAATATACACGCAAAAACATATATACCATCGTGCATACAACATCATATGTACACAATACTATATATGTTACATGTACACATCACCATTGGTACAATCGTTGAATATACAACATGTGAAACATATACACAACTACTAATATCTACACATCGATATTAGACCACGCACCAACTTCACGAGATAACCTCGTTTCTAGTGTCTCTCTACCACTTGTTATAGCCCTGAGACAGTGCTCTTGAGTTGCAAAATACACACGGTTTCTAGGACATCTTAAAATTATAGGGTTAAGTGTGGACAATTGCATAAATACCATTTATTATTATATGCACTGTCTCCCCGACAAAATATGGGTCGAAGAGAATAATGATTTGGTGGTTCAAGAAAGGAGAAGACCATTTGAGGCCCGATTCATGTCGAATTCCCAAAAGCTGTGAGAGGCTCGGAGGCTATGTGGCTAGATGGATTTTAAATGGGACAAGTATAAAAAACAATGAGAAGAGAGATATTAAAAATATCGCGAGAGGTGTTGAGAGAGAACGAAGAATGAATCGACGGGAGACTGAAAAGAGTTGAGAGATATCAAGAATATGTCTATTATGAACTCTAAGGAAAAAATATATGAATGAGATATGGACAATAATAGAGGTTCATGGAGCACCTAATTAAGGGAGTGTAGCATGACTTAATACATGAGTAAGTAACACCTAAGCATTATGCGGCATACCATAATTCATGAATAAAATTGTAGACCAATGACAACTACATTACATGAACCATCAAAGCGGGAATAGCATGACATATGATTACACATAAAGAGGAAGATTACTTGATAATATAAGGAAACATATACATACTATTCATTGCTCCATCCCAGAATCCAAATATCAACTCTATATTCATATTAAGTTTTAGCAAAAACTCCCAAATATGTGTCTCGGGGCACGGGGAGCACAATCATACAAAACTACGACAGAAATTCTTCAAAATTATTGAACCTTTCTTTTCATGTTAGAACTCATTACATATAGAGTTCTCCTACGAAAGGTTTACGATCAAATATTCTATCATGATCAACCCACACAAAGTGAAACCAAAATATCCTAACAAACTATCGGAGCGTGCATCAAGAAATCACTCCCTGCAACGCAGAAAAATCAAACAGAATTGGGTATAATCGTGGATTTTATCCACGAAAAATCACTATCTTAACAAGTAAAAATAAACAAAATAGTTAGCAGTGAGGCCGAATTCAGAATATTCAAAGGAGTGGCAAGAAGTGGCTGAAACACGGTACAGGCGGTGCGGCCCGACCTCCATCACGTAATTCCGCTCCATACCGTTCCGAATCCTACACTCATAACTATCATGATTTCCACTTCCCATTACAGAACAATAAGTTGTGTTGTGCGTGCTAAACTCTTCGGTGGGGATCTCTTGGAGGGACCTGAATAAACCGTAACCGCATGCTCTACCAAAAAAATATTACTCTATTTTGAAAAGTGGATTATTGGATTTCGTAGGGGGGCTTAAGTGGTAAGTGGTATTGGAGAAGGGGGTAGTCGAAAATGATGAGAGGAAGGCACGTGGAGGAGTGAGTGTTAACGGATACAACCCTGTCGGATGCCCCCTCTCCCCCCACAATGGTTAAAGTTCAAAGAATCGGGAACGGGGAGGGATCCGGGAAATGTGTTAAGGACTCGTCGGATGCATTAGGGGTGAAGTGGAGTGTGATGAGAGAGATGAAAAAAGAGCGAGCGATGATGGGATGTGCAAAGACCGGATGGAAATGGAGGAAGGCATGGTGGGGCCACGCCTACATTGCAAATCTCGAAACTTTAACATGGCATGATGAGAGCTAAAATCTAAACGGTGTGATGTGTGAAGCGTAGGAGTGGGGGGGAGAGGTAAGTGACGTGAGAGAAGAGTGGGACCCCGGCGCATCACAAATTGTAAACTTTAACATGAAGTAGTAGAGATAAACTCTAAACGGTGCGAAGTTCGAAGCGCGAGAGAGAAGGCAAGAAGTGACGTGGAGGGAAGAGTGTGTCCAAACCGTATACGCAAATCAAAAACTTTAACATGAAGCATCGGTGGGAGATAAAATCTAAATCGGTGTGAAGTGCGAAGCACGCGGGAAGGTGGGAAGTGATGTGGAGGGAAAAGTGGGACCCAACCGGGCACTTCAAAAATCCGCAAAGTGCAAACGCGAGTGAGAAAGGAGGGTGATGTGGAGGGTGGAACACCGCATTGAAAACGCAGTTATAACATGGAAAATGGTTATGTGGTAAGTGAATGAGGTTTCATATTACTACTGTAGCACGTCATTTGCAAGCAGCTTCGAAGTGGAGAGCGGGGGCAAACTGTGATGGTGGGGCTAACTACTTCACAACTTACACAAAATACTTTGGCGAATGCTAAGTGGTAAGTTATAGAATTAGTGATGAAATGCAATATGTGATGCGCTAAACTCTACAAAGTGCAAAGAGGCAAAAAGGTAATGAAAATTTGAGATACAAGGGTTTTCTTTGCAGATTTTGGTGATGTATAAAGGTTGGATGGGTCACGCTTTATGTATATCGACGAAAAACAAGGTTTCTACGCTAGGTCCTTAAGATGTGGAGTTAAAGCACACGTGGCTAGCGAAGTGTAGGGCAACGGACGCGGCACGAGAGCTTATATGCGCGCCACGGAGTGAACGGGTCCCCACCGCACTAGCAAAATCGCATTTTTCTCATTTTAACATTTACCCCCTTGCATATCCTACGACTTACGATGCGGTGCAATTTGAATGTCCGTCATTGATAGTTGCTTAGATCCAATGGTCCCTCTACTTCTCCCCTCGCTGTGGTTTTCTCGACCTTGCTCTCTTTGGGGTGCGCCCCAATCATTTCTTATTGTTCGTGGAATACTTGCCTCACATTCACACGACTTGACCTCGCTTTAGTGTTCACGGGCTCAAATTGAACACATGCTCAAAGTGACCTAATCTCATTCAGGGACTACGCCCTTGTTGTTTTTTATATCTTAATTGTTTTCCCACTATTTCCTTTGCTCTTCGCTAATAGTAACTACTTCTCTCGCCTCTCGTCCCCTGTGTTTTCCTTATAGGGACCACTTCTCCATGTTATGTGAGGTCACAGGGCTTTAAAAATTGGCTCCATCTTAGGGACAACGTGTTGTTCTAAGTGCTTTGATAACCTCGAGACTTGAATTTCTATGCTTTATTAGCATGCGTGCAAATGCATAATATAAACTCGAATTGAAACTACAGTATGAGATGTGAACTAACACCTATCAAAACGGAAATCATCTGCCACACCACAGAAAATCTTGAATGCTGAAATATGAAATATGCTGAGCGTGAAAAGATGCTCATAGTACTAAGCTTATTGGCACTCCTACCCACACCTAGTATGATAAAAAATTATCCCATCAAATAATAATTAGACTTCCAAAGGTGTAACCAAATCAAGAAAATGAGTTCTTAACTAAAATTGGCATCCCATTCTTGTAGGTAGAGAAATGGGTTTAAAACATGGAAACTTATCTCTTCCAGCGAATTTCATAGCTCCATTGATGAACTTTGGAAAATTATTCCTTCCCACGGTAGCTACAATATACTACCCAAAGGATCAAGATAAACATGTCTAACATGATTTTTTTCTACGAAGGATTTGTAACAGAAAAACCTCATATTCCAAACTATTGCTTTGCTTGTGCATTTCCACTCTGGTTGTCTTCAAGCGGCAAGGATGACTATTGTTTCCTCTCCTTTTCCATTAAAATCAACTTCATTTTGTGTTCTCTTCATCACTTTCCTTTTTCATACGAGAGAGCTTGCAGGGGAGCTGCGGACTCTCGATCATCTCGAGGTAAAGGATCTCGATTAATAACAACATATAGTGTTTCCTCAACATCCGGCATGAAGAAATTAATGATGAAGAAATTTTTATGGAGGTCTACACACTCGAGAAAGAATATTGGAGTGATCTCAGCAATCAGCAAACTCGATTGGTATTCTTTTGAAATATTTCTTGCAGCTTTCCATGCTAGGCACACTTGATTGGTGTTCAATCCCCTGAATACAACACTACTACGCTAAGGTGCTCTTGTGGATCTAGAAAAATTAAGCTACCCGCTACCTCTATTTCTACATCATTAGGTCGTTGTTGATTTTTAGTGTTGTCCCTCTAGGGAAATAATTCACTTTCTTCCCCTTCTTCGAGACGGAGAATACAAGCTCACCTCCCTCTTCCTCAACAAAGGCTAGAAAACTTGCGGTTTTCTACATTCGGTCCAAAAACCACCATGGGTTTTTCTTTCTTGGAAGATCAAGGGCGTGGGCCCTTTTTCAACAATGGCTTCTTCAAATCGCTCCTTTAGGAGGGTTGGGTGGTTTCAAGGGTATGAGATGTGGGCTTCTTATCACCCTGGGAGGATCAACTCCTTTCTTTGTGGAAGTGGATGCTCGTTGAGCTCCAAAGATGTTCTTTTTCTCCACCACATTCTACTCCATTTCCCTTTGTCCATTATTAATCACAGACTCAAATGATCGGTAGAATTATTTAAAATTTCTTTAAGAATGAATATCATAGCACTACCTTCTTCTATGTTTTATGATTTTGTCATTGTGGTACTTTTTTGAACTAGATCTAGCTACGGAATACGCTACGTCACAGCAGCTGAGTTGTTGATTCTGCAAATCGTCTTCATGTCTACGCGAGTTCCGTGTGTCATCTTGGAAAAAAAAACATATGGGCATATTCCACATCATTCCCTCATCATTTTTTGCTCTCCATGAAGCTTGAAACGCACGCTGCGTAGGCGATTGGTGTACGTGGGGAACTCAAACTAGAGAGAGACTCTAATAGGGACAAGGACAATCCGGATGTCCTTAATCTCTATTGCGTGACCACCATCGCAGTCCTAGTTTGGTTTTTATTTGGAAATACAATTATCCCTAGGTTATCTCAAAACAGCTTATGTAAATTTGTTACAAATATGGCTCGGGAAACCGAGGGACAAGGGTTAGATTTGTATTTGACTGCTAGATTTCATACGAAAACGACTTTCGTGTTTTGAAGTAATTTCTCTCTAATGTAAGAAGTATCACTTTATTGAAGGCACCGGGTCAATCTTGATGTAGATTTTGCATGCTACTTGGTGGTAGAGAGGCCCCTACCTCTACGACGTACCTTGTTTATACGGAGGTTTAGATAATTATTATTTTAGTCTCGTTTTTCATTTCTAGCTTAAGCACGTTTCAGAAGTTTATGTTTCATGCTTGTTTACATTGATCATCATAGCTAGACTTAATCTTATAAACTCTTCCAAAATATCATCACGATGAATAAGGAATATAGTGTGGTGTTGTAGGTTTTAGATTGCATTTCCTTTCGAATTTTACATGATTTATGCTTGTTTACACCTATGATGTATACGATGCGGTCTTACTCCTACAAACTCTTCCAAAACATCATTAACAATGAATAAGACTTGATATGTGAGTATCATAGATTTTAATTGTATTTGCTTTTTCAAATCTTATGTTTATGTTCAATTGCATTGAATAATACAGTGCGCAATTGTTTTTACAAACTCTTCCAAAATATCATTCACATTGAACAAGATGGGTTGTAGAGATTCTAATAGACTAGCCGCATGTTAGTTTAGTCATAACTACTCCGAAGGATGATTTCATTTAGTTCAGCTTCTGTCTACTACATTTCAAGTTTGATAATGGCATTTTAATTTAACTCTCACGTGTCTGTACTTCAAGTAGATTAGTAGCATTCTAGTTTAGTCTTAGCTCATCTGTATTAGCATTCCGGTTTAGTTTTTATCCATTGCCATTTTTAAATTGTATTAGTTGTTAAATTTAGATACTAGGAGGGTCTTCATTAATTACAAAAGCTTCTTTTGTTCCAACCTCATATTAATACATAATCATCACGGACAGGAAAAGCTTTAGTATCATTCTAAGGCACTGGAGTATTTTACCTAACTTTTACCATTTCACAAATAAGCCTTTTTCTCAAGGACTATTCTAAAAAGAAACCTATAACTTTTGAGTGAGGCCTAGTGGGTGCTAATTGAGTTGCAAAATGTAATTAGAAGTTATTTTTAGAGTAAAATATTATTGTGCTAAAAATGTTCTTTTTCAAATATATGTTCCAATGAACCTTTAATCATGGATGAGATGTTGTAACATTGTAAGATGATTGTTTATTTAGAGAACTTCATTCACACTTAACTTGTCCCATTTCTCAAGCTCTTCCAACACATCTTTAATAAATGAATTGGATAAGTTCAAGCTCATGTTAGTGATTTATTTCCTTGCAATGAAGTCATTATCAAGCTTTGCATTTGTTTTTTCTGACCATAGTTTAGGCTTTGTTCGTTTTAGTATTTGGATTTGTTGTTTTCCAACCATAGTTTAGGCTTTGTTCCGTTTTAGTATTTGAATTTGTTATTTTCCATCCATAGTTTAGACCTTGTTCTACTTTTAATATAACTAATAGCTTCTTTTCACCAACATTTAGTTCTTTCCTTTTCAAACATAAAACCTTAAAACCAAAAACATCGGAAAACTACTAAACACAACGTGAAGTGAGAAACAAACTACCTAGGGCACATATAGTGCACCACACTTTAGTAGTTTACCAACCCCGGGTTGACAATTAATGAACTCAATTTAGGGAACACTAGGTTGAGCACAAACAGGATCGTTGGCCTCGCTGAGGGGCTAACTCTTCTAACAACTTCTCCCCTTTACTATCGGGACTAGGAGGGGTTTGTTCTCTTGATATCGACTCTTCATTTTGTTCTTTCCCTCAAGTTCTCTTTCCTGGAGGACACTAAGGTCATACTTCTTGTGGAGTTGAGCCATACATGAGATCCAGAACCCGTACGAGCAGTGTAACTATCAATCTCTTCGATCCTCTCCGGAGGGACTTCTTCTTCTTCTTGTTCCCCTTTTTAGGATGGGTTCACCCTCATCATCATCAAAGTAGGTGAGGAATTTATCTTCTTGGCTGTCTGAAAGACTTCCTCGAAGCCTATTGTAACAACTATAGAGGGGGCCTCCGATATTGAGGATTAAACCCCCCGATTGGGAATAATTTGGTTGGAATGAGGAGGGGGATTATGGGCCTTCGTTCAAGTTTAAATCGACTTATTTGAGAGGTTCTTGATTAGCTTATTCATTTATTTCAAGTCTATACTCACCCCGTGATTCCCTCTTCGATTCCGAGGTAGGAAGCGCACCTCCTCCCCTTCTTTCTTCTAGCTTCATGTTCTATCTTCCCTTTGAATTTACTCGCATGAAAGAAAATTTTTCTTCTACCTCCAATGCATCAGCTTTTGGATCTGATCCGCAGATGTGGATGCTTCTTTCTCTTAAGATGATCATAAAAATCAAACTCGAAATTTCCTGTGAAGACCACCTTAGCAATTTTCTTGGGGAGGCTTTTATTTCAACTAGGGAGGTTATTATAGAGCTTATTAGAAACTCTTTATAAATTTTGTTACATCCTCATTATGTCTCTCTTCTTGAGAACAACCCGAACTACGTGACGGAGACATAAACATAGTCCCTCTTTTCTCCCCATTTCAATGTGAAGAAATTTTCCATTTCTTCTGCAAAGTGTGTATTGTGTTGTTAGGCTAGATACTTGAACCATTTCCAAGATTCTCCCTCCAAGGATTGGACAAAAAAGTCCGAATACCATATCTAAGTGCTCTACATTTACATTCTTGACAAAAGCGCATAAGTTTTTCAATATGTTTCTGCTACGAGAATTACTATCTTCCCCTGGTGAGTCGAGGCAACCACTCTAGATATTCTTGCGGCATATCATTTGAGAAGGGTTGAGGGAGAGGCCAAGGGGGCATACTTGTTCAAAAGGAAAACTCAACACAGCCATCACGATTTAGAGGTGGAGGTAGATGGTGGATATGAATCTGGTGTGAGACCCTAATATGAAAGTCATTATTCATTATGATTAATACTATTTTAAAGTGGAGTCACCAAAGGGTGAGGAATGTGCAATTCTCGTCCCCTTCATTCGTTTCCCCGGCAATGGTGCCAAAAATATGTTGTAGCAGCTCCTAGGGAATGACCTTGAGCATAAAAGACTAGTGCCTAAAGGACATCTTAAAATCAAAGGTTAAGTGTGGACAATTGCATAAATGCCTCCTAATAGAATATGTGTCAAGAGAATAATGATTTGGTGGTTCAGAAAAAAGGAGAAGACCATGTTGAGCCTCGATTCATCTAAATTCCCCAAACTATGAGAGGGCTCGTGGAGGTTGTGTGTGGCTATATGGATTTTAAATGGGCCAAGTATAAAACAATGAGCATAGATATTAAAATTATGCGAGAGGCGTTGAGAGAGAACGAAGAAGGAACCCACGAGAGACAGGGCTTAAGATATTTAAGAATATGTCTACTATGAACTTAGAAGAGAAACATATATGAATGAGATATGGACAACAACAAAGGTTCATAGAGCGCTAATTAAGGGAGTCACAGCAAGCTTAATACATGAGCGTTAACACTTGAGCATTATGCGGACACGAGATTCATGAATAAAATTGCGAGACCACCGACAACTACATTACACGAACCAACAAAGAAGAATAGTATGAAATATGATTACACATAAAGAGGAGATTACTCGATAATAGAAGGAAACATATACATACTATTCATCTGCTCCATCTAGAATCCAAATATCGCCTATGTATTCATATTAAGTTTAAAAAACACTCCCAAATATGTGTCTCGGGGCACGAGGGGAGCACAATCATACAAAAACTACGAGCAAAATTATTCAAAATTCTTGAACCTTTTCTTTCATCTTAGAACTCAATACATATAGAGTTCTCCTATCGCAAGTTTTAGCGATTGAATATTCGCGCAATGATCAGACACCACGAGAGTTAAACCAAAATATCCTAACAAACGCTATCGAGAGCGTGCATCAAGAAATCACTCTTGCAACAAAAAAAATCAAAAAACGAAAATTGGGTACAATCGGATTTTACCTACAAAACATCACTATCTTAATAGTAAAAGTATAGCTAGCCAAGGAGGGAAAAAATTCTAGAATCTTCAAACGGTGTGTGAGAAGTGGCCGAGAACATGCAAGCGTCCTAGACTTCATCATGTAATTCCATCCGTTGTTCAGAGCATCCTCCACTCCTTAACTCTCATGATTTCCACTTCCCATTGTAGAACGATTGGTTGTGCTATGCGTGTTGAACTCTTTAGTGGGGGAGCTCTTGGAGGGATTGAATAAAGCGTAACCATGTGCTCTACCAAAAAAATCTTGCTATATTTGAAAACCGAGAAACCAGGCCCGATTTTGGAGGGGGCTTAAGTGGTAAGCGATAATCGGAGAAGGGGGGTGCGAAATGATGAGAGGAAGGCACATGGAGTAGTGAGTGGTAAGGGATACCACCTATTTCGGACACCCCCACATGGTTAAATTTCAAAGGCTCGAGGTCCGAAATGTGTTAAGGACTCGTTGAATGCATTAGGGGTGAAGTTGAGGTGACAAAGAGATGCGAGAGGGATTAGCGGTGATAGGATGTGTGAAGAAGAATAAATGAAAATGGCGGAAGTCATGGTGAAGCCACTCGTATCACAAATCACTAAAATTTAACATGAAGAAGTAGAGCTAAACTCTAAATATTGCAAAGTACGAAGAAGCGTGGGGGGGGTGTGTGTGGTGCGCAAGTAAGTGACATGGAGGGAAAGTGGGACCCGACCACATCGAAAATCAAAAAATTTAACATGAAGCGATGAGAGATAAAAATCTAAAGGTGCGAAGTGAAAAGAGTGGGAAGGCGGGAAGTGACGTGGAGGGTGTAATATTCCCAATTAGCCATGAGCTGAAGTTGGAATATTAATTTTTTCTTTTACGTCTTAATTGTGTTGAATGAGAGAGGGTATGGATACTCATAAATCTCCTTAGTAGGAACAAAATCTACTACTAATGTGAAAGGAGATCACTTTAGTGGTTTGCATAAAGCACCCTTATGTATGAAAAGGGCTAGATCATGTGGGACCGGGTACGACTTTGACCAAATCAACAACGTTGTCATGGAGGAAGTAGCATTCATTGCTGAGGACAACACGGTTTTGGAGAGACTCCCATGCATGGAAATAGTGGCTTTAATGAGTGGGGCTAGGGTGAGAGATCTCAAAAAATTATATAAGCGAAGGGGGATGGTAGCCATATGGGATATGTTGAGATTATTATTTTGATGTAGTCGCAGTAAGACTTTGGTTTTGCTCTCTTCAAATGTTTAGCTAAGATTGCGGTGTTGTTTAGCACATGGTGTTCTACGAGCGGGAATCCCACCTTCATCCTCGAGGGACTTTCGAGTGCCTACTGCGAGGAGAATTGATTGCACTACATTTTCCACATTTCTGCATCAGGGCCAAGCTCCATATTTTATATACAACACATTTTCTACTGAGAGGTTGTGCTTGTATTGCAGAGTTACGTGGTGTGAAGAATACATCTGGGTAGATTTACGATCTAGATTTTCGAGTGGAGGAAAGGTTTCCTTCCATTGGGAGGCTAAATAAGGAATGCCCCTTGAGCCTTATTGTAGCATTTGGAATCGAAAGGCCACACTATCATTTTTCCCTACAGCATAGTTTTCATAACTTGAGCGTAGTATTTTAGGGAGGAGTTGCGGGGGTGGTTTCGATAGACACCGTTTGAGGGAGGAGGTATCTAGCTGAAGGGATCGTCATATATCATCACAGAGAGTCTATTGGAGGAGGCTACATTATTTTTTTCATATCGGATCAACACATCTTTCCAGATCTTTTATTGTTGCGAATGAATCTTAAACCCTAGGGGCTTTGATTCATTCGCTAGAATATTGGTGTATTTATAAAAACGTTCTTGGGTTTATCGTTGGAGGTTGTATGGGAGAAGCCTAGATCTTTATTTTTGTACTATCATTGTAGGCATATATCCAGCATCATCATATTTTGTATGTTCATATGCTATGGGAGTGCTTTTTATGATTTGTGTTGTAGCAGTTGTCTCCGACATTTTGATATAAGTAGCAACACCTCTTTCTTGGGGGTTTTTAATTATTGGAGGCTCATTGATTCATGTTGTATGGTTTATGCCCCATTATTTTGTACTATTTTTTCTACTGTTATGATTAATGGAAAGGCTCCATATTGGTCTCATATTTTGATGTGATGTTTACATGATTTTTCAAAGAAATTTTTTTCTATATTCCTACTTTTCCCATTTTGGGAATATTGACGGTGGTATCAAAGCATAATCTTGGCTCAACTTTGTGCATCTTAAGCCAATATGTCATTAGAAGAAGGAGATCCTCTCATAGATAAGTAGAGAAGATGTATCTCGGAAAGAAGAAAGCAGAGTATGACTATACGGATGATATAAATAAGACAAGGGTAAAACCCCTTTATCAGAAGAGGATGACAAGGAGTTTCCATAAGCTTCTTCTTCAAACTATGCAAGACATTTGCTAGAGAAATAAAGGAGATGAGAATGGATAGACACAAGGAATACCCTAAAGGGGTTTCTAAATGATAGAAAGGACTCGACATTTCCTCATCACCGGAGTGATCAACTCAGGTGAAACAGTAGGTTTTCCCAAATGCTCTACAATGCCTACATTCTTGGCGAGAAATTAAGAGTTTCAAATAAAAAATAAATCTTGAAGACTATTTCATGGAATATGAGTCTCAATCTTAGAGATTCAAGGACTCATTCTGAGTTTTAAAAGAAATTTTTTTCCGATTAAGGACAATAGGAGACCTCGAAATCACAATAGAGGTCAAGGATACATACGAAATCATGATCTACACCGAAATATGGGAATATTTTTCTTCCCTAACTTTGATGGGTCATCTACAATACTTGCCAAATCATGGGTGAATGAAAGCTTGACATCTACTTCCGACTGAACCAAGTACCGGATATGAAGGCCATCAAAAATAGTAGCACTACACCTGTAGAGGGTGATGGCACATGATTGGTTTTTCATGATCTCTCTACATTGGGTCATGCCAATGTGGACTGCAGCTCATTCAGAGTTCACAAGAGGTTGGGTGGAGAGTTTTGATCAAAAAGATCTAGAGGCACATTTCATGAGGGCTGCTAGCAAAGCTCAAACAATCAGACCATGTACTCTACGAAACTTATATTTTTGAATTTATAAAACTTTATGTTATGGTTCCCTGATACTATCTGCAAGAAGAGGAGGGAAGGGTCTATGTTTATTTATGGGCCTAACAGAACCTCTTCATGGGTTGGTTAAATCTACCAAACCCACCACCCTTCAAGATGCCATTGAAAGGGATAGAAAGTCTACGGGATGCCTTTTCTGCAGAAAAGCAAAGGAAAAATTTCAGCAAAAGCCAGCACTTTTCCATCAAAAGGGAAAATATGCGAAGGCTCCTTTTCAAGTGCTGAGAGCTAAAACAAAATACCTCTTAGTGATGATGTCCAGAAGAGATTTGAGGAGAAGGAAGCTTTGCTTCACATTCCAAGAATCATGGGCACCCAGGACATAGATGTGCGTGCAGAAAGGAACACTATATAGAGAGTATTCTCAAATGATGAGGAGGAAGATGAAGAAGAACCAGAAGGGGGTCACATTGCCGGAATAGCGAGGAGATGATCGACCACCACTCGTGGAGGTGGGAATGAGACATTTGCTCCAATTGAGGAGCTCTTGCATCATTGAGAGGAGTACCCAAGTACTTGACCTTGAGGGTTTGAGGTTCCATCTTGGATCGAGAGGGTTTTCGAGCTTTTGATTGAAAGTGTGGGGCTACCCAACTTTATTGATGCCCAACTAGTGCAGAGAGGAGGGAAATACCCACCGATGATTTTGAGGGATTTTCTGTTTTGGTCCCAGGAGCTAGAACTATGCATTACATTATGTTCCATATTTATCCGTCTGCCATTGGGACATATACATTGAATTATCACTTCTTTTTGGTTGACATACACAGAAACCAATGTGATATTGGGTGTGCGAAAGTGGTTGATTACTTCTGGGGAAGGTCACCGCGCATTGGGAGACTTTGCGGATGGAATGGGTGGATGTAAAGAAGTGGAAAAATTCAGATGATTAGGGGCATGCACACATATCACACTCACAAACAACTTCCACACAAAAAAAATATGGATTTTCACGAGTGGAAGAAAGGACTCTAGTCAGTTCCATATATTATGCACATGACTTTGGCCCATGAGACATTACTATGCTTTTGTGGAAAACCACTCGGGAGGCCACCTCGATCAGAGTTGGTGAGGAATTTATCACATCGTGTTGCACTACTCATGGACCTGTCGGGGAGGTGGGAGCATTGCAGTAGGTCATGGTACAATGTTGAGAGTCTTGGGTAGACTAAAGGAGGAGGGATGCATTCTCCCAAGAAATCATCATTGCGACTCTCTCATCTCGAGATCTTTTGCAAGGAAAGGAGAAGCTAAAAGGGAGGATAACATAACCTTCCACGATGTAGCAGATTTTGCAGTAAGAGATGTCAAATAAGGAAAAAACCACATGAAATATGCTTTTATATGGTAGATGCATCAACACTATAACTTTTGGAGGATAGATCCTTATTGGAAATCAAGTCATGAGTGCCAGATTATTCCAAGGATATTTTTACTTGCACTGATACTTGATGACTCGACTACTAGAGCGAGGGGATATTCGTTAGGAGATGAGGTCATCTACTATCATGGTATACTGATATCTATCCAGAGCTTCCCAAGCTCAAGGAGAAGTTACTACATGCAGCACATGAATATTTTCTCTCAAATTCATAGTTTATTCCATGAGAGCATACTACATACTATCATGGAGGGATATGCTTGGGAAGGATTTGAATAGGAGATATATCGAGCATTTGAGGAGATGCATGGATCATGTGGAGATCACTTTAGTGGCTTGATTAAGCACCCTTGTACGTGAAAAGTGGGATGTAGCATGTAGACTGGGTCAACTTTGACCAAATCCAACATACGTTGTCATGGAGGAGTAGCATTCATTATGTGGGACAACGATGTTTTGGAGGGAGACTCCATGCATGGAGAGTAGTGGCCTTAATGATTGGGGCCAAGGGTGAGGGAATCTCACCACTTATATGAGGAAGGGGATGGTAGCCATAGGGGATATGTTGAGATTATTATTTTTATATGGTCTATTATAGACTTGTTTTTATCTCTTCAACATGTTTAGCTAAGATCATAGCAGTGCTATTTAGCACGAGGTGTTTCCGAGCCGGGAATCCCACCTTCATTCTCGGGGGACTTCGAATTCATACTGCGGGAGAAGTGATTGCACTACATTTCCACATTATGGCATTATTCCAAGCTCCATATTTCATCTACAACCACAGGTTTTCAGAGGATTGTGTTCGTATGTTGTAGGTTGTGACGATTGGAGAATACATCTAGGTGATTTATGATCTATATTTTTAGTAAAGGAAGGTTTCTTTCCATTGGGAGGCTAGTAAGGGAGGCCCTTGAGAGCCTTATTGCAGCATTTTGCATCAAAGTACACACTGCAGGTTTATGTCTTGATTTGCATTATTTTAGGGAGGTGTTGCAAGGGTGGTTTCAGAGTGACACCATTTGGGGAGGAGCTTTTGGTGAAGGGATCAAACTTTCATCTAGAGAGTCTAGTAGAGGAGGCTACATTATTTTTTCATATACGGATCAACCACATCTTTCGACTTGTATTGTGTAGTGACTCTTCACCCCTGGGCTTTGATTCATTCCTTGTATATTGGTGTATTTCTGAAAACCCTCTTGGGTTTCTTGTTGGAGGTTGTATAGAGCCTAGATATTTAATTTTGTGTTTCGTTGAGGCGTATATCGGACATATCATATTTTTATGTTCATACTGTTATAGCAAGATTGCTCTAATGCTGCCTTATATGTAGCATGATCTCAAGAATTTTGATATAGTAGCAACACCTCTTTATTGAGGGTTTTACTTATTGGAGGCTCATTGATTCATGTTGTATGGTTTATGCCACATTATTTTGTACTATTTTGTTGTTGTTATGTTTATTGGAAAGGGCTCCATATTGGTCTCATATTTTGATGTGATGTTTATGACTACTTTTTCAAGATTTTTTTTTCTATATTCCTACTTTTCCCATTTGGGAATATTATAGAGGGAAAGTGGGATCCAACTACATCTCAAATCACAAAATTTAACATGAAGCAATAGAGATAAACTCTAAATGATGAAAAGTACGACGCGGAAAGGAAGGAAGTGACGTGGGAGGGAAAAGTGGGACCCGATCGCAGCCCATAGATCACAATATTTAAGTTTTAGTTTATAAGCACGAGAGGTAAACTCTTAAATCGACGAAGAACAAAGAGCGGGGATAAAGGGGAGGCTGACATGGAGGGTGGATCCCAATCGTGCATTGGTAGAGTTGATAATGCGGCAAATGGTTATGAGGTGAAATGTATGAGGTTTCATATTATACGACATGTATTTCAAGTGGTGAGAAGTGGGGGTAGAACGCGCTATAAGGTGCGAACCGTCATCATAGCTTACACAAAATACTTTTGCGGGCGCTTAAGCGATGAGTTATAAATTATGCGAAATGCGATATGCGATGCACTAAATGCTACAAAGTGAAAAGAGTCAAAAAGGTAATGAAAATTAAGAATACAACGGTTTGCATGTGGATTTGGGTATACTGATTAGATTGGTCTCGCTTCATCGCATTGTCAAAAACAAGGTTTGGCATAAGTCTTAAGAGGTAAGGTTAAAAATCATGACAGTTGCGAAGTGCAAGTACACATGCAAGGCTTATATATGCTGCTAGCATGGGTAGCGAATGGATCCCACCTCATCGCAAATCACATTTTGCTCATTTTAACATCTATCGTTGTACTATCCCAGGAAAAAACTTGCGTATCCGCAATTGTGATTTGAATCTTCGATGTCAGCATTGTTGCTTAGATCAATGGTCCTAACCGCTCACACGCTATGGTTTTTCAACCTTGTATCCGTGTTGAGTGCATCCGATCATTTCTTAATTTTTACGTGGAATACTTTGCCACGTTCACAACTTGACCTTCTTTGGTAGTTCACCAGTTTGAACTAAACACGTGCTGCGAATTGACCCAATCAAGTTCGGGGACTCTTCCCTTGTTGTTTTTTTTGTCTTAACCGTTTCTCTCGTTGTGCCTTTGTCTTTGCTAATAGTAACTTCTTCTCTACCTCTCGTCACTATGTTTTCCTTATATGGACCACTTCTCCATGTTATGTGAGGTCACAGAATGACACCACCCATGCTTATCATGGCATTTTCATGGATCATGCCTTTGCGTCTCATCTCATTTGATGTACCCCTCAACGATTACCTATCCATAACATAAACACTAGGGATATGATATAGGCATGTAATTTCAATTCATATCCACATGATATTGAACTTGTATGAATATGTTAAGGCTACTCTTTCCAATTGATTCCTCATACAACTCAAGAACCCTTCATGCTCATTCACACCGCATAAGAAATCATTCCTCCCACAAGAATGATCGCTTGAAAAACCCTGTCACTGATCGACATAGATACATAGATACATACATATATAATCATTGGAAGATAAAACAATCCATAACGACCCCGTCATGCATGACATGCATACATACATACATACATGTATACATATATAAATATCAACATGATCATGATCACAACATAATGTTCTGAGATAACATAAGGTGAATATTAAGAGAACTTCCTTTATCCGTGCACACCATGCCCAACATTTGAGAACAATAGTTTCCAACATAGCCAAGGCACATAATGCCTCAAATCCATTTAATTTACCTTTTTGGTGACCTTTCTCATGTATGTACTTCCATCGTCTATTTACCACAATGGACCCCAACTGATTCTTAAAGCTCCTACTGACTATCATGCAGTACTTACATTTCACTTTGCGATTAATCATGCACCGAGCATCACCACGTGTCTACATTTCACGTTGGGTACCACACAACTACTCCCCAAGCTCCATTAAATTTCACTCTTTCCCGAGACCGATTTCCAAGACACTCAAAAACATAAAAAGGAAATAATAAGAAAAAATAGGAGGAAGACCATGAAAAACCAAAACCATTACAACACCGCAATAAAGTGGCAAGACCTTGCACCATACATAAAAAAAAGCTAAAAAATCAAATGCAAACAAATCATAAGAGACCGAAAGCATAAGAATGGTAACAAAATGCCATGAATAAATTCCCCCATGGGTTCCCAAAGCTTCTTGGGGAAAAGTCTCCTCAACGCTAGCCTTCTACAAGATTTAATGGAAATATCTTTCGATGTAATCCTCCATCATCTTTTCCACTAATCATAACTATCTAGGTGCATAAATAAATATAACAATATACCGAGATATCTTATCTTGTTGTTGCCAATCACACTACTACCTCATAAATGTATACACACCTCTCAAGGAAATCCAATTCGCGTGATGACTGCGACCCATAGATGGAAACCAGTTTGCTATACTTGTCAAATGTATCTTCCCTGAATATAGCATATATCCACATAATGTAGGACAAATTCAAGGTTAAGAAGACTTCTTATATGCATAACACTCATTTGTTTGGAATTAGGGTTTCCAAACATAACACAAAAGAAATTCTTTTCTGCAATTCCTTATTTTACACATTTACCTTGCTACAATTGAGTCTTATTATATTCTATCACATCACCCCGCTATTATTTATATAAACAATTCAACTATTACGCTTGTCATGCTAATGCCATAGCATTGTTTCCCTACAACTATTCACACATGCAAAGTACACGTATGCAAAAACATCAGGAACATCATTTCTACTATACCATACAATCGAGCCTCTACCAAGACTAACAACCATGTCATGATCAACTAATAGTCAAAATCATAGCTGCTACTACTATCACCTACTTATGCTCGAGTACACCTCACACTATCTCAACACATATTGTGTTAGTACAACCACCTATAGGACCAAATCATTTCTTCATGCAATCTTATAGACACACACTCATATCATGCCATTAATAAAAAATTCAACTATAAATAGATGACATAATAGACACCAACACTCAAACACCAAAATAGGGTGACATAATCAAACATTCAAGTACAAAGTAGAGATGACCTAAACAAGATCATACCTTAATGTACATCTCAGGGGAAGCTATATTTTCCGGACAATCAATCTAGATTAGCACAATATAACTTCTCAACACGTCCAAGAATCCAAAACATAAATAAGGTGATGATATCCATAACAGGTAACTAGCAACACAATATGTTCACATCATAAAATCATAAACAATTATCAAACAATCACATATATAGAGTTGGTCTAGGTGGTACAACTACAATGCATATCGACTCATATGTGAATGTGGTAATCTTATCCTATCTACATAGGCCAATCCAAATTAGCATGATACTCATAACATCAAGATCTTAATTAAATAAACGCATCATCAAGTTAACTAACATATAACAACAATAAGTTAAAATATAACATGCTCATCAACAACATATAACATAGTCATCAAGTTAATACCACACTTGATCTATCCGACGAAGCAGCACATATGACCACATTGATTCACTAACATATATCATACATACGTATAACCACTGTAATAATAATATGAAAACCATATATTTAAGTAACCCTTCTTTTAACAACCATTAACCAACATACTGCACTGCACAAACACTACACATTGCATATGGCGATTTTATCTTACCCCAAAAGTCTAGTGTTGCAGCTCTTCACGTTGATTATCTAGATCTCATGCTCTATCTCAACTCAACTTTAGCATCATACATACCAACAACATCATGATGACCTAAAATTCCTACAATGACCTCATGGACAACAACCATATCCATGACAATGCATGCATAACAACATCTATACATGTACATGCATAACAAATGCATGGCTGACATGCACATTCATGACGAGCACAACACCATCAGACTTTCTGCACATGGAGACACCATTGCAACCACGATCAAAACCATGCAAAAGCATCATGCACATAAAATACAAGCATAAGGAACACATATGCAATTGAATTGAATCGCATGACCAACGTACCGCTTTATCTGAGTACGAGGGTTCAACCATGCTCTAATACCATTCTAAAACACACCCTTTCCACATATACCCAATAATCGACCAAATGGGGTAAATATGTGATGAGGGACTAAATGTGGTGGGATTCAACCTCTTAGGTGACTTTGCTCGCGAGTGGAATAGACCCGAAACTCTTCACACAAACCTTGCTACACTAGTCATTAACGTCCCCATGAGCTAACCAAACCATTCAAAGTGCTCGCGTGGGTTCCATCGACCTAATTTAATTATGGACCTCGTGAGGCGTATGCACATTCCCTTCGCAAGTCGTCGATCTACTGGGTCTCTAGATTCATGCATAAAGCCCACAAGCCAACGTCCCACGGGATTTGAGAAACTCTTTCTTTCAAGCCCACAACCTAGTGTTCTACCCAGTAAATTCAAGACAAGATTCAGGAGATGATTTATAATGACCAAAAACAATTATGTATTTAAGAAAATATCCAAAAGATGACTAAACTAGACCCCCCACTATGCCATGACAAGCATTTTGTCAAACATATCTACAAACATGAAAGCTACATGTATAAACAACACGCTGAGCATGGGGTCTCATACTTATTTGAGAATCACTAAGAATCCAGTTAATCCCCTACATCATTAGATTAAATAAAATCTATTTTGCCATAGATACATTATACATTCATTTACAAGTAAAAACATGGAGAGAGCCATATATCATCATCATTAACATGCATGCTTATAACCAACATAATAGCAATAGAAATACAATGGATACAACAATAATATAATCCACATATAAATGCAGTACATTTACACATTAAAATATAAAGGGAATAAATATCTCATTAGAGAATATAGAAACCAATCGAGGGATGGGACTACCACGTTTCACCCGAACACATAGACAAAGCCAAATATCTCTCAACCAATCACCCCCGTGCCATATTCCAAGCATGAATTTGGGACTCATAACCAATCAAAAAGAACCAAACATGCATGAATGATACCGCATTTCTCTCCACCCTACATCGTGAGGGATTTGGGTACCTCCTAGTCTCTCAGATATTTTATGTAATGTTCCAAAAATTTTCATGAAGAAAATTGGAAGATTAATTTTTCTTATTTCTATCTTAGGAGGTGAATAAAATGGGTAAAGAGGCCCATGAGTAGGGAATAATATCATTCATAGTGTGAAAAGGATCATTTGAGCAACTTATTTTGCACCTTCCAATGTGAAAAGGGGCAAGTTCCATGAGGACAAGGTCAAGTTTGACCAAGTCGACTTAACGATGCCTAAGAGGTGTGCCAGCTTGCATGAGAAGACAACGCATTTTAAGAGAATATTCCTTAGTGGGAAGAAACCTTAATGAGTGGGGCCCATGGCAAAGAAGCATTATCTTGTATAAGAGGAGGAGGAGGTGGCCATAGTGAGACATCTTGGATTGTTTGATATTTGTCTATTTAGACAGAATTGCGGTCTCCAGACTTGTTCAGCGAGTTGCCGATGCTTTGCTTGGGCACGAGGGATTCCCTATGTTGGGATTTCCTCTCCTTCTTCGAGAGGCCACTCTTGAAGGATTTCTCTTCATCTTCTCCACATCTTGAGCTCAAGAGCCAAAGCCATTATTTAGTCATCGTTTGCGTTATTTCTACCGAAGTAGAATGTGGTAGTTGCTTTGGGTGTTGTAGTGAAGGGTTCCCACAACACTTCTTTTGGCTCATCTTTCGGGAGGAGGGAGTTCCTATTCCTATAGGAGGGGTTAGTAAAAGGGATTTCAGAGCTGTTTTGCACATCTTGGCACCAGGGCCAACATCTCCCATCATATATAGTGCGCTCAGTGCCTTCGACTACATTATTGTAGAGTGCATACTGCGGTGAGAGGTTGCTACAGCATTTTGGAGGGCAAGATTTCCCGATATTAGGATCAGCCTTGTACTTAGGAAATCCATTAGAGGAGAAGTTTTCTCGCGATATTGGATATCTTATTCAGCCATCTCGATATTGTATCGGTTTGAGTTAGCGACTACTTCCCGACAACTGCGCATTTGTTTCTGTGATTTGCCAATCCTTCCAAGTGATTGTGCATTTTTCTATCGTATTAGTGTTTTCGTGGGTTGAGATCTTTCTCCCCTCATTTTATTTGAGTTGATATTGATATTTGTATTTACATTTTGTATTATGTAGTAACTCCTATAAACTGCAAGTTATTTTAGCCAAAGGCTCTCTTTAATGTAGCAGGTGTTTTCCATTGTCATGTATATGTCTCATTGAAGGCTTCCATTACGCCCTAGTTTGGTGTGATTGATTCCTCCACACATTGTATACATTTGCTGCTATATCGCAGGTTTTTGGCTATACATATCTTCATTTGTTCATGACTATGAAATAACGATGTCTTTCCATTCTACTAATGACACATTTGTTGCGATCCCTCATCGTGCACTGTTAAGAGGACATCTAGTAGTGGGAGATCCGTTTAACTACTCTAAAAGAATTTTCTTTGGAGCCTCACTCTTGGATTTAGCACTTAGACACGTTTATAAGGGATCTGGAGGTCTTGTTTCAATTCCTACTGCACATTTCCATTACTTGGAAAATATGTTTTCCAGTCCTTGCCTAGCTAGGCTTGTCCCAATTTGGGAACATTACGATGGTATCGTAGTTGCTTTCTTGGCCTCATTTATTTGTGAGTCTAAGCCCAATAATATTAGAAAGATTGAAGAGGATGGGTTTTATCTCGTCATATTTTATATCCATACAGAACCTCCAAGGAGGATAAGCCAAAATAAGAGGAAGAACCCCTGCTACTTCCTATTCTCATCAAGGAGACAAAGAAATAAGCAAGAAAAAAGACTCTATCTTTTGGAGGAAGAAAAAAGGGGATAAGCTTACCAAGATCTTCCTAAATTTGTACATATGGTCCATGAAGAGTTCAAGAGAGATTAGGAGGAAGTATGGAGAATCTCTTGAAGGGTTTGATTCAAAAGCAAGCTCTAGGTGGAGGAGTGTGAGCATGTAGCTACACATCTAATACTCAGTGCAATCACATGCCTAGGATTTACGGAAAAAATATGGAAAGAGAATAAGAGGTTTCTATGAGGGAAACCTTTGGTAGATTTCTTGAAAGAGTATGAGTCTCAAACTCAAAAATTTAGAGATCATCTCGGTTTTGATTTTTGCAAGATGAAGGTGAAAAGGAAAGGGGAGCTAACAAGATAGATTTCATCTATCTACCTTTGTGGGATCACTTGTATCTTTAGCTAGCTTGGGTGGAGGAGTTAGGAGGACCGCCTTGTAGCTTTTTCTACCAAATGCCGGAGGATGAAGCCATAATAATTACTAGAGTGTTACCACTTGAGAGGTAAAGCTTTTCTGCAGTGGATCTTTGAATCTTTTTTCTTTGAGAAATGTAAACATTGCATCTTATGAAAATTTCACTAAGGCATTAGAGAAAATATTTGATAAAAAAGATTCACGAGACACACATGGTGGGAGTAAACAAGAAAGAAAACTCAACAAAACCCTTGCATGAAAAATCCCCTGAACCATACTTTGCCCTGGAAGGAAGGGGTTTTCTATCTCACACCTTTGAGCAAGGAGCATGGAGATCTCTTTTTCAAAGAAGGGATCCAACTCATTGGAGAGTTGCCCACACTCATATTGCATAGATTGATAGACAACATCATTGTTAGATTTGGAGTTGATCTTAGCACCTCAAGCAAGAGAAGGAGGAGCTCTTGCTCAGGGGATAAAGGGATACTTGCATCTTTGCAAGGAATTCCCAAAGGGATCTCATGTGTGGAGATCAGGGCACAGCACATACTCTACATGTGCCATTGTTGAGGAGTGTGGGAACCATGGAGACATAAGGAGGAGATAGGGGAGAAGACTCCAAGCATCATGAGATGAGGAGTATACATCCCTATTCATCTATGGAGGTTGATGCACTCCTAAGAAGGTGTGATTGGATTGTACAGTGCTAGAAGCTATGGACAGTATTGGGTTCATTCATATGTGTAGTCACCTCATGAGGATGATGTCTCATTGCATGGAGAAATTTCTGTGAGGGGAGACCACTACAGATGGCAGTGGGAGGATAGATGCTTCACTGGTTTAGGCACCACTCAAGCTGATTTCGGAGGGAGGTGGGAACCTTGGGGAGAGCTTGATATAGTATTGGGAGTCTCGGGTAGACTCTCAAGGAGAGAGGAGATAATTCCCTCAACATTACTCTGATACCCACTTCCCATTTTAGATTCTCGCGATGTGGAAGAAGCAGAGCAGGGGAAGGATAACAACCTTCCAACTTGCATCTTTAGCATGGGAGATGTAAAAGAAAATGGTGACCATATGATGAGTGCCCTTCATGAGAGATCATCAACGCTGTCACTACTGGAGGATAGATCCCTATTGGTACTCCCACTTTGTTAGTGGAGTATTCCAAGGATGTTTTTACTTTGCATGATTTTGGATGGCCGCTTGCATGAGGAGGATACTCAATCGAGAGATGAGGTCATATACTATCATGGTAGGATATTCTTTCCTAGAGTTTCCAAGCTCAAGGAGAAGTTACTACAAGCGGCTTTCAGAGGATATCCTTTATCCCCACTTGTTCTTTGAGAGCATACCCACACCATCATGGAGTGGTATTTTTGGATGGGCTTTGAGGAGGAGATATATCAAAGCATATGAGCAAAGATGCATGGATCAAATGCGGATGGAGGAGAGACATGACTCTTTGAGAGAGTTAGCACATCCACCCTTTTCCACTTTGAGGATGAGAGGAGACTCATCTATGAGCCACTCCATTTGTATGAGCAGATATTATAGGTAAGGGTATTCATTTGTATTACATGATTACTTTTACAATGTATATGTGCATCCCTTAACTCTCATACAGGTAGCAGGATGATGCTCCAAGGGAGGAGCATTATTTTTTCCTAGACCACATGGTTTAGATGAGGCCATAAGCATGATTGATGGCCATTCCCTAGGGAGGACTTAGGGGAAAAATATATATTATGGAGGACATGCATCTTTTTACACATTACATCATTCACTTCCTCTATGCCCTATAGAGGAGATTGGAGCGCAAAGCAAGACGATTGGTTGAGAGGCCACTCTTTTTTATCGACTCTCATCGTAGTGGAGAATCAAGTTGTGCTAGGTTGCACGTGAGGGACCATTTTTCCTTCACATTTTTTACACATGGAAACAAGTATGATTCTCATTTTTTTCTCCCTATGGTTCTATTGTTGCTTTGTCTTTGTGAGGAGCATGCTTGAGAAAGACACATTGTATGGATGTGTCCTTTGAGGGAAGAAATTCCTCACACTTTTTGCACTACATGTTCTAAGAGGGAACATGGGACTATGATATGGTTACCTTGACTACACATTTGTTGATGCTACATAGAGGTGAGCCATATGATGAGAGATGATGCCATATGATGATGACTTCCCAACTCATCATATATGGAGATAATTGGAGCCGACATGATTTGTAAGCGTTGGAGGAGAGATTCTTTGGAGATCTAGTATTCATCTTGCCACATGAGGGAAAGTATTTTGCAGCCTAGGATTAGCACTATCTCTACACTTTTCATAAGTGGAGAGATGGATAGCGTGAGGGTAGGCTCACATAGTCTACCATGTGCATATTTTCATCCCACCTACTTTGCCTAGAGCCAAAGGTGATGACCAAATTTTACTGTCAGGATTTTCCCTAGTTGGAAGGTGACTCATTTTTCATGGCTCATAGCTTGGAGATGGAGGATCCATGTGGGAAAGATAGATTTCCCACTCTGTTTCGGATCCCATTCTTCAAAAGGGACACTGTAAGACATCATGTTGACATATCCTCTTGAGTATTTCACCTTTACATGATGATGGCTCACTATAGCTAACTTGACATGCCGAGGAGGGGAAATGTGGAGGCTTGATTGATGAGATAACATCACTTTCCTTAGATGAGACTCATCGTCGACATAGATATATGCTATAGGGAGAGGAGGAGAAAATAATTCGAGTCTATCCCTTGCACTTGCTTAAGGACAAGCAATCTTTAAGAGGGGAGGGTCGTAATGTTCTCAAAATTTTCATGAAGAAAATTGGAACATTAATTTTTTATTATTTCACTTAGGAGGAGTGAATAAAATGGGTAAAAGGCCCTATATGTAGGAATAAGATCCTTCATAGTGTGAACAATATCATTGGAAAGCGACTGTATTTTTCACCTTCTAGTGTGGAAAGGGGCAAGTTGCATGAGGACAAGGTCAAGTTTGACCAAGTCAACAACGTTGCCTTACAAGAAGGTGTAGCTTGCATGAGAAGACAACGCAGTTTGAGAGGAAGAATATTCCTTGTGTAAGAAACCCTATTGAGTGGGGTCCATGGAAAAGAAGCATTCACTTGTATAAGAGGAGGAGAGGAGGAAACCATAGTGACACATCTTGGATTATTTGATATTTTTTCTATTCGGAAAAAATTACGGTCTCCATTTGTTCGGGCCGAGTTGCGGTGCTTCTTTAGCACGAGGGATTCCTATTTAAGATTTCCTCTCCTTCTTGAGGGAGCCTCTTGAAGGATTTCTCTTCATCTTCTCCACATATTGGCTCAAGGCCAAAGCCATTATTCGACCATCGCATTATTTACTGCTAAATTAGAACATAGTGTTGCTGTGGTGTACTGCATAGAGGGGTTCCACAACTACTTTTTGGCTCATATATCGTAGGAGAGGAGTTCCTATTACGATCAGGAGGTTAGTAAAAGGGATTTCAAGCTTATTTTCACATCTTGGCATCAGAGCTAACTTGTCTCCCATCATAGACGATGCATTCAGTGCCTTGACTACGTTATTCTAAGAGTGCATGCTCAGTGAGAGGTTGCATCGACATTTTGGAGGGAAAATTTTCAAAGTATTAGGATCGATCATTGTACTTAGGAAATCCATTGGAGGAGGTTTTTCACTGCATATTGGATATCTTATTAAGCCCATCTCTATATCGTATCATTTTGAGGGTGAAATCACGCAGCGCAACTCCGACATTTATGTAGATTTGCCAATTTCATGTATATTATAGCCAATCCTTCCAAGGATTGTGTATTTTGATATATTAGTGTTTTCAGGGGTTGAGATCTTGCTCCCCCTCATTTATTTGAGCTTATATTGATACATCTTTGTATTTACATTTTTTATTATGCAGTAACTCCTATAAACTGCGTTATTTTAGCCAAGGCTCTGTTTAATGTACCAGTGTTTTCCATTGTCATGTATATGTCTCATTGAGGCTTCCATTGCCTAGCTGGAGTGATTGATTCCTCCACACATTGTATACATTTTCTACTATATCAGGTATTTTTTGGCTGTGCATATCTTGATGTGTTCACATCTATAGAATAATGCTGTCTTTCCATTCTATGTGCTTACATTTGTTGCAGTCCCTCATCGGGCACTTTCTGAGGACATCTAGTAGTGGGAGATCTGTTTAACCACTCTAGAAGGATTTATTTGGAGCCTCCTCTTGGATTCAACACTTAGACACATTTTTCTAAGGGATCTAGGTCCCAGTTTCAATTCCTGTAGCTGCCATTACTTGAAAATATGTTTTCCAGTCATGCCTAGCTAGCTGTCCAAATTTTGGAACATTAAAATTTACCGTAATCCATAGGTCGATCTAGGGATCACTGGGCCCTACACTGAGACCCACTCTCTAGGCTTTACCGTACATCCCATCCCGGGACAACTAGGCCCAATGGAGAGAAATCCACATTAGGGGAAGTTTGAGGTCTAAAATTGGCCTCCTAAGAAAAATGTACAACCAAAATAAACTTTATAAGAACCAATAATATTCAATATGATGATTTCAAACATGGGGGATGATTCACATTTTTTGGAGTAAAAAAGTAAAAATATTAAAAAATAATAAAATAATAAAATTACTTTTTCAGCTCGTATTTTCAACTTATCTCCCTATGGATTTACTCAAATTTTGAGTGAGAACACTCATTGGATGCAAAATTTTATTCCTCATCCAAGGAGTACCCATGTTGCATAATTTCGATGGACCCTTCTACATGAAAAGTGAGAAATACATGAAAAACGTGATTGCAATCACGCTTTTCATGTATTTCTTACTTTTCGTGTAGCAGGGTCCATCGAAAGTATGCAACATGGGTACTCCTTGGATGAGGAATAAAATTTTTCATCCAATGAGTGTTCCCACTTGAAATTGTGATGATGTAATCTAGTATTATTTTATTATTTCCATTATTATTTTATAATTTCCTTGGGAGGCCCATTTTAGACCTTAAAATTCCCTTAATGCCTCTTCGATTTACTGTATATCCCATCATTCAATGGAAATGATTCCTAGGCCCACCAAGGCACAAAATATGACTTGATCTCAACCCACAATCTAGCTCAGGGGTTACTAGGATAGTGGCTTTACCATGATCCATAGTCTAGTTAAGGGACCACAAGGCCATGTGTTTTTCATTTCAGAGATCCACCTCACTCAACTTCGAATCCATTCAGAAATCCAACTCAACTGAAGTATGAGAAACCCATCTCATCAAAGCTATTTGAAAATGGAAAGGCTAGGGTAAAAACATTGTCACACCTACAAAAACCCATTCCATGATAGAAACTAACCACATGCAATACCATGCATACTAGATCTAGAAATGAAATCACACATGAAAATTAATACCTGCAAAGAATCATGTTGTAGCTGCTTGATCCTACTCTTCCTTCTGTGCTCCTTCCTTCTTCTTACTTTCTTTACCTTTCTTGCTCCAATGCCAAAGTGCTCCAAGAAAAATCTAAGTGTCCAAGAGTGAGAGAGAGAGATAAATAAAATGAGAGAGCTCCAAAAATGAACTGACAAAAGGTACGAAATAATCCTCAGAAGCCTTTTTATAGATGAGGCCTCTATTTTCTTCATTTTCCATTATTTTCCTTCATTTTCCTCCTCACATGCAACCTGTGACCTTTCATCTCCTTTTTCTCCTAATTTCCATTATTTTCATAAATAAATGTGCCAAATATGCCATTTTTCCTTTCCAAAGGCTTTGAATTTTCCTTTGTCAATTTCCTTAGCCATATTAACCGAAATGAACACCCACTAGGATGTTTTTCCCAACATTCAACTTGGAAGAAGTGTCCCATCAACTGTGGTTATTATTTTTTCCTTTATTACATTTTACATCAAAAATTCACAAGGGATGTTACAAATATGGATGAATCAAAAATGAAAATGAAGGGATCATAGTCGGGGGGGAGGACGGGGGGATGAAAAGTTGTGTGAAACTTCATATTTAAATCCTGATGAAACCAAGTGAAGGGGAGTTCGAGGTAGGTAAGAAAAGGGACAACTAAGAGAGAAGATACAGTTGTAAGGAATGAGGAAATAATATACGGACTCCTGAGCCTATATAAAATATTAACATGGTTTCCAAATGATTAAAGGGTTCTACTTGAAAAACCATGTTGGGTAGGTAATTATAGAGGAAATCCCTGCGATCAGATAATGTGGTAGAGGAGGAATCATAATGAACTGGGGTAAATATGCATGTTTGGTTTCAAAAGGATAAAAGGAATCAATGTAATGCATTTGAAGAGGGACAAAAATGGTGTACATGCTAGTTTGATTCATCTTACCTAATGAGACTTTTGAAGTATCATTAATGGCACAAGAGTTCACATGGGGTCTTATGTGAAAAATCTGCATAGACGTAACTATGAGTAACACAAATGAGAATTCTATAACATAATAAAACTTGGAAAGGTAGATGTGATATTGTTATGCAAAGGTGCCCCAAGCTGTGGTAAATGACGTTTAATAATGGTACACAATACAAATACAAAATTGATTTTATATGGAGAAGCCTTCCATGAGGGAGAAGACTTCATCACATGCACATGTATCAATAACTTGGTCGATGAATGGTGTGGGTTAATTATCTTTGGGGTAGACTGCATTGAGATCCTAAAAAATCAAAATAAACGCCATAATATCTTTTTTTTTTATCAACGAGAACATGGCTAGAAACCCATGAAGTGTACTCAATAGGGTAAATAAAACTGGCTAAATGCAACTTCTAGATCTCTTCTTTAATGGTTGATTATTTTTCAGGATGAAAGGCTCATTGCTTTTGGCATACAGGTTTATTGTTTGGAAAAATAGCAATGTGATGCTCGACTATAGAGAGGTTGAGTCTTGGCATATCTGAATACTTCCAAGAAAAGATGCTAAAAAACTCTTGAAAGAGTGCTTTGTAAGTGCTCACCTCGTTGGGGGAGAAATATGATCTGAGGATAATGTTTTCTGTGACACCAGGTATTTGTGACATAATGACTTGAATAATAGGGGAAATTTTTGCCAAATTTCCCTACTCAAAATTTGCAAGAGCATGTATCATATTTTTAAACCAATCAACATTTATAAGTGGATGAAAATCCTTATTTTCCACGACTCACAAACTTCTGGATGCTTTAGTGGGGGTGATTGGGTTAGGTAAAAACATGGAATGATGATGCACGTAATTTCAAGGATATTCAGGTGTGGTGAGGACATTCAAAATATATTCATTATATGTGAAGATGGTTGAGGGTGGAGGTATTTCAAAAGGGGGATTAGGGATGAACACATCCTCTGATAACAATGATGGAAAATCAGTTGCTGATAAGAAAAATATAGAGCAATCGTAATCTCCACTTTTGTATAACGGATTATAATTCTTGTTGGAGGCTAATTTTGTTTTTGAATTTTTTTTAAAGTGCTATGTAGGTGATCACGCAGAGGATATAGTTGTGTGGGAGGAGAAGCAATCAATGTGTAGCAGTAAGAGATGACATAAAAGGAAGAGATGTGGCGTAGGGAGGAAACTTCCATAGAGGATAATGAAAACATCTAAAGAGTATGGAAACATGCGAATAATATTAGGTAGTTAGGATTTTGTAGTTGATGGTGAAGGAAGAGAGGGATATCATGGCAGGTGGCGTTGAAGTTATTTGTAGGAAGCAGAAAGTCGATGAAGTGGGATGAGCGAGCAAGATACATTTTTAGTATACAGTTAAGAGACATAGGCAAACTAGAGTAAGGATGTCAAAAAATATCCTAACATTTATCTAGATGTGGAAATATCGAGGAGTGGATAAGTTAGCCAAAGGAATATCGAGAAGTTACTATGAGCCAATAGGGGATGTGTTGTCGCTCAAATTGTACAGGCACATGACTATGACTCGGGCTGGGGGTTGTCACCCTAATCACCAACCTCTCTATTTTAGTTGTATCCCAATAGCATGCTATGGGAGGTATACCCTGTGGAAATGAGACAATGAAGGGAAAGTTGGGAACCAAAGAGTTTGAGAGACATATTTGAGTGGCCTAGATACTTGGTTAAATTTAGCAAGATTTTAAGGATTAGATTTAATTTATATTTGAGACCGATTCCTTATGGAATCAACACTCTTACTTTTTAGACTAAGTACCAGATGAACAACTGATTCTTTTAGGCTTTAATAACCTATATGATATGCAAATATTAGAACTAGGTGAAATGCAAGAATCTTGGTTGTTTTTAATTAAGTGCCTAGTCTAATTGTGTCCCTTGATGTTTATCTATATTGAGTCTAAACTTTGTAGTAAGTGGCAAAGAGAAGTCAAGGTGAAGCATAAGAAGGTGTGACTAATGATACCTATCCTTGAAATCTAATGTACATGGTGCCTTCGACGCTGCAGAGACTGTGGCTCTGATGAATGCAAGGTCACCCTTTTAATTATTAGAGGGGCTAGAATTCTCAAGTAATTATGAAGGATGTTCCTACCTCTTTATCAACCAACCTTATGATTGAAGGTCAGTTATTAGATGCACAACTAATTCTAGAATGAAATGAAAGATGAGTTATTTCTTTGCTTAATATTGCTTATATTAAGTACTTTAGTTAAGATTACTCTTCAATTACGATGATAATTACCCATTAATAAAAATTAAGGGACAATCCTCAACCAAAAGATAATGTTAACAAGTGCCAAAATGAACAAGATATGTCAATGATACAACTACTTAAGATGAATGATTCACCAGTATACTCAAGATAACAAGAACCATAAGTCAATAGTAACAATTAGAGAAATTTTTTGTTTAGAAAATTTCGCTAATTATTATCACCCTAATATTTTCAATTCCCTTACAATTAGGAAGCCTTTAATGTGAATGACAATTACATTCTTCGATGCCAATTATTCAAGTTATGACCAATACATCTTCAAGTTTAGAAAACTTAGGTTTTAGAGGCCAATTTGAATGATGGAAAATGATTAGATCTAAGAAATGAAACAAGAAATAAGTGATTCTCAAATGGCTTAAGCTACTCAAAGATATCATGAGATTAAAGCTTAATGTTTCAAAGTGATTCTTCGTGAGAAATTCGCAAAACAAGAAGAAAATACTTCACCAATTTGTCTTTACACAAGTCCACAATGAGAAACTCTTAGCGTACACAAATTAAATCCTTATATTACTTATGTTTCTTAAGAAATAAATATTCATGAACAACAACAAGCCACTAATGAGAAATTCTTATCTTAATCAGAGAAATAATTTGAACCTTTATGAAAATAGTGATTTTTTTTAATGATAAGTTCCCATGAAAATGCCAAAATTATTATTTTCTCTTAATGTGAAATGCAAAGCATGAGATGTTTATATCACTGCTTATGTAGACTTTATAGATAATTTATAGTAATCAAAACATGTGATTGATTGTTGAATTTATTAGATAATTAGTTAGGTGATTTAGAGCACTTAAGAAATACCACTGTCAATATAATTTTCAAATGGCTATGACAGAACAATGAGTTAAAAAAAAGGCAAACCCATAAATATGCTCTTTTTCTCAATTTAGATGATAGTCAGCAAAAAGAGCTAAGAACTTATTCCAATGTTGAGAAAATATCAGACTTCAGTATGCCTTCAGAAATATTGTGACAGTTAGAAAGCTCTCCCAAACAGTGAGTTATATAAATGTATTAAACGGTCCCGAAATACTTGTAATTAGTAAATCAAATCACTTTGTAAAAAATGAGCCAATAGATAAATGTTTTAATGATGCCATTGCTATTTTAGATCAAACCTTAAGATTGATTCCTAAAAATAATACGAAAGTCATGAAACAAGCCTACAATGAATGCCCAACATGTGTGAATGGCCTATGAATTGGTATACCAATTCCATTAAAAATTTTCCATTTGTTTGAGATGTTACACATGTGAGACATAGAGGTTTTGAGGGATGAAAATGAAAACCAGAGGTCTCTTGGCTCGATAGATGGCTAGTTCTCTAGCCCAAAACTTTTATTATGTGATATTCACCTGCAAACAAAAAAGTTTGAAGTTAAAACCCTACAATCGACACATAAATTTCAATGATTTGCAAACAACGATTGAAAGGAGGTTAAGGTAAAAGGTGTTCAATATTGTTGTAGGGAAGAAATGAAGGGAATAATGCCACTACCAAGGTAAAACAAATACCCTAAGGGTCTGCGACTAAGAGGAGGAACCTCCTTAGGCTAACGCCAAGGATTGGGGGCCTTATGTATAGGGGTATGAGGCCTAAAATATCTCTAAAAACTTCACAAAATTAAATTTTCACTTCGGATCTCTGAATATGCTAGAAATTCACCATGAAATTCCACCATAAGGCTAGCAGATTCTATTTTTCCTTGGACGTTGAGCTTGGAGGAGGAATATATGGTCAATCTTTCCTTCCTAGGCCTAGATCCACCTTTAGAAACCCTCTAAAAATTTTCCAAGGTCAGAAGCCCTTGAAACTCTAACAAAATATTTAGATCTAGCCTGAACTTCACCTGCACAAATGTAATTTCAAGAACCCAAAACCCCAATATATACAAAAATTAAAATAAATCGCAAAATACCCCAAAAATTCAATGGCACATAAGGGTTAATGAATAAATTTATTTACAAAATTTTATTTCACAATATTCACAATGATTTATGGCTCTTCTAAGTAGATTGATTTGTTAAGTGAAAAATAGATAGAAATATATGAGAGAAATAATTTAAATGGGTGAGTAATGGCTAAGATCTCTGTGAAAATAAAAAAAAATTAGATAAGCTTTGAGATTTAATAAAGTTGGCTCTTAAGATTTCTTGTCTTGGGAGTTGGATGGTCTAACCGAAAACTTCCCCTCATGCCCAAGATTTGAATCCCTAGAATCTCTACACACACAAGATAAATTTATTAGATCAATAGGGGCTAGATAGACACCATAAACCTCAAGATCTAGAGATACCTGCTATATCAATAAAGTTAAAATGCTTCTCTAAACCTAGTAATTAATGCAAGATACATGTGCAAATAGTTAATCTAATCAACTAGATATAGAAATAATAACTTATAATATATTATTCAATAGAGCATTAATAACATGATCCAAAAATTTACCACAAAAACATAAAAGTAACACCACGATGAATAAACCCTTAAGTATTTTTCTTTATTGATTAAAAAAAAAAATTACAAACAATAGAGCTTGACTCAGAACTTTCTCCAATTTTTTTTGTCTTGAGAAGTAAATGGCCTCTAATTTATAGATAAATCCTCCAAGTGGAATCTATTTGGCTTGATCCTTTTAAAATTAATCTCGACTGTTGATAAATGTTTGATCTTCTTTTAATCTCCACCGTCGAAAATATTTATTTTTGAGGAATTTTCGAATTTATCACTAACCCATTTTTTATTATTTCAAAATTAATTATCTTGAGCTAATTTCCTCAAAAATTTGACTTTGACTTAACCATCAAGGCCCAAGGGTCCATTTTTTCTTGAAATTTCTAATATTCCCTTGGTGGGGTCCTCCAAAAATTAATTTCTTTAAGACCCATGAATTTTTCGACTAGGAGAATTTAATTTCTCTAGGATTTTAAATTTTACTTTATTTAATTAAATTTATGGCTTAGGATTTCAATTTATTTTTGCGAGAAAATTTAATTAATTGAAACTTGAGGGGATTTATGATTTTTCCACCCTCTAATATTTTAGCCATGGTGTCTAAATATGAAGGACCGTGCACCAAATTATTTTTTTACATCAGATAATTACATTTCAACCCTCAAAGGGGGAACACCCATTCATTATAGAACCTCAATTTATTACCCAGTTTCGCGACTCAATATGATCTTGTAGACCAAGTGATTTTTAATAAAATAATTTATCGAATTAGATTAAATTATTCCCAAATCATTTTTACAAAAGACTCGACTAAAACACTAATAGTTACCTAAGACTTTGACGATTAAATTCCACCCTAGCTTTGGGGTGAGGCTGGAGGGAAAAACTTTGCCAATAATCCGTGCTTAGAAACATAGATGAATCAGTGAGACGAAAAGCCTCCTAAGATGAAATTCGTCACCAAAATAATAGGCGTACCTAGGCTGTTACATACATATGTGGTCTTACTAGCATCATTCACATTAAAATTTGCAGAATGGGTTTACAACTCTTATGAACTAATGACTGATTATGATGAATCCAAGATATCTAATTGGTCTAACATGATGGAATTCATTTCCAAAAATGTGTATTGATATAGGGTATTTGACATAGAGTGGAAAACAGGACGCGTTTGAGACAAATTGGGGGTTGGATGATTAGATCATAGGCTGAAGAGGAAGAAGAGTTATTGTGAATGTTTTCCTTCACATTCTAGAGAGTCTAGAGGCTAGTGTTTGTGTCTGTAGTTGTTATGCAACATGGATGTAAAATAAGAAGTAGAGTGTGGGGTCAATATGTTTTTGCACTATATTGGATGTTATGTTGCATTATGAACCATCAATGAAGGTTGGTGATATTAGTCATACATGATCTATTCTATAGAACCTTGTGCCCATTTTGTGCTTTATGATAAATTAATAGAAATAATGTCGGGTTTCCTCAGTTATCATGGTGTATGATTTTATCAATGTTTCATTTTCATTTATTATTTGTCGAATACTCTTCGAGTGAGTTGAATATATCCTAATGTTTCGAATATATGAGTGGAATAATATTTTGGTAATGGTTTCATACGATAAAACATTGTTATGGTGAGTTGTAACCCATGTAATGAGGACAAAAGGGTTGTTGGGAAGAGTATTATATCTCTGCCTTAGTGTCATGGTTGATTATGGGATGAACACTAACTAGTGCATGTAAGAGTCAATGAAATCGTGTATAGAGTGCAGTCCCAAAATGACTACTATGTGTCTATATGATAGTTGTCTAAGTCTTGCGCTCAAGGTTGAAGTTATAGTTCTTTAGGATCCTAACAATGCCATATGACTGTGGAAACCTAGTTTCAATAGTCCCCAATTAGCATCTTGAGTGAGACTTCATCCACTCTGCAAGTGATGCTGAAAGGGTCGATGCTAAGAGGGTATGTTGGCAAACTGCGCAAAAAATCTAGGGTCTGATAGAATCTCGCACGCTAACCATGTTCCATGGAAGCCTTTCCATGATCAAGTTTGGATGGTGCTTGAGCTTCATTTGGTAAATATGAAGAGGAAAAACTTACTTTCCCCCCAACGTGGTTCGACAGATGAGGGGGAGAGTCATCCTTATTCGAGAGAGTAAGTTGCTTGAGGTAGTATATATCTTCAAATCCATCGGAATAGATATAAAAGAGATCATTAGGGGGGGAATCCTAATCTTCAATAGGCTTGTTTTCAAAGAAGTATATTTTTTGTGTCCTTCCATGTTGAAAAGGGGGTAAAATCTTGAAATTCATGAATCAATTAAGGTGGAGGTTCACACATAAACATGGGATGGTGTAGGCAACTATAGATAGGTAAATTTTATCTGCAAGGGCTTATAGGTGGTGAAGGTGGGTTGCGGCGAATTCCTCGATTATGCAGTATAGGTGCATGACCTCATGGAGGACGTGAAGTACATCCCTTCCCTTGTGGGTGGTGTGAAAAAGGAGGTCATCCTTATAGGGCCTGCATATAATTTGAGTAGGTAATGATGGTTACGGTGTGTCACAAAGGTTATTGTTATGATGTATACCCATCTTGATTGAATCTAGAACAAGGCGAGAGAATACATTGGAGAACGGGGTGCCTGTATGCGAGGAATCCCTATGGTTGGCTACTTTTGATTATTCTAAAATCACAGAAGTCTACTACTAGAGGATGAAATGATGGTTCCAGTAGTATGGGAGGATATCAAGGTTTCCATTGAGGACTCAGGTAGTGTCGGTGATGGAAGAAGTGGAGTACTCAAAGGAGGGATATTGGAGGGGGGTTAGGCCTTCATTTTGTAGAACTGTGTCTTATTTTGAGCTAGAATAAGTATAAATAATTTGGTTAATGATATTGTTGACCTATATATTATTATATCCTTCTGGAAGGGATGTTTTTGGTTGAGTGAGAGAGAGGAAAGTGTCATGATACCTTGTTAAATTTGAGAAATGATGAGTGTAGTGATCATATATACCACAGATGGAGCACAAATTATTTTTACTCTACACATGAATTTGTGGGTGGCCTTGTGGGAGAGGAATAGATTGAATGGGAGGTAAGTTAAGAGTCTCCCATATTATGGGTATCTCAAGACATAGATATGTGTTGCGTTCCTCAACAACACAAATGGCACATGAATGAGAGGTATTAACAAATTGTCACAATGATGTTTATGTGCTGCCATTATTTGGAAGTGGTTCCTGGTTTGATGGAGCCTTTATAAAGTTTGATCATTTTTAGGAAAAGGTGATGTAAAAATAACTGCAAAGGGATATTGTTGCTACAAAATGGGAAAAACCATATGTAATCCATGAAGCGACTATGCCATATATCTACGATAATACTGTATGTAGATAGCCTGTGACATAGGCAGATCTAGTTCGAAACCTACTTCAAAATTGTCTAGAGTTAGTGAAGGATACACGTGCATTGGAGAAATTTAGGACAATAGTGCAACAATGTGCAAAGGATTCTGAAGCATCTACCATGTGAACATCTCCGATTTTTGTAAATTAGGTAGCCCTTCGAAAGAGAACAAGTAATTAATTCAGATTTGGCGTATATATTAGGGAACATGAAATGGATAATATCAGGGATTTGATGTAAATATTTTTCCAAAGAGTACTTGGGAGATGATGGGGAAACCAAAGTTAACATGGTCTCACATTCAGTTGATATTAGCGAATAAAAAATGTATGATTATTTCCCATTGGTAGACTTATGGGAGTGCCAACGGATATCGATGGAGTTGCAATTAATGCCGACTTCGAAGGTATAGAGATCTTTGATGACATCAATCCATTCCCAGGTTTTTTGGGGATCAATTGGGCATTTGAAAAGTAGGTGATCATTAATTAAAAGAAGAGGCATACAATTTTTGAAGGTGGGGATAGTTGAATGATAACACCCTTAGATCTGCGAGAAGGGGATTGGTATATTGAACCAATTAAAGGTGACCTAATTAGGGAGGATTTGGATAACATTTATAATGTGACAATGCATCGATAGGATTACGTGAACCCTATAATGGATGGAATGTTGATTTGGCGTAGTATTGAGTCATGTGCCTCTCATTCAGAAGAAGCACTGGAAATAGAATTTACTGGATGAGTTCATCACTTAGAGGTGTGCTGATCCAGGTCGATATTGGTGGCCACCCACCTATTCCATTTGGAACCCCACCATCGGTTCTTTCAGTTTTTCAGTTTCAACATAGTTTACTATTTTTAGCAGTTTTTCAGGTCCTGAACTTCCAGAGCCGTTTGGAGGCCCTAAACGACATTATTTGGGAATATTGGGAGAAACCCAATGTTTCTCACTTGAAATTTGTAGTCCTCAAATAAATATTTCTAAAGAGGCATTGAGCGCATCAAACCGAGATCATATACCAAAGTTACATTGTCGGGAAGTTGATGTACCAATTTACCCAAGCGGGGCCCACAGTTTTGGCGCTTCATCACCTAGGGTTAGGTTTTTGGATGTTTAGGGTTTTCCATTGTTTCTCAATAATAAATAGGCCTTCGAGCATCATTGTAACACAATTTAGAGGCATGTAGTCACCACATCTCTTCTCACAGATAAGCTACAATTGCCCTAACTATTTTATTTCCATTTTGTCTGTAAACATATTTCAGTCATTTGATTTTAATGAAATGGAGTTTTATTTCTGCTGCATCTCTTTTTTTATGTTTATTTCTATATATTATTGTGTTCTTGCATAAATCTGGATCATGTGCACACATCACTAGAGCAGTGCACTAGATAGGGACTGAGGTACACAATCCACCTTGCTTTCATGGATTATCTGAGGTGACTATATTTGTGTAGGAGTTCAAGGACTAGAAACCTGAGCATATGAGGATACCCATGTTGGATATTATAATGCATTCAATCACAACTAGATGGTGGGATGTGCACACGGACTAGTTATGGAATGGAAATAATGTAGATAGTTGATGAGTATTAGATTCAGGACTAGTTTAGGTGTCTCTCAGGAGAATTATTCTCGCAAGGAGTGCCCATGGATGAACATAAAATGGTTTGTCACGGCTTGGACAAGATAATGTGTGCCACAACAGGATTGGGTACCCCAGTTTGTACATACATTGGAAACCATTCCTTAATATTAGTATGTTGAGATAGAGGTGCGCAAAGGAATGAAGGAATGGAATGAGATGGAAAAAAATATTTACGGCTACTTTTAGCTTTGAGGTGGAAGAACCAACACTCCATAAGCCTTTAAAAGTGTTCCGGAAGAAAATTTCCACCATGGGAGAACCAATAATGTTGGAGAGTGTATTGTTATGTCCTATTCAAAAACATTCACAATAGGTACGAGAATTTATGGAAGTTTATAATATAGCAAGACATGGAAAAGACTATGATGATCCCAAGAATGTACAAATTCCAAAGGTTGAAGGGGAACATGAAGTAGGTGGAACAGAGTTGCAACTTTCCGAGTATGCGCAACCTATCAGGACCTGAAAATTAAGCATTGGGACAGAGGAGAGTACCAAGATGGTTGCAATAGGGGATTACTAAAATCATGAGATGATAGAGAAAATTGTGGACCTACTGCACAAGTAACAAGACCTATTCCCCAAAACATTTAAGGAAATGAAAGCGATTGTAGGATAAATGTGCGACATGATGATTCCCTTGAAACTTGATGCTAAGCCTGTGAAGAAATGACCCTATTGGTTGAACCCAATCTATAAGAAGGTAAAATGAGAATTGGACAAGATGTTTCAAGCGAGAATTATTGAACCCGTGGAAGAGTTTGAGTGGATAAGCCCAATGATGGTACTAAATAAGAAGACACGCAATACTAGGATCTATGTCACCCATCAAAATACAATCAATGTAGATATAAAATGATTGAAGTAACACTACATTATGTATATAAATAAAGGATTTTTTTCATAATTTAAACTTTAGGATACACTGGTTGTTAGGGTTAGGAACAATAGTAGTTCACATTGAGTTGTTAGTTGGAATTACTAGGAGAATACAAACTAAAGTGGCATCGCATGCTAAAGAGGGAAAGTGCATATTGAAGGAAAATCTTCACAAGAGTAGTACTAAAATAGAAAACACACAGTGTTGGGGTTAGTCCGGTCAAAGAAAATTCATGTGAAGAGGTTGAACATGGAGCAAGATATAATACATTTGAATTTTGATTCACCAATGATGGCATATGATAGATTGATTTGGCTCAAGGCTCAAGTGAAAGTAAGGAACACAACAAAAAATGGGATGAGAACCATGTGGGAAGAGGAAGGAATGATTATTCTTGATTTGGCAAGGATGAATGAATCATAAGAAAGTGGCTAAAACTATCACTTGATTAGACCCTCATAGAAATCAAAGGCACGTGAAATATTATTTTGACCCATTGGGAATCTAGATAATATAATCAGAAGGGGATAGTACTGAAGTGGATGGATAAAGTGCGATGGAATTAACATGAACATGAGAGGTGGCACATGTAGGCCATTTTATAAAAATTAAATGGAGGATTTCACACTCGCTATACGTAGAGGTGCAGTGATCAAAATGTATAAGTAATAATGAAGAAGATAGTATGATGATTATCTATAAAGGAGGAGAGGAGGATGCAAAAAGTTATAAAAAACCACCCTCGAAACGAGAGTTGGTAGAAGCCCCGATAGACAATAATTCAAAGCGAATGAGAGCATAAAATATTAGATTAAATGAGAGACGAGAGATAGAATGAGAACAACCCGATAAAGAAAATATGATACAATGATACTAACAAAGGAAGTTGAAGAGATGAGGAGAACTAAGGACATGGAGAGAGGAAGTGTCCACATTGCTGGACATTGTAAGGTGACATTGATATGGAAGAAAATACTATGTTGGAAGAGCCAAATGAGGAAGAAGAAAGGAAGGAACAAGCAAGGAAGAGAAGGATCAAGTAACTATAATTGTATTATTTGCAGGTATTGCCTTGCATGTGTGATTTCCTTACTAGGTTTTGCATGCATGGTATTGCATGTGGTTTTTGTTGAGATTCAACAAGATGATGAGCTTAGTGAAAAGAGTCGCCTTCACTAAGTGGGCCTGCGGGCTATTTTTTGTAGAAAATTTGAATAACTGAGATATTATTCACCGAAATTCTCACTATTTTAGCTTCATTCATAATACAGAATCTCTTCTACCATTGATCATCACATGCGGAAATAAAATCAATTGCATGCATACATTAAAACCACAAAAAATCACACATATGAACACATTATTTAATGGGAAAGCTTAAAGCTGAAAACCCCAACTATCTGTATATTATATGTCATAGAGATCATGTAACAATCATAGTACAAAAATTCCTTACAAGCTCTCATGCACACCCTCAATTGCTACACACTATCAAGCTAGATCTAGCAAAACACATGCTCCAATATTTTTCCACTTGATAGCCAGCCTCTATTGGGTTTTCAAAGCTATGGGATGGCTTCATTAAATAGATAAGCACCTGGCCTGAACTGCGCAATCCTCATGGGCTTACTCCACCTATCTGTGTGTTGCAAATAGCAACAGTATAGTCACAACTGATAGTGAACCTGCTCTTTCACCTATTCCTGCACTGGTCTCCACTGAAACTGTCCATGCACTGAAGTTAACTGATGTATTCTTTATTTGATTAATGAGTATATAATTAGTGAATTAATTAATAATTAATTCACACCACTCTCACTAATTGTATCAATTAGTTAAACTGAATACAAATAGCTCAACTATGTTTAGATTAGTTAAACTGAATACAACTCCACTAACTTCCTCAATCAACTCCACCAAACTCTGTCACATGAGTTCTAACTAAAGTCTTCATGCAATAGCTCCACTTAACCCTTAGGAATAGCGTAATTCATACGTAAATTTTGCATGTACCACTTCTAGGCATCAAACACAGAAGTGCTCGAAGAGAATAAGATAATGTTTAGAGTCTAAATATTATTAAGAGCTAATAATATTTGACATATCTATTTTGGTGACAATCTAAAAATAGATTCCGTGATATGTCTAAAAATAGAAGTCATCTAAGCACCAGCAGTAACCCTCCTAAATAGCATCCTGCAACTCATAGAATCATGATCCACATGTCTAAAAATATACTTTGTGCCAAAAATAGCCTGCGGGCCCACTTAGTGAAGGCGACTCCTTTCCACTAAGCTCATCATCTTGTTGCAATCTAAACATTTTTGGCACAAGTTTATTTTTAGACTATGTCTATTTTTAGACATGGTGATCATATTTCAAAATTTTCAGGATGCTATTTGTGGATGGTTGATCAAGTTTGAAAAATAGATGCATGTCGATTATTATTAGCTCTTAATAATAATCAGACACTGAACATCAACTTATTCTCTTGGAGCACTTTGTTTCAGTGCACAGATGTGGAACATCAGTGGAATGAGGGAATTACGCAATTCCCGAGTTGCGGAACTAATGCATGGAGGACTCAGGTTAGAACTCAGAGTGGCAGTTATGTTTATAGTTGGAGAAGTGGTTAGCAAGGTTGTATTTGAATTTAACTCGATTAGGAATCGATTGAGCTAGTTGTATCTGGTCTAGCCCCGGTTGATGCACTGAGTAAGTGGAGTGAATTAATTAGTTAATTAATTCACATATAATAACTCATTAATCAAGTTTGGTTTCTTCTAGCAGAGTTAACTACGATGCATATTGTTGATGGAGATTGATGAAGAGATAGGTGAAAGGGCAATATGGACTATCTGTTGTGACTATAGTGATGCATTGATTGCATCACACACACATTGGAGTTGCCAATGAGGATTGCGAAGTCAAGGCAAGGGTAGTTTGAATTCATTCAGAGCTATTCTTCAGCAGGGATTGCGCAGTGGAGGTAGACTAGTAGGAGGGCAATATCGGTGCATGGATTTGCAAGATTGTTCCTGATTAGTGTATGAAAATTGTACTGTACTGAGAGCTTGATAAGCTTTGCATGAGGATTTTCATATGATTCCATCATACATAATATATAGTTGGGGTTTTCAACTTCAGGCTTTCCCAGTTAAAAACAACTGTGTTATGTGCAATTATTTTTATTTATGCTCTACATGTGTGTGCAATTAAATTTTCCACAAAAGATTAACAAGTGGAATAGATTCAGTATCTTGCATAAAGTTGAATAGTGTGAGATCAGGTGGATCTAGGACAATGGACATATGCATTCTTAGTGCATATAATTTCTACAGTTTTTTTCTGTCATGCCATGGATTTTTCTAGGTGTGTGATAGTGTTTTCAGACTATCCTTTCCATTTCCGGATAACTTTGATGAGAAGGATTCTCATACTTTGGTTGAGCTAGATTGTCGAATGCATTCGAAGTTGAGTGGGGCAGATCTCCGAAATGAAAAACACATGTCCTAGTGATCCATGAACTAGACTGAGGATCGCGATAAAGCCACTAGCCTAGTAACCCCTGAGCTAGACTGTGGGTTGTAGTAAAGCCATGATTATCTGCTTCGGTGAGCCTAGGAATCCTTGTCAGTGAATGGCAGGATATACGGTAAATCCAAGAGGTGGATTCTCTTTCTTGGGTATAGTAGTCCCAGGATGGGATGTACGGTAAAGCCTGGATAGTGGGTCTCGGTGTAGGGCCTAGTGATCCTTGGATCGAATTGTGGATTATGGTAAAGCCTAAGAGACTAGGAGGCACTAAAATTCCTCATGGTGTAGGTGGAGAACTCCAGTAGCATTTATGTTTGTTTGGTTATTTTTTTCTTGGTTATGAGTCCCAAATTAATTCTTGGAATATGGCACAAGGGTGATTGATTGAAGAGATATTTGGCTCACCCAATCTATGGTCGGGTGGAGTGTGGTAGTCCCATCCCCGGTTCGTTTTTAAATTCATTAATGAGAAATTAATTACCTTGATATTTGATGTGTAAATGTATTGATTTATATGTGGATTATACGACTGATGTATTCATGGTATTTCTGTCGTTATTTTTCTGGTTATGAGCATGTATTCCGACATTGATCATGTATGACTCTCCTCATGTTTTTATTTGTAAATGAATAAAAAACATATCTATGACCTAATATATGATACTAAAATTAATGATGTAAGGGAACATCACTTCTTAGCCATTATCAGATAAGTATGAGACCCCTATGTTCAAATTTATTTTTTATACCTATAGATTACATATTTGTGATATGTTTGACGAAATACCTATCATGGCTAGTAGGGGTCCAGTCTAGGTCTTGTCATGGTTTTTAAAAATACATTATTTATTCGCTATTTTATTTCATTTATAAACTTGTCATTGAGCTTTGAAAAGTGGAATAAAATTTGGGCCTGAAAATGTGCCTTAAATCCCATGGACATCAGCACAGTTTTGGGCAATTTAGTCCCTAGACGCAAGCATGCAGGCTAATACATGCGTATAGAGCCTCCCAGACGCATGGATGTAGGCATATGCATGCATCCAAGGGGTTTTCTTTATGAAATATCAGTGGGACCTAAGGGATAGATGCCTGAGTGGTTGGGTTAGCTTCTGGGAGTTTGTTTTTCTGATGTGGAAGGTCTGTATGATGTGTTTCCACCAGTTCCACTTCCTTAAGTTCATCTAGAAGGTTTAATCTAATATCAGTATCCTCTCGTAACGTGTTTACCCTATTTGGTCAGTTACTTGGGTAAATTTGAGATGAGAGTGTTACAGAGTGGTATCAGAGCATGGTTCACCCCTTGGACTAGATGGGAGGTGTGTTGGTCATGCTTTTCTGTTGGTTGCATGTGTGTTTCTCATACCTATGGTGTATGTGCTTGTTGCATCCACATAGTGTTGGTCATGGTTTCAGTGATGTCACCATGTGTAGGCTAATGGTGTTGTTATACATGGTGTCATCATGAGTGTATGATTGGTTACATGTATCGTCCTTGTATGCTTGGTTACATGTTGTTACAAGTATCGTCCATTTATGCTTGATTGCATGTGTTCATGATTGTGTGTTATCCGTGTTTACGCTAGTGTATTGTCCATGTTTATGCTTGTTTATAGTAAGTTTGTACGCTTTTGTATCGCCTATGGTTATTATTATGTAGTGATATTGTCATGCAATGATGACTGGAATCTAGCTAGAGTGATGTTATGTGTTGGTACACTTAGTTGTTATATGTTATATGTTGTTATGATTATGTTTATACATGTATCACACTGATTTGGATGATCTTGCAGATGAGGTATCTTCCAAAAATTATACTTAGGTACATTGGTTTATTATGATTTGGTTTAGCTGACATATTATGTCTTGCAAGAAAGAGATCAAAATAAATATGAATATGGTAGAATACAAAGAATCTCCCTATGATTTAGATAAGCAACGTGGTGGACACACTTCTGATTTGGCAGACAAATTGAGAAGCCTAAAGGAGGAAATAAGGGGTTGTAAGGCAGACAATGACAGGATCATACAGGAACAAGAGAAAAAAATAGAGGTTAATGCAATACTTCTTCAGAGCTTGTTAGAATTTCAGCGGCAAGGGCCCCTTAGGATCAGCCATGGGTAGGAGGACAAAAATAATGGGGCATATGGCAATAGGTCTCCTAGTAGACATGGGTTGGATAGAGCTGACATAGTGAGAGATGGTAGGCTGTTAGAAAATCTGGATAAGAGGGGTGATGAGTACAAGTACTATTATAGTTCTTCTTTGGATACACATCATGATCATCATCATTATCTTCCTTAAAATAGGAGTGACAAGGGATAATTTCCTAATGAATTTAAGAAATAAAAGCCACCTAATTTTTATGAGGACTTGAAGAAACCAGAAGTTGCAGAATCTTATATACTTGGGATGAACAAATTATTTGAGTTGCATGAGTACACAGATAATGTGAAGGCCATAATTTCTATCTTCAGCCTGAAAGATAAAGAAAACATTTGATGGGAAAATGTGAAACGAGCCAGAGACATCAATATAGAGGACTTAAGTTGGCATGAGTTAAAGAGGATTTTAAGGAAGAAGTACTTGTCAGAAAGGTACTACGATAGTAAGACCAAAGAATTTTATGAGATAAATATGGGTTCATTGAAAGAAGAAGAGTACATGACCAAGTTCCCGAAGCTACTGAGGTATGTACCATATCTTAAAGATGAGAAGGCTAAATTTTAGCGATTTTTCAATGGTTTTCGATTAAAATTTAGAGACCAGATTAAGTATGATGCGCCTCGGTCACTTGAGGAAATCATTGGGAAGCTGAAGCATTTCTATGAGTAGTCAAAGAGTAATAGTGAATCTCAAAAAGGATGGAAAGGGAAGGAAAAAGGTAAATTTCAATGGAATCCTAAGAGAGCAAGGCATAAAAATGTAGAAGAGAAGGAAAATATGGCACCTCAAAATAAGTTTAATGCAGCTATACAGGGACATGGATCACAAAAAAAACATAGAGGTAATGGTACTGGATGGTTGGAGTGTTGGACATGTGGTGAGGAGCACCTTAGGCAAAATGTTCCATAGAATCAGGGTGGTAGGCCTAATATATACAATTCACATGATGTGCAGACTATTGGGGATGTTGGATAGAGCATTCCTTGTATCTATGCATCCGTGGAAAATACGAAAGAATAACACCATGCATATATCATTGAGATGGACAGTAACCTTTCTAATCAAGTTATCTCTATTTTGATTTACCATGGATCTAATTATAGCTATGTTAGTCTTGAATTTGTAGATAAGTATAGTTTGAATAAGGAAATGCATGCATAATACTAGTTAGTGCAGTTGGCTACAGGTACAAAGAAAAGAGTTCAGCATTGGGTAAGAGCTTGTGCATTTGAGTTAACTGATATACCTACAACAACACAATTGAACACATTTCTATTGGGGTCATACAGTATGCTATTGGGTATGGACTGGATATAACTTCACAGTACCAAGGTAGATTGTAATGAAAAATCCATTGAGTACTTGGATGAAAATGGTGTACCAAGAGTCTTACAAGGAAATAACAAATCCACATCAGCTAGGATGGTGACAACTATGCAGGCCAAGTGTAGTCGTAGGAAAGGGTGTGAGCTATTGGCAGTTCTTGTCTCTAGTGACAATGGTAAGTAAATTGAGGATGTAGATGTTTTGAGCAGGTATCCATTCTACAATAGTTTCTGGATGTATTTCCTGTAGACATTTCAGAGTTTCCACCTCACATGGAGCTATAATTTTCCTATTGAGTTGGTACTAGGGGAAACTCTAGCATCAAAATAAACTTACAGGATGAGCACACTTGAGTTGGTAGAATTAAAGTTGCAACTGAAGGAGATTCTTGAAAAATGATACGTTAGGCTAACTATATCACCATGGGGCACACCGGTGTTGTTTGTGAAGAAGAAGGATGGCACTCTCAGATTGCACATTGACTATAGGAAGTTGAAAAAAGTGACCATCAGGAACAGGTATTGATTAGCAAGGATTGACGACTTGTTTGATCACTTGAAGGGAGTATCAGTGTTCTCTAAGATCGACTTGAGATCAGGATATCATTAACCACATTCAAGAATAGGTATAGACATTATGAGTTTTTTGTAGTTCCATTGAGTTGGACTAATGACCCATCTACATTTATGTGTTTGATGAATAGTGTGTTGCATCCTTATTGGATAAGTTTTTTATTGTGTTCATTGATGACATATTGGTAGATTCTAAAAATGAGGAAGAGCATGTCAAGCATTTGGCAGTAGTGTTGAGATTATTGAGAGAGAATTAGTTGTATGCTAAGCTCAACAAATGAAGTTTATTCTAGACTGAGGTACATTACTTGGGACATGTTTTCTCCAAGGAGGGAATTTCAGTAGATCCAGAGAAGACAAGGGCCATCATGGAGTGGGTAGCTCCCAGAAATGTAGATGAGGTGAGATCCTTCATGGGGTTGGCAGGTTATTACTGAAGGTTCATCTGGAAATTATCATAGATTGATTATCCTATTACATTATTTCAGAGGAAAGGTAATAAATTTGATTGGAAAGAGGAGTGTGAGGAAAATTTTGATCAGCTTAAGAAGTTGTTGACACATGCTCCAATGTTAAATATTGCAAATCCGAATAAGGAGTTTCCAGTATGTACACATTCTTAAAAAATAGGACTTGGTGTGGTCCTTATGCAGGATGGACATGTGGTATGCTATGAGTCACAAAAAAATAAACGAGCATGACAAGAACTACCCAACACATGATATTGAGCTAGCAGCAATCATACATGCATTGAATATGTGGAGGCACTACCTTCTTGGAAGGAGGTTTGTACAGATGAGTGATCACATTGGGTTGAGGTAATTGTTTGACCAGTCGAATCTGAATGACATAAATTCTATATGGTTGGCCATGATCAATGAGTTTGACTTTGAGATCAAGTAAATCAAGGGAAAGGATAACATGGTCTCATATTCTCTTAGCAGGCGAGTACAGGTGAATCACATAGCAGCTATGAGCTCCTACAAGACAGATTTATAGGATATGATCTTACGGATAGGTCGACATTATGACAGGTATATATATGGATACTATGCACAGGTTGTAATAGAGTATATGTACAAGTATAGGTGGTGGTATAGGTACAGGTGTGGGTGTTCATGATATGGATTATAATCTGATAGAAGATGGCTTGGTCATATTTAGAGATATAATATGTGTCAAAAAGCAGTGAGCTCAATAAGGTGATCTTGGGGGAGTTTCATGCGAAACCATATTATTCGGGTTACCCGGGATATCACAAGAGAGTGATTGCAGTGAAGAAGTTCTATTACTAGTCCAATCTAAAGAAGGATGTGGCCGATTTAGTAGCTAGGTGTTTCGACTATCCAATGGTTAAGGCAGAATGTAGGCATCGAGGTGGACTATTACAACCGATTTCAATTCGAGAGTGGAAATGGGAAGTCATTTCCATGGATTTCATCGCAAGTTTTCCTAGGATAGCTAAACAACATGATTCCATCATGGTTTCTGTGGAAATATTGACAAAGGTTGCACACTTCATTCCAGTGAAGAATACATACTCAACTAGCGATGTGGCACATGTGTTCATCAGAGATATGGTTAGATTGCATGGTGTTCCAAATATTATTATGTCAAACATGGATACAAAGTTCACTTCCAAGTTTTGTAAGGAGTTGTTTTCAGGTTTGGGCATCGAGTTTTCCTTCATCAAAACTTATCATCTGCAGACAGATGGACAGACAAAGAGGGTCAACAGGATGTTGGAGTATATGTTGAGGATGTATGTCATGCATCAACAACACAAGTGGGAAGAGTAAATTCTACTATTAGAGTTCACCTACAACAATAGGTACTAGGAATCATTGAGGATGAGTGCATTTGAGGCATTGTATGGGCAGAGTTGCAATAATCCCATTAGTTGGAGTGATCCGGTCAACAAGGTATAGATTATACCAGACATGTTGGCAGAGATGGAGCAAGAAATGTAGATGATCAAGAAGAATTTGAAAGCATTAAAAGATAGGAATAAGGGTTATGCAAACTAGAGAAAGTTGTTTAAGGAGTTTCAGGTTGGAGAACATGTGTACTTGTGCATCAAGCTGAAGAAGACATCCTTTCGGATTCGATCATGTGCCAAGGTGGCACCACATTTTTGTGGACCCTTCAATATTATTAGGAGGATTGGACCAGTAGCATATATATCATTGCTTAAGAAGTATGTTTAAGATGTTGAACATGTAATTGACTAGTCTTTATTGCAGGTGAAGCCAGATGGAGAATTCTAGCCAGAGCCTTAGTGTATATTGGAGAAAAATGTGCTCATGCTCCAGAATCAAGCAATAAAGAAATTTAAACTACAATGGAAACACTTTGGGCCCAATAAAGATACATGGGAGATGGTGGATCATATGTGAGCTATGTATCCTTCCTTGTTTTTCGGTTGACGTAAAGTAGTTTTGGTGTGATGTTGGTATATGTTTGGCATATGTTTTGGTGATGTTTTGATATATGTTTTGATGTGATGTTGCGATATATGCACATATGTGTATGGATGTAAACAACTCCATGAGATATTTTATAAAACTCCAATAATATGTATGGGTTTCATGTTAGTATAGTTATCATGTTGTTATGATGTCATGTTGTATGTTATCATGATAGTTTCCTTTTCAACAGGGTGATAATTGTAAACACTAAATCAAGCTATGATATAAATCTCCATGAGAAGTATGTTTTATTTCTAGTGGTTTTGCTAAGGTATATGTGTGATTGAACACTGAGGACTGTGTCCCCCAAGGGGGAGGGTTCTATAACAGCTCTTGTGAAAATTCCATGTAATAATGTTGCACTGAAAATTGTCATTTTGACATTCTGATACCTATATGATCTTATTATCACTCATACTTTCCTCCTTTTCAAGTCTAAAACATCAGTTCCTCATGTCAAACCCTAAAAATAAGAGAAAAGATCTCAAAACTCTTTAAAACTCTGGTATTGCACTTTCTCTTTGTCTTACCTACAGTCCCGCACATAATGGTCATGTCTCCTGTGTACCTGACCGCACTTTATCTATGTTAAGAGTGTAGACCCCTGTAAAATATTAAAAAGGTGCAAGTAAACTCAAAAATCTCACTTTCAGTCATTTCTAGAAGCCTCTGGAAGGAATCTTGCGGTGGCAAAACCGCTCTTTTCAGGTTCATGTATCCCATGCCTTAAGGAGCTAACCCTTTGATGTGAGAAGCTTATCCCTTTGAAGGAGGAATTTATCCCTTCATGAGTGGAACTGTAACCTCCTCTTTTGCACTATAAAAAGAGGCCTTGGGAAGCCTCAAAGGGAATTCAAGCTTTAGTGTTATTTGAGGTAAAGAGCTGTTTGAACTTAGACTCCTTTAGGTGAGATTTTATGAGGAAAAATTACATACCTGTATGTATCTCGGTTGGAAGAGTGCAAGACCTGTCAGAATAGAGGAAATTCCTACTTCAGACCCCGGGAGGACCTGTTCAACATCAAGTTTGAAAAGGTTGTAAGGTTCTTCTACTATTTCAAAGTTAATACAAATAAGTTTGTTTTTCTCAATAACTATCATCTGATTGTTTATTTTATAGATTCCTTGATCACCATAATAGATATGATTTATGAATACATGATATGCAGGTGCTATTTGATGTTTGTTTGTTTGTGAATGCAGGTCTTCAAACGTAACTCTTTCAGGCGACTGAAGGAAGACTACTACAAACAAGCATTGGATTAAGGTAGGATCTTAACACCTTTGTAGCATTTACTTATAAATCATTATATATCTAGAGAAAGATAGATTTAATTGTCTGTTTTTTGCTAGACTATCTTCTGATACTAGGGAGATCTATCTTGTCCGCAAGATCGATTTATCCGGTCAAAAAATTGGCGAATCCACTGGGGAGGGTTTGGATTTTTGGTTTTCCTTTATTTTTACTTGAGAAAATGATTTTTTCTGGTTTTTGATTGATGTATACTTGCCTAGGTATCTTAGATTTAATTTTCTTTGAAAATTTTTGAAGTTTTTTGAGTTTTTCTTGAACTTTTCTAGGGACTGCACTTTATCTTCACACACAGTGTGGGCATCTCCGCACTTTCCTTGAGTAACCAGTGTGGGACCACACATGTTACTTCTAGGGCCTGCAGACCCTGTTAAAATTTTTGAAAACTTCAGATTTCTTCTTCCAGCTTAAGTTTGGATTTGTTTTAGGACTCTTAGTGTCTGCCCAGATCTGTATTTTTCCTGTCAAAAATCTCTTGTGAGTGAGTTCCAATAGTATTTTTTTTTTGAGTGATTTTCTAGAAGTTTTGCATACTTGGAGTGGTTTTCACTTTGTCTCTGTAGTGACTCAAAGATCAAAAGCTTGAAATACCTTAGATCACACTGGTGTCTTTTTGTCTTCTTGATGAGTCTGACTTGGCTGCGAAATCCATCCTTTTTGAGGAATAGATCTAGTTTTCTCTTTGCAAATCTTTGAACAAACTTTGTTATAAGTTCTGAATTTCATTTTTACAAAAGAAAACATATCTAGATGTTTTTTGATTTGTTTGTTATTCTGTGCAAATGAATCCTTAGTTTACTGAACAACTAAGAAAAACATTCTAAAAAAAAATGAAGCTTTTATTCAATTAGATTTTAGAAGTTTTTAGATATCAAAATTAGTTTTTCATAGTTTTGATTGCTTTTCTAGAACTTGTAGATCTCTTTTGAAAGAAAAATTGTTTTTTGTAGTTTCGAGGCTTGAAAGTGAAAGGGATTTATTGCGAGCATTTGATTGTTTGTCTCCTTTTGAGTTCTTATTGAAAAACAAAAATATTTTCTTTTAATTTATTCTACATGTTCAAAGAAAGAATTGTCTCTTAAGAAATTACATTTCTCGAACTCTTTCTTTAGCCAGACTTCATTGAAAGAAAAACAAATTGCTTATCATTTTAGGTGAATTTTTTTAGTGTGTTTGGAAGTTGAGTCTTCACACCATCAAAGTTTCATTTCCATACCTATTGACTTAAAGAACAACCCATAAAAACAACGCTTAATTAAAATTGAGCTAGTAACTTTTTCTATTTCCAGGGCTCTTATCACCAATATAGCTTAGACTAGTATCTTGGAGTAGGGAGTAATTAACTCTCCAAGATAGTAAAAACAAACAAGTAGATAAATCTTGCAGTAGGAAATAAATCCAATTGTAATTGGTACAATTTGGGAAGCTTCTATTAAAGGAGTTAATCACGAGATCATGTCCGAACCTTTGAGACAATCAATTATGTTTCATTGGGAAAGATAGAAGATCTGCGCGCATTACAAACAGTAAACCTCGGATTAACCATTGTCAAGGAGCCTGGGGTCACTTGAAGGTAAACCTCGGATTGAACATGTTGAGGAGCCTTCAAGGAGATTGAGCTTTGTTACTCTGCCCTTGCGCGTAGAATCGAATCATACACTATTCCCCCAGTTGTATTTGTTATTGTTGGTAACCTTAGTGTCCATAAACTTAAGATTATTTCTTAAGGTGACGGTGAAGGAAAGATCTCACTGTACCTGGAGAAAATGTCGACTAGACTCACTTGGAATCTCTGGGGGGTTCTTTTCACTCGAGATGGTTTTGTGAAGAAACTTGTGCCAGTCTATTTCATTAAGTAGGTTGTCGGGGTAACTGTTTCAATCACCCTTTCTATATTAAACTTATACTAAGTTGGATATCATCACCAACTAGGGTTTTTAGTACAGGAAGTTACTGTTTGTGTGTGGTTTGAACTCTTAGATTTTTTAGGCGTGTGATTCAGTTGTTTGTTCCTTTAGAGACTTTAGGTGTTTTTATTGATTTTTTCTTTGTTTGCGTGTGCTTAATTAATATTCAATCATGGAAAAATTACTGAGACAGTCCCGTAGACTTCAAGGGAAGCCCCCTGAGTATACACCAGGCCAACTTGAAGGGCTACGAGCTCTAGTATCACCTAGTGACAGTAGAATTAGAATCAACAGAAGTCGAAGATTCATCTATAAGTGTTCATCCTGATCATCAAATACCAACAAAAAAGCATATTAAAGAGCCAATTTTAGTTTCTGAAGTTACTGGTAGTATTTCTCCTTCCAGTGAATTAGTTGAAGAACCTGAAATTTCTGAGCCTAACACTGAACCTGTTGTTTTGGAACCATCTTCAGGATTTGTTACTCCAACTTCTAGTGATCCTAGTTCACCTAGGGTAAGAAATATCATTACTGAAAATCTTCCTTCTGACCTCATATCTATTGAAGAACTTGTCAGTTCAGACGAAGACGTAACTCTTCCCGAAAACCAACAGACTTTGAATCTTAGGGAGCGTGAATCAATATTCTACGGTCCTTTTAGAAGTGACGCTTGGTATTTATCATTGACAGATTTTTCAGAAAACTCGGGTCTTAGTTTTTCACCACCTTGAATTCCTTTTCATCCTACACCAAGAGGTTATTATCCTTCATCGATCATGTCAGGAGAGTCATTTATGTTTTCCCAATCACCGAAAACATTTTTATATGGTGGTCCTTCTGTTCCTTCGAGGTACCATGCTCTCTCTGGTACTTTCTCAGGAGAAACTCCTCGACCGATTGAACAAGTGTTATCATCTGGTATTAATGGAGCTTAAACTGAAACGTTGAACGCAAAAAAAATCTCTATGATGTCTGGTAATATCCCAAATTCTCAACCTCAAGGTATTCAGTTACCGCCTAGGGGGCAACCTCAAGGTAGTCAATTACCGCCTGGGGGAAACCTCAAGGTAGTCAATTACCACCTAGGGGGAAATCTCAAGGCAGTCAGTTACTGCCTGGGGGGTAACTTCAAGGTAATTTTTTACCAGGACAAACTGTAGGACAATATTATTTACCTGGAGAACAACCTCAAGGACAGTACATACCTCAAGGTTATCAACCTTTAGGATAGTACATACCCCAAGGTCAACCCCAGACTCAGTATATTCCTCAGGGTCCTTATCAACCCCAGATTCAATACGTGCCTCAGGGTTATCAACCTCAAGGTCAGTACCCAACTCAAGGTTTCCAACCACCTTCTAGTCAATCATTTGTACAAGGAGCTAGAAATTTACCATTTAATTATCAACCCTACATTCAACCAGGCTATGGTCCTTCATATGTACAACCTTCTATGGGAAAATACCCCGGAATGAACATGGTGTGGAATCAATCTCAAATTCAACAGACTACGCAACCTAATGTGCAGTTACCTAATCAACCTGGACAACCTTTGGTTTCTGGTCCAACCCAGCAACCTATCCAGCCTACTATTCAAGTCCCTACACCTGGTTCTGTTCAGCAGCCTGGACCTACTACACCTCAGACTCCGCCTCAAACTACTGCAACTACTGCAACATCTGTTCAACCTACAGCACCTATTTATGGAGTATATGTAGCTTCGGTTTCTTCTATCCCTACATCTGTGCAAATTCCTCAAGTCTCTGTACCCCAATCAAGACCCACAGTTCAGACTTCGGTCCAGATGCCTGCAGGACAAGCTGGTACAAGTACGATTGCCACAAGTAAATTGCAATTCACATATAAACCGTACCAGGGATAGTATCATTTCGGTCCCGTTGCAAAACCCTAGTTTATCAGTATCAACAATATCCTGGCTATACTTATCAATAGCCTCAACAACCCCTGTTTGGTCTAGTTAATCCTGGTTTTCCAGGAGGTTATACCATTCCTAATGCAAATCTGATTCCGAGTTATCCCAGATATCCTCCTCCTGAAACTGGTCTCATTACTCAAGGTTTTCGTGACCCTAACCGTCAGTTACCATTTAATGCGACTTTGGATTTACCTGATTTGTCGCACCTCGTGAACGATCCTATTTACTATCTTCTGTATTGGCCGCCAATGCCTAATAAGTTGCCCAGTGATATACCAAAATTTGAGGGTAAATCAGGAGAGGATCCATCAAATCAAGTTATGACTTATCACCTCTGGTGTGCGTCTAATTCGATAATTGATGATTCAATTCGATTACGCATTTTTCAACGAACTCTTGTTGGTCTTGTTGCCAAATGGTACATTGAGTTACCACGAGGCTCTTTTAATAATTTCAATCAGTTAGCAACTGCTTTCTTAACTCATTTTGAGTTGCCTGTCAAATACGACAATGGCACAGAACTATTGACTTCACTAAAACAATCCACGTCCACGTATATTTCTGATCATATTCACGAATGGCGACGTAGGAGGCGTTTAGTGAAAGTTTTCATTCCGGATCAAATTTTGGCAGAATGGTTCATTAAATCATTATTACCCAAAATCACTGAAGATGTAGCTAAGGGAGGAGTTGTTACTAAAGAACAAGTCATTGCTCAGGCTCAGTACCTTGACCTCGATTATACGTAGTCAGGTACTTTACATGAAAAAATCCCTGATCTTCCAAAACATGGTCAAATAACTGCAGCTCCTTCAGGGTCTCATGCTGCTGATGGTATGATTGGTTCAGTTAGTACTAAAAGCAAGATGAAATATTCAAATAATTCTTCTGCTATAATAACTTTACCTGATTCCCCGAAAGGAGATTCTTCCGCTAAAGTTTGCTGCCGACATCCATGTCATAGAGTCATCTACGACAAAATCTAAATCTGGTATTAAAAAGAAGGGGATGAATTAAAAAAAACAAAATTCAAAAGATAAAACAGATAAAAATGAATCTACTGACGAAAAACGCAAACCTCGCTATCCTTTTTTCATTTGTGACAAGGATCATTTTACTAAAGAATTCCCACATAGAGCAGAGGTTTTGAAATTCATTAAAGGTTCTGAAACGTCTGTTGTCTTAAAGGATCGTTTTCCTACTCAAGATAGTAAGATGATTGGTTCTACCTCGAACGCCTTAGAAGAACCCATTCTGATGATGTCTCATGTCAGGATTGCGATGCGATCGCAAGATTATGGTAGTAAAAATCCTGTTGGTGGTAAAGAAGCAGAATCTTCTAATTCAAACACATCAACTACACCTCCTCCTGCTTCTGATCCGCTACAGATCGAGAAACCCAACTCAGACTTAGTAATCAAACTGCCTGCTAAAGGTGTACTTCGTAAATCAACTTTCAATCCACATGCGAGAGCTGCTCAGAATTACAACATTGTTGAGGACTTAGCTATTTCCCCTTCAGCAATGTCAAATTTGGAAGTGCTATAATCGTGCCCAGCACAGCGTAAATTACTATTGTCTGCCATAGGAGCTGTCGATATTTAGGATTTGAACCTAATAATATTCGATTTAGAGAATATTACACCCTGCCTACCCCATCAAATGGCTTTCTAGATTCCTGTATTAGTAAAAAACAAACCTTGCTTTCGTACTGTGATTGATGAAGGGGCTTCTACATGTATTACATCGATCTAGTGTTGGAAATCGCTTGGTTCTCCCACACTTAATCAATCTCCGACAATTATAAAATATTTTGATGGCCGAGGATTCCATCCTTTTGGTATTTTGCAGAATTTACCTATAGAGGTAGAAGGAAAAACCGTAAATCTCGATGTGGAAGCGGTTGATGCCCCTCTAGATTATAACCTTCTCCTGGGTTGCAGTTGGTCGTATGCTATGACTACTGTTGTTTCATCGGTCTTTCGGCTTATCAAGTTTCCACATAAAGGAAAGATCATTGCAATGAACCAACTGACTTATTTCTCATCCGGTCCAGCCTCTATAGATAGTATCCAGCACATCGGTAAAACGACTATCCCTTACAAGGATGTTGGCATAGGTTTGATTAAAGATTATAGTTTACTGGTAAATTTTTCCTTCCTTGCTCCTAAAGTATCGCCTCTTATCGCAAATATACATATGATTTCATCGAATACTATTACTTTTGATGATCCTTGGATCGTACCTTCCGATTCCGAGGTGTATTCATTTGATGGCGCGATGCCTTTGAGTCCCTTTGAAATTGCATATTAGGCTATACAGTCATTTTCTGATCCTTCTTCAGCGAAGCGATCACGAGAAATCACTTTCTATATCTAGCTCTTCTTTTTCTGGCCATTTCTGATCTTGTTCATAGTGATGAACGACTTTGTGAACATCTTTTTAATATAAATCTTTCGGGAAATCACATAAGAGTTTTAGGAACTGACGTGTTTCGAACTACCAACTGTAATTCATCATCAGGGTAATGAAAATTAGTTGATATGACATACACTTTTATACCAAGAGGAGAGAAGCAACGGTCAAAACCCAACTGTCAAAAATAAGAAAAATATAAAAACCAAAAATAAAATTGACCCCAACATTAAAATTACCAAAGTTAAACAGTCAACAAAAAACTATAAAAATATAAAAAATTAAACGGTCCACTAAAAAAGCTATATATCAAAATATAAAAAGAAAGAACCAAAAACCTAACTACCCCCACCTTAAAAAACACAATTTAAAACTAAAAATAATAAAAAATTAATAAAAATCAGAACTAAATTTTTTAATTAACACCCCTCTCAAAAACAGGATAAATATGAATCAAGTTAAAAGTCATAAAAAAACAACGTCAAAGTCAAAAATTATAACTAAATCAAAATTATAAATACATAAAATACTAAAATAAAAATAAAATAGATTCGTGAACTCTTGTCTGTTGATGATTTACCATGGGAAGATCTACATCACCGATCTTCATTTTTACCTGAGCTCGATCATTTTGAAAACGATTTCTCTTCTATTTTTTCTATTGATTATTTTAAAGAACCACAGAATCCATTGCAACATTCTGATTCTGAGTTAAATTTGGAAAATATCTCTCGAACGATTCCTATTGACATTTTAGTTAAGCGAGGAATTATTGAGAATATTCATATAAGTGCTTCCTATATGGACGATGAAATCCAAACTTATAAAGCCCTATTTCAAGAATTCTGTGACGTGTTTTCTTGGTCATATGAAGAAATGCCAGGGATTGATCCGTTAATTGTTGTCCATGAAATTAAGACTTACCCGGATGCTAAACCTGTCCAACAACGCTTACGTCAAATACATCCGAGAAAAATTGTTGCTATCAAAGCCGAAGTTGAGAAATTACTTTGTGCGGGTTTCATTTATCCAATTCCTTTAACCGATTGGGTATCGAATATTGTTCCTGTCAACAAAAAACAAGGAATGATAAGAGTATGTATCGACTATGGGGATATTAATTGAGCTTTTCATAAACACAATTATCCAACCCCCTATATCGATTAAATTATTGACGATTATGCTGGTAGTGAAATGTTCTCCTTTATGGATGGTTTTTCCAGTTACAATCAAATAAACATACTCCCTGCTGATCAACCTAAAACAGATTTCATTTGTCCATGGGGAACATTTGCTTATTTCAAACTACCCTTTAGATTAAAAAATACTAGGGAAATTTTTCAAAGGGCTATGTCTTACGCATTTCATGACATCAAGCACATTGTGCAACCTTATCTCGATGATTTACCTACCCATTCATCTCCTAGAGCTGATCATATCACTCATTTACGAGCTATATTTATGAGATTTAGGCATTATCAAATTCGGCTGAATCCACACAAATGTGTTTTCTATGTAGAATCGGGTCGCTTACTGGGATTTGTCATTTAAAAATCAGGCATTCATGTTGATCCGTCGAAGGTGGAAGCTATCGTCAATCTACCTCCTCCTTCAACTCTTCGCCAACTCCAAAGTTTGCAAGGGAAAGCAAACATTTTACATCGTTTCATTCCTAACTACGCTAAGATAACAAAGGGTTTTACCAGGTTGTTAAAATAGAACATTCCATTCTTTTGGGATGAGATCGCTAATCGATCTTTTGATGCACTCAAACACGCGTTGACCCATGCACCATTACTGCATCCTCCCAATTACAACCAGGATTATTTTTTGTACCTCCCCGCTTCTCATTCACCATTGAAATTGTTTTAGTTTAGGAAGATGAATTCAACAATGAACATGTGATTTATTATCTTAGTCGAAATCTACATCCGATTGAGATAAAATATTTGCATGTGGATAAATTGGCCTTGGCAGCTGTCCAAGCTATCCAAAGATTTCGTCACTACATCTTATTACGCAAAACCACAGTAATTTCTGACTATAACCCCATGATGTATATCTTGACCAAACAATTGCTAGTGGGCAAGTATTCCAAATGGATAGTTATCTTGCAGGAATTTGACTTGTAATTTGAAAAATCCAAGGCAAAGAATTCTTTAGTTTTTGCTGAACTGATGTGTGATTTCCCGTGTACTGATATTGAAACTGTGGTGGAGCAGCCCATTGCAGACGAATCCTTGTTTCTTATCAATACTCTTGATCCTTGGTATGGGGATATTATTATTTATCTCCAAACCCAATATTTTCAACCTGAAATCTCATGATCTCAGCAACGGAAAATATGTTTCCAATCCCAACAATACAATATTATTGGTGATACACTCTATCGTCGTGGAGCGGATTCTTTTTTTTGACGTTGTCTTACTCATGAAGAAGATTAGAAGGTTCTAAATGACTGTCATTCTGGAGCATGTGGCGGTCATATGTCTGGGTATGCCACAGCCCAAAAGATATTGCGCGTTGGTTATTTCTGGTCGTCCTTATTCAAAGATTGTATCTATGCAATCCGGAAATGCCACAATTGTTAGATCTTCGAACGTAAAATGCGTGCACCACCCGCTCCTCTTCACCCTATAATTTCTATCAGTCCTTTTGCAAAGTGGGGTATTGACTTTCTTACATGTAACCCTCACTCGGCCGGGGGGCATGTGTATATTATCCTAGCGGTAGATTATTTTACTAAGTGGGTCGAGGCGATGCCTACATTTATGGCAGACGGCAAGACTGCTGCAACTTTCGTGTTCAATCATATAATTTCTAGATTTGGTGTTCCTCAAGCTATCATTACGGATCATAGAAGTCATTTTCAAAATATCATGATGACTGAACTGACAGACCAACTTGGCCTGTGCCATGATAGTTCTACTCCATATTACCTGCAATCTAATGGTATGGTTGAAGCTATCAATAAATTTTTAGTCACTATGATCAAACGAATCATTGGTATTCATAAATCGAATTGGAATTCCATGTTATTTTCAGCACTTTGGGCATATTGGACCTCAGTAAAAACATCAACTGGTTTCACTCCTTTTCAACTGGTTTACGGTTTGGAAGCTATGTTACCTATTGAATGCGAAATTCTGTCATTACAATTAGCCATAGAATTACTCCCAGCTACTTCTAAAGAAGAGAAATGTTTTTTGTACTTAGCTCAGCTAGATGAGAATCTATGCACTGCTGCATTATCAAATGAGGTTCATGCAAAATGAATGAAAGCTCAGTACGACAGAAATGTTACACCTCGCAACTTTTCAGAAGGAGACCTAGTTTTAGTATACGATCAAGCAAACGATAAAATAGGGGCTAGAAAATTTGTACCTATGTGGCATGGTCCTTACATTGTTAAGTGAAAGCTGGCAAAAGGGGCCTATGATTTGATAGATTTTGATGGAGTCTCTTTAGATAAACACAGAAATGGGCTTTATCTGAAGAGATTTTATGCTTAAATTCTGAGTGGAGATTTTTGTTAGATTAGTCTCTTTACAACTGGTGTGTCTTAGATTAGAAAAGCATTCCTAGTTTAGAGTGTGCTCCTATCACTATTCCTGCTTATTCGGGTTTTACTCTTGATATTGCAGATGTCGACGTCTCTTCGAACATACATTGGTTTTGCTGATGGTGCTTGTCGTAGTACACAGAACATTTCTTCCGCAGCTTGGGTAATCTATTCACCCTCTGATGAGTTAGTATCCATGCATGGGGTAAGCCTCGTTCAAACAACAAATAACATTGCAGAGTATAGTGTAGAGATTGAGTTATTATCTAAATCCATATCATTTGGAATTCAGAGTTTTATTGTTAGGTTGGATTCTAAACTTGTTGTATTACAGCGTAATAGGGTTTATGCCATTAGAAATCCAGTGTTATTATGGTTATTTTTGAGAGTTCGTCTCTTGGAACGTGAATTTGATTACATTGAATATCAGCATATTCCAATACATTTAAATACATTAGCAGATGCAGTTGCTTCTAGCATGATAAATAGACATTTGTAATAATCAAATAGTAAATTACACAAAATTCGATAACATGTTACACAAGATAACCGGTAATAATGATATATCATAGCATAGAAGTGTGTTTCAAAATATACATCATCTTCGATCATAGGTTGAAAAACACCTTATGATTGGCAAAAATGATAATACAAAAAGTCGAAAATGTTATGAGTCTACAAAATCGATCATCCTATCCCTGGTGATGATCACGATAAGAAACCACTGCTCGGGCCACCCTACATAGGAACATTCTAAAAAATCCTGGGACCCCAATCACATATCTTTATAACCTAAGTGGAATATCGTCTATATCATTCTCTGGAATATCTAGTGTAAAGCGCTCTAGATGATGCTCCAAGTCAGTCAGGATCTCCGTTGATTGGCACTCTGGGGCTGGTGCTGCTGCAGCTGGGTGTCTCCTCTCATAAGGCTGGAGAGTGGCTGGCCGTCGTGGGACCACATCTGCATTTAAACTTTTGATTATTAGTTTTGGACGATTAAAATACAAAAAAATTAGAACTTACAAAATATTGAAAATGGTTTTTACTTGAATCATCCCACTTTTCTCCTGCTGGAAGAGCCATGTCTCGGTTTCCATGGAAGTCCATCCCGACGTATGGAAAATCCTCAATCACAAAAAGTTGGTTGTTCAACCAATGAAAATATGCAGACGTGAATCGAAAAACCTCTACGCCCTAGCATGACGGGCCATCAAAGCTACCCATCGAACCATCCGAGGTTCTCGAACTCTGCCTGGATCGACTGGAATGAGCTACAGAGCCAGTAAGGGAATCCTCTCCAAAGTAAATGTAACCACAATGGATTTGTAACCAAAGTTATTTAACTTTCCATTTTTTTCTCTAGTCAGTTGGCCTTTCCCATTGGCCAATACTGCTTCGCACTAGTTGAATATTGTGCCTCGAAAGCAATCTACTGCAATCCACATCTGGGATCCAGTAGCCACATGCAATGTTGCACTCCCGCATAGTCTAGTAACATTGAATGCAATAAATTTGAGCTCAGGTCAGATGATAGTTTTAATATCAATTCGTTTATCCTTGGAGTCTTCTCGATCATTGCAAAACTCTAGTCGAAGACTAGTGACACACTGGCCACCTGGCCTAGTCCCAAACAGAGATATTTGTTCACCCCTCTTGGAAAAACCAGTTAAAAAATATATGTGCTCTAGCTCAATTTCGAGCTGGTGGCCACCAATAACAAAACACTGGTTTTGAGTGTCCCATTTGTTTACCAGCCATGTCAGGAGGTCTACTTGGGCCCTCATGCCCTGTATGGCCCAGAACTTGTACAAACCACATGCTCTCAATGCCTGCATTGTGGGAAAATGATTCATTGTGGCGTCATCTACATCCTCATGCTCACGTTCTCGCCAAGTAAGCATTTTGAATGTCCTACAATACACAAAAATACATATTAGAACAAACTTGTTTGAAAAATTTTGGGTGGAAATTGAGAAATTTAAGTTTGAAATTTCATTGCACGAGGTCTGCACCCTTTGCTCATACACAGTGCGTAGGTATGCACGGGCGTTGTGCAATAGTTGCAAACCCAGAAATTTTTTCTATGTAGAAAAAAGTCGGGGTCCGCACGGCCCGCGTGTTACACTTGCGGACCCCCACAAGTGATTTTTTCAACCTATTTTTCCTTAAAAAATGAAATTTAAAGCCTAAAAACAAAATGTAAATGGATGAAATGCAAGTTAAGGAGGATGCGGAATACCTGGAGTTCACGGTTCTTGATTTCGACGGACGGATTTTCCAGAATCATCACAGGAACATTTATACCCAAAAGCTCTCACTTTTCACTCTGAACTCAAATGGGAAAAATGAAGTTAGAAAAGCCCTTTTTATAAGTTTTTCGAATAAATGAATTTTTAATTTTTTTATTTTTCACTTTAAAAAGGTAATTTTTGAAAACATTTTTATTTATCTTAAACAGGTATGTGTAATGTTTCGAGTTTTTGTGCAGAAAATTGGATTTTTCAGGAAAATTGGTCGTTTATCAACAAAGAGCATACTTTTAACACTTTTTCGGACTCTTTCAAAAATATATGAAAAAGAGAAGACCTGGAGTCCTCTTTTACGCCCTTTTTAGACTCTCGAAAATTGAAAATATTTCCGAGCACTTGATTATTCGAACTTGTTAAAATAAATGAATGATCGTCCCGCCAGTACAAGTTTACCCTTTTATAGACTGAAATGGAATATTTACGAAAAAGGTATACGTTGACTAATTATGGTCAACAGAGTTCTCTCCCGCATTATTTTATCCTTTTTCAGGTTCGAGAGACTAAATTTACGAAAAAGTACACCCATGGAGTTTTCTTAAGTTTTTCTTATGACTCACTAAAATTGAAAAACACTGAGTTTCTCCTATACTGGACTCGTTAAAATTTAACAGTAAAGGACCTGTTCAATTTTAAGCAGGAGCGAACCACTCCTTCTTAGGGTTCAAATTTTAAACTAAGTTGGACTCATCCGAAGGATGAGCTTATAAACAAGCAAATGTTATCCTCCTCAAGCTTGTCAAAAATAAAGAGGTACTTGCCAGAAATGGTGCGGGGAAAGAGAGAAAAATGAAGCTGTTTGTTACATTTTGACTATTCAAAAAACCATTAACCACTCTTGAACATGAAATTTTTGTTCACCTGGGTTGGGAAAATCCTTTGCCTAATAGTTAATCAAACCATATTGAAAGTCTTCAACTGGTTTCTGGGTATTAGCTTTGGGTCAATTGTCACCAAGCCATTTGCAGTGTCGTTATGTGTTCAAGAGGACAGTTCAAATAAACCATTCATCTGCAAAATATTTGTCTTCCATTTTGACCATCCCTGAGTCAGTCCTTTCCAATAATTTTTTCAAAACTTGATCTATGATTTCGTGTTGTGGGCTTGCCTAAGATGAATCACTTTCTATCGACGACAGCTCATTATCTAGGAAGTTGATTTAGAAATCGTCAGTACCTTGAAATCTGCATGCCTCAATTGCAGGTTTCTCGCCTTCGATGACAGGTTGCATCATTGACCTTCAATCGAATGATTCCATGACATGTTCGACTTCAGCTCATTCATTCACATTTCATGGATTGTACTGAGTACTTTGAGGGCCATTGACATTACTGGTGGTTACTCTCACACTTGTTAACAGTTCACATTATTGACTAGTAATCAAGTGGTTTCTACCATGTTCGACTTTGACATATTCATTGACATGGATAGAATCGTACTAGTTCGAGAAGCAGAAATCAAGACCCTGGATCTAGTTTCTACCATCCAGGCTGCGAGGAATTTTGTTATTAATTTATACAGTGGACTATTCATAAATAGATGGCTGCATCCATGTTGTGTCTGCACATGTCTATACTGTTGATGTATTGAAAAATCATTCCTTTATCAGAACAGTTTAAGTCAGTTTCTAATTAGTTTTCATCTGAGTATGGGAATGCCTACCTGAGCGATGATATGTCTACATATATATATTTTGAATTGAATGTTTTTACAGGATACGACTGGGGTGTCCACAGGATGATCCTTGAAATAACAAAGTACTTCACTCTTCATACATGACAGACTCTATCTTCATATATTACAGACTTCGCACTTTAGGGGGCAATCTGTTGCACTGAAAATTGTCATTTTGACATTCTGCTATCTGTATGAGCTTATTATCACTCATAATTTCCTCCTTTGCAAGTCTAAAACATCAGTTCCTCATGTCAAGCCATAAAAATAAGGGAAAATATCTCAAAAATATCTAAAACTCTGGTATCACACTTTCTCTTTGTCTTACCTACGGTCCCGCATCTAATGGTCATGTCTCCTGTGTACCTGACCGCACTTTCTCTGTGTCAGGAGTGCAGACCCCTGTAAAAGAATAAAAAGGCGTAAGTAAACTCAAAAATCTCACTTTCAAGCATTTATAGAAGCCACTGGAAGGAATCTTGCAGTGGCAGAACCGCTCTTTTCAAGTTCATGTATCCCATGCCTTAAGGAGCTAACCCCTTGACGTGAGGAGCTTATCCCTTTGAAGGAGGACTTTACCCCTTCATGATTGGAACTGTAACCTCCTCTTTTGCACTATAAAAAGAGACCTTGGGAAGCCTCAAAGGGAGTTCAAGCTTTAGTGTTATTTGAGGTAAAGTGTTGTTGTAACTTAGACTCCTTTAGCTGAGATTTTATGAGGAAAAATTACGTAAATATATGTATCTCGGTTGGAAGAGTGCAAGACCTCTCAGAATAGAGGAAATTCCTGCTTCGAACCCCGGGAGGACCTATTCAACATCAAGGCTGAAAATATTGTAAGGTTCTTCTACTATTTCAAAGTTAATACAAATAAGTTTGTTTTTCTCAATAAATTATCATCTGATTGTTTATTTTATGGATTCCTTGATCACCATAATAGATATGATTTATGAATACATACTATGTAGGTGCTATTTGATGTTTGTTTGTTTTTGAATGCAGGTTTTCGAAAGTAACTCTTTCGGGCGACTAAAGGAAGACTACTACAAACAAGCGTTGGATTAAGGTAGGATCTTAACACCTTTGTAACATTTACTTATAAATCGTTATATATCTAGAGAAAGATAGATTTAATTGTCTGTTTGTTGCTAGACTATCTTCTGATACTAGGTAGATTGATCTTGTCCACAAGATCGATTTATCCGGTCAACAAATTGGCGACTCCACTGGGGAGGGTTTGAATTTTTGGTTTTCCTTTGTTTTGACTTGAGAAAATGATTTTTTTTGGTTTTTTATAGATGTATACTTGCTTGGGTAGCTTAGATTTACTTTGCTTTGAAAAATTTTGAAGTCTTTTGAGTTTTTCTTGAACTTTTCTAGGGACCGAAATTTATATTCACACACAGTGTGGGCATCTCCGCACTTTCCTTGAGTAACCAATGCGGGACCACACCTGTTACTTTTGGGGCCTGCGGACCCTGTTAAAATTTTTGAAAACTTCAGATTTATTCTTCCAGCTTAAGTTTGGATTTGTTTTAGGACTCTTAGTGTCTACCCAGATCTGTATTTTTCCTGTCAAAAATCTCTTGTGAGTGAGTTCCAATAGTATTTTTCTTTTGAGTGATTTTCTAGAAGTTTTGCATACCTGGAATGGTTTTCACTTTGTCTCTGTAGTGACTCAAAGATCAGAAGCTTGAAATACCTTAGATCACACTGGTGTCTTTTTGTCTTCTTGATGAGTCTGAATTGGTTGTGAAATCCATCCTTTTTGAGGAATAGATCTAGTTTTCTCTTTGCAAATCTTTGAACAAACTTTGTTATAAGTTCTAAATTTCATTTTTACAAAAGAAAACATATCTGGATGTTTTTTTATTTGTTTTTCATTCTGTGCAAATGAACCCTTAGTTTACTGAACAACTAAGCAAAACATTCTCAAAAAAATTGAAGATTTTATTCAATTAGAATTTAGAAGTTTTTAGATATCAAAATTAGTTTTTCATAGTTTTGATTGCTTTTCTAGAACTTGTAGATCTCTTTTGAAAGAAAAATTGTTTTTTGTAGTTTCGAGGCTTGAAAGTGAAAGGGATTTATTGTGAGCATTTGATTTTTTGTCTCGTTTTGAGTTCTTATTGAAAAACAAAAATATTTTCTTTTAATTTATTCTTCATGTTCAAAGAAAGAATTGTCTCTTAAGAAATTGCATTTCTCGAACTCTTTCTTTAGCTAGACTTCATTGAAAGAAAACATAATTGCTTATCATTTTAGGTGCATTTTTTTAGTGTGTTTGGAAGTCGATTCTTCACACCATCAAAGTTTCATTTACATACCTATTGACTTAAAGAACAACCCATAAAAAAAATGCTTAATTAAAATTGAACTGGTAATTTTTTCTATTTCCAGGGCTCTTATCACATATATAGCTTAGGCTAGTATCTTGGAGTAGGGAGTAATTAACTCTCCAAGATAGTAAAAACAAAAAAGTAGATAAAACTTGCGGTAGGAAATAAATCCAATTGTAATTGGTTCAATCTGGGAAGCTTCTCTTACAGGAGTTAATCAAGAGATCATGTATAAACCTTTGAGACAATCAATTCTGTTTCATTAGGAAAGATAGAAGATCTGTGCGCATTAAAAATGGTAAACCTCAGATTAACCATTATCGAGGAGCCTGGGGTCACTTGACGGTAAACCTCGGATTGACCATGTTGAGGACCCTTCAAGGGGATTGAGCTTTGTTACTCTGCCCTTGCACATACAATCGGATCGCAGACTGTTACCCCAATTGTATTTGTTACTGTTGGTAACCTTAGTGTCCATAAACTTAAGATTATTTCCTAAGGTGACGGTGAAGGAAAGATCTCACTGTACCTAGAGCAGACGTCGACTAGACTCACTTGGACTCTCTGGGGGGTTCTCTTCACTCGAGATGGTTTTTTGAAGAAACTTGTGCTAGTCTGTTTCATTAAACAGGTTTTCGGGGTAACTGTTCCAATCACCCTTTCTATATTAAACTTCTACTAAGTTGTATTTCATCACCAACTAGTGTTTTTAGTATGCGAAGTTATTGTTTGTGCGTGGCTTGAACTCTTAGATTTTTTAGGGGTGTGATTCAGCTGTTTGTTCCTTTAGAGACTTTAGGTGTTTTTATTGAAATTTTATTTGTTGGCGTGTGCTTAATTAATATTCAATCGTGTCAGAATTACCGAGACAGTCTCGTAGACTTCAGGGGAATCCCCCTGAGTATACACCAGGCAAACTTTAAGGGCTACAAACTCTAGTATCACCTAGTGACAGTAGAATTAGATCAACAGAAGCCGAAATTTCATCTATAATTGTTCATCCTGATCATCAAATACCAACAACAGAGCATATTCAAGAGCCAATTTCAGTTTCCGAAGTTACTGGTAGTATTTCTCCTTCCAGTGAATTAGCTGAAGAACCTGAAATTTCTGAACCTGACACTGAGCCTACTATTTTGGATCCATATTCAGGATTTGTTACTCAAAATTATAGTGATCCCGGTTCACCTAGGGTAAGAAATATCATTACTAAAAATCTTCCTTCTCACCTCATATCTATTGAAGAACTTGTCGGTTCGGACGAAGACGTAACTCTTCCCGAAAACCAACAGACTTTGAATCTTAGGGAGCGTGAATCAATATTCTACAGTCCTTTTAGAAGTGATGCTTGGTATTTATCGTTAACATATTTTTTAGAAAACCCGGGTCTTAGTTTTTCACCACCTCGAATTCCTTTTCATCCTAAGCCAAGAGGTTATTATCCTTCATCCATCATGGCAGGAGAGTCATGTACAACCAAATCTAAATCTGGTAGTAAAAAAAATGGGAAGAATAAAAACAAACAAAATTCAAAAGATAAAATGGATAAAAATGAATCTAATGACGAAAAACATAAACCTCGCTATCCTTGTTTCATTTGCGACAAGGATCATTTTACCAATGAATGCCCACATCAAGCAGAGTTTTCGAAATTCATTAAAGGTTCTCAAACGCCTATTGTCTTGAAGGATCCTTTTACTAATCAAGATAGTAAGATGATTGGTTCTACCTCGAATGCCTCAGAAGAGCCCATTCTGATGATGTCTCATGTTAGGATTGTGACGTGATCGCAAGATTATTGTAGTAAGAATCTTGTTGGTGGTAAAGAAGCAGAATATTCTAATTCAAACATATCAGCTACACCTCCTCCCGTTTCTAATCCGATACAGATTGAGAAACCCAACTCAGACTTAGTAATCAAACCACCTGCTAAAGGTGTACTTCGTAAATCAGCTTTCAATCCACATGCGAGAGCTGCTCAGAATTACAATATTGTTGAGGACCTAGCTATTTCCCCTTCAGCAATGTCGGCTTTGGAAGTGCTACAACCATGCCCAACACAACATAAATTACTATTGTCTGCCATAGGAGCTGTCGATATTCAGGATTCGAACCTAATAATCTTCAATTTAGAGTATAGTACACCCCGCCTACCTCATCAAATGGCTTGCCAGATTCTAGTTTTAGTAAAAAACAGGCCTTTCTTTAGGACTGTGATTGATGAAGGGGCTTCTACGTGTATCATGTCCATCCAGTGTTGGAAATCGCTTAGTTCTCACACACTTAATCAATATCCAACGATTCTAAAATCTTTTGACGGCCGAGGGTTCCATCCTTTTAGTATTTTGCAGAATTTACCTATAGAGTTAGAAGGAAAAACCGTAAATCTAGATGTGGAAGTGGTTGATGCCCCTCTAGATTACAACCTTCTTCTGGGTCGCAATTGGTCTTATGCTATGACTGTTGTTGTTTCATCGATCTTTCAGATTATCAAGTTTCCACATCAAGGAAATATCGTTACAATAGACCAGCTGACTTATTTCTCATCTGATCCAGCCTCTACAGATAGTATTTAGCACATCGGTAAAATAACTATCCCTTACAAGGATTTCGGCGTAGGTTTGATTAAATATTATGGTTTATTGGGAACTTTTTCTTTTCCTCCTCCTAACGTATCACCTCATATTGCAAATATTCATATGATTTCATCGAATAATGTTACTTTTGATGATCCTTGGATCGTACCTTCCAATTATGAGGTGGATTCATTTGATGGCGCGATGCCTTTGAGTCCCTTTGAAATTGCATATCAGGTTGTACAGTCATTTTCTAATCCTTCTTCAACTGAAACTGATCCAATGAATGTGATCCATGAGAAATCATTTTCTATATCTAGCTCAACTACAACAACATTTCCTGATCTTGTTCATAGTGATGAACAGCTTCGTGAACTCTTGTCTGTTGATGATTTACCATGGGAAGATCTACATCACCGATCGTCATTTTTACCTGAGTTAGATCATTTTGAAAATGATTTCTCTTCTATTTTTTCTACAAATTATGTCAAAGAACCACAGAATCCATTACAACATTCTGATTCTGAGTTAAATTTGGAAAATATATCTCGCACGGTTCCTCTTCACATTTCAGTTAAGATAGGAATTATTGAAAAAATTCATATAGGTGCTTCCTGTACGGACGATGAAATCCAAACTTATAAATCCCTATTTCAAGAATTCTGTGACGTGTTTTCCTAGTTATATAAAGAAATGTCAGGAATCGATCCGTCAATTGTTGTCCATGAAATTAAGACTTACCCAGATGCTAAACCTGTCTGACAACGATTACGTCAAATACATCCGAGAGAAGCTATTGCTATCAAAGCCGAAGTTGAGAAATTACTTCGCGCAGGTTTCATTTATCCAATTCCTTTAACCGATTGGGTATCGAATATTGCTCCTGTCAACAAAAAATAAGGAATGATAAGAGTGTGTATCAAGTATAGGGATATTAATCGAGCTTGTCCTAAAGAAAATTATCCAACCCCCTAAATCGATCAAATTATCGATGATTGTGCTGGTAGTGAAATGTTCTCCTTTATGGATGGTTTTTCTGGTTACAATCAAATAAACATACTCCCTGCTGATCAACCTAAAATAGCTTTCATTTGTTCGTGGGGAACATTTTCTTATTGCAAACTACCCTTTGGATTGAAGAACGCTGGGGAAAATTTTCAAAGGGCTATGTCTTATGCATTTCATGACATCAAGCACATTGTGCAGCCTTATCTCGATGATTTACCTGCCCATTCATCGTGTAGGGATGATCATCTCACTCATTTATGAGCTATCTTTATGAGATGTAGGCATTATCGAATTCGGCTGAATCCACACAAATGTGTTTTCTATGTAGAATCGGGTCGCTTGCTGGGATTTTTCGTTTCAAAAACCGGAATTCGTGTTGATCCGTCGAAGGTTGAAGCTATCGTCAATATACCTCCTCCTTCGACTCTTCTCCAACTCCAAAGTTTGCAAGGGAAAGAAAACTTTCTACGTCATTTCATTCCTAACTACGACAAGTTAACAAAAGAATTTACCAAGTTGTTAAAATAGAACATTCCATTCTTTTGGGATGAGATCATTGATCGATCTTTTGATGCCCTCAAAAATTCGTTGACCCATGCACCGTTACTGCATCCTCCCAATTACAACCGGGATTATTCCTTGTACCTCGCTGCTTCTCATTCCACCATTGGGATGGTTTTAGTTCAGGAAGATGAATTCAACAATTAACATGTGATTTATTATCTTAGTCGAAATCTACATCTGACTAAGATAAATATTCGCATGTGGAGAAATTGGCCTTGGCAGTTGTCCAAGCTGTCCAAAGATTTCGTCACTACATCTTATTATGCAAAACCACAGTAATTTTTTACTGTAACCCCATGATGTATATCTTGACCAAAAAATTGCTAGGGGGAAAGTATTCCAAATGGATAGTTATCCTGTAGGAATTTGACTTGGAATTTGAAAAATCCAAGGAAAAGAATTCTTTGGTTTTTGCTGAACTGATGTGTGATTTCCTGTGTACTTATAATGAAACTGTGGCGGAGCAGCCCATTGCAAACAAATCCTTGTTTCTTATCAGTAATCTTGATCCTTGGTATGGGGATATTATTTTTTATCTCCAAACCCAATCTTTTCGGCCTAAAATATCACAATCTCAGTGACGGAAAATACGTTTCCAATGTCAACAACACGATATTATTGGTGATACACTCTACCATCGTGGAGCGGATTCTATTTTCCAACGTTGTCTTACTCATGAAGAAGCTGAGAAGGTTCTGAATGACTTTCATTCTGGAGCATGTGGCGGTCATATGTCTAGGTATGCCATAGCCCAAAAGATATTGCGTGCTAGTTATTTCTATCCGTCCTTATTCAAAGATTGTATCTATGCAATCCGGAAATTCCACAATTGTCAGATCTTCGATCGTAAAATGCGTGCACCACCTGCTCCTCTTCATCCTATAATTTATGTCAGTCCTTTTGAAAATTAGGGTATTGAATTTCTTATATATAACCCTCACTCGGCCGGGGGCCATGCGTATGTTATCCTAGCAGTAGATTATTTTACTAAGTGGGCCGAGGCGATGCCTACATTTTCGACAGACGGAAAGACTGCTGCAACTTTCATGTTCAATGATATAATTGCTAGATTCGGTGTTCCTCAAGCTATCATTACTGATCATGGAAGTCATTTTCAAAATATCATGATGAATGAACTGACAGACCAACTTGGCCTGTGCCACGATAGTTCTACTCCATATTACCCGCAAGCTAATGGTCTGATTGGAGCTATCAATAAATTTTTAGTCACTATGATCAAACGAATCATTGGTATTCATAAATCGAATTGGAATTCCATGTTATTTTCAGCACTTTGGGCATATCGGACCTCAGTAAAAACATCAACTGGTTTCACTGCTTTTCAACTGGTTTATGGTTTGGACGCTGTGTTACCTATTGAATGCGAAATTCCGTCATTACAATTAGCCATAGAATTACTCCCAGCTACTTCTGAAGAAGAAAAAAAAATTTTGTACTTAGCTCAGCTAGATGAGAATCGACCACTGCTGCATTAGCAAACGAGGCTTATGCAAAACGAATGAAATCTCAGTACGACAGAAATTTTACACCTCGCAAATTTTCAGAAGGAGACCTAGTTTTAGTATACGATCAAGAAAACGATAAACTAGGGGTTGGAAAATTTGTACCTATGTGGCATGGTCCTTACATTGTTAAGCGAAAGATGGCAAAAGGGGCCTATGAACTGATAGATTTTGACGGAGTCTCTTTAGATAAACCCAAAAATGGGGTTTATCTGAAGAGATTTTATGCTTAAATTCTGAGTGGAGATTTTTGTTAGATTAGTTTCTTTACATCCGGTGTGTCTTAGATTAGAAAAGCGTGCCTAGTTTAGAGTGTGCTCCTATCACTATTCCTACTTATCTGGGTTTTACTCTTGATATTGCAGATGTCGACGTCTCTTCGAACATACATTGGTTTTCTTGATGGTGCTTGTCGTAGTACACAGAACATTTCTTCCGCAACTTGGGTTATCTATTCACCCTCTGATGAGTTAGTATCCATGCATGGGGTAAGCCTCGGTCAAACAATGAATAACATTGCAGAGTATAGTGCAGTGATTGAGTTATTATCTGAATCCATATCATTTGGAATTCGGAGTTTGATTGTTAGGCTGGATTCTGAACTCATTGTATTACAGCTTAACAAGGTTTATGCCATTAGAAATCCAGTGTCATTATGGTTATTTTTGAGAGTTCGTCTCTTGGAACATGAATTTGATTACATTGAATATCAGCATATTCCAAGACATTTAAATACATTAGCAGATGCAGTTTCTTCTAGTATGATAAATAGACATTTTCAATAATCAAATAGTAAATTACACAAAATTCGATAACATGTTACACAAGATAGTCAGTAATAATGATATATCATAGCATAGAAGTGTGTTTCAAAATATACATCATCTTCGATCATAGGTTGAAAAACACCTTATGATCAGCAAAAATGATAATACAAAAATTCAAAAATGTTATGAGTCTACAAAATCGATCATCCTATCCCTGGTGATGATCACGAGAAGAAACCACTGCTCAGGCCACCCTACACAAGAACCTCCTAAAAGGTCCTGGGACCCCAATCACATATCTCTGTAACCTAAGTGGAATATCATCTATATCAGTCTCTAGTATATCTAGTGTCAAGCACTCTAGATGATGCTCCAAGTCTGTCAGGATCTCTGCTAATTGGCCCTGTGGGGTTGGTGCTGCTGCAGCTGGGTGTCTCCTCTCATAAGGCTAGAGAGTGGCTGGCCATCGTGGGCCCACATCTACATTTAAACTTTTGATTATTAGTTTTGGACGATTAAAATACAAAAAAAATAGAACTTAGAAAATGTTGAAAATGGTTTTTACCTGAATCATCCCATTGTTCTCCTGCTCGAAGAGCCATGTCTCGGTTGCCATGAAAGTCCATCTCGGCGTATGGAAAATCCTCAATCACAAAAATTTGGTTGTTCAACCAACGAAAATATGCAGACGTGAATCGAACAACCTCTATGCCCTCAGCGTGACGGGCCATCAAAGCTACCCATCGAACCATCTGAGGTTCTTGGACTCTGCCTGGATCGACTGGAATGAGCTGCGGAGCCAGTAAGGGAATCCTCTCCAAAGAAAATGTAACCATAATGGATTTGTAACCAAATTTGTTCAACTTTCCTTTTTTTGCTCTGGGTAGTTGGCTTTTCACATTGGCCAATACTACTTCATAGCAGTTGAATATTGTGCCTCGGAAGCAATCTACTACAATCCGTATCT